>CM016723.1:34599845-35165448 GCA_005771605.1 Scutellaria baicalensis | reverse complement strand
ATTACATGTTAAAATTTTCAATTGGTTTCTTCTTCGTTTTGGAAGATTTATTCTTAAAAAATGATGAGCTATGAAAATCTTATTAGGAGTGATGTAAAGATTATAGGCTTCTGGGGAACACTGAAATGGTTGAATCATTCAAGATGGGATAATTTCCAAAATCATGCATGCTAATACTTTCTCTTCTGCTTTGATCATATTAGGCTTTGATTGGTGATCCTAGAAGAAGAATTCAAGTTGACCTGTTAGAGTCCAACAAATTCCTCAAGTGTTCATGCTGCAGCAAGAATGGCAGCGTACCAGTTCCATCCATGCACAATACCTCTATAATGTAAGTATTGCATGGACATGTCTTCCTATGGCCGAGAATGGGTATTGCGCCCTTTTGGTTTCTATATTTTCTTACAGGAGCTCAAAATTCAGCTTACTTTAAGGATATAGAGGATGGGTTTGGGTGTTGATAAATTTTTACTTTGTTATACATTAAACAAAACACATGCAATCAGTGAATGATGAAATGAATCCCTACAAAGTTAACTTCATCTGCTTGGTGCAGGTACTCCTATCTCAAGAGCATGGTGATCTCATCAATCTTCACGAATGGTATCACTCTTTCAAAGCAATTGTTTCAAGCCCACCTTCAAAGGCCAAGAAAAAGCCGAGGCTGTTACAATCACCTAAAAAACGAAAAGATTCTGATGAACCTCAGAACAGAAGTGATGCCTCAATCAGTATCCTTTAACGTTTATTTTTCAGTCTCAGGTTGCGTTTGAAACGTATAATATCAAATCCTTCAAAGCCATTCCTTTCAAAACGCAACCTGGATTTCATTGCATAAAAGTCGTTCCATTATCAAAGGTCCTTGACTCCACCATTTGCAGAGCTGAATTTTGCAGGGCAGTTACGGAGCTGCAGATTACGGGCCTGCTTCGAATGCCCAGCAAAAGACGCCCAGATTATGTGCAGAGAGTAAGCTTTTGGACTTTAAATTATGTCAAAACTTAATTAGATCGCAAAATTTTATTTCAACTTGTGATTTCAGTTTATGCTTTTGTAATGAACTTGGATGTCTAGACAGGGTATGGAGAATGCCTGCGCTACCCATCATGCTTACACATGTATAAAAATCCTATGTGATGTAAATGACCCCACCCCACAATTATTCTTGGAAATACAAAATATGGAGAGAGAAAATAAAATAAGAAAAGGAAGGAAGTTGATTATTCATAAACCCAACGAATAATTGAGGTCGATGTATTTAGAAATTTTAATATTTTATTCTAGAAGTAAATTGTTTAAAATGTTTGGAGAGAAATAATTTGGTCTAATATGTAAATAGAGTGCATCTTCAATTTCAAGTGCCTCATAGGTTTAAATTAATAAAATTCACTTTAAGTGAATACTATTCATTTTTATTAGGGAATAAGTGAGAAATACTTAAAATATAAATTCATGGACCATGATAATTATCAAATTTACGTGCGGGTTTTATTATGTCATTAAAGAAATTACGTGACAATTCTACATGTAAACAAAAAGCAAGACGATTCAAAAAAAAAATCACCTACATCGATGTCGACATTACAAAAGAATACAAGAGTCCATATCTAGAAATAAGGAGAGACACTTTCTTTTACTATGAAAGATTTGTCGTCGATATAGTTGATGCATGTAGTCTTGGCAATGTCGATAACTACAAAACAGGGTCTGTGAAGCTAATAGCTCTGCAAATGAATACGTAATTGCACGATTATTTCTCTCGTGATTTCTATTTGTCCACATCACACAAAATAACATAATACTACACGTTTATGAAAATCATTGGAGACGGTGAAAAGAATGATAAACATTATATATATATATATATGAGTGAGTTTCACGTCAAACCATCTTAATATTATCATGAGACGGATTACCTACAATTCATACTTACGATTCTCATATAAATTAAATAATGCGTCTCACGAAACTCTTTTTGTACACGCAATTAGCTTTAGATGGTTTTGATGAAAAGAAAGAGAAAAGGTGTCATTTATTCCATAAATAAACATTATTTTCTTCTTGTAGTAGTATTTTCCCTTTCACAACAAACGAAAAAAAAAAAACTTTCTATCTTATCCCTGTAATCGTGGACAATTTCCAACAACCCATTCCCACAATTCATCATCACCATCACCATTACAAATAATCTCAATAACTAATTCCCATTCATCAATTTCCATATCAGTACTGTGTACAACAACACGTGTACAATCCTTGCTTTAATTTAACTTTTACTGTAACAAATTACCATAAAAGTGGCCATGGTAGAGATCTGCAGCATGTACGCCTATGGTAGCTTCCATATTTTCTGTTACGGTGGGGACCTCCTTTCCTTTTCCCAAAGTATCGCTATAAAGCCACTCCTTCCAATCAGAAGAAAACTCACGGTGCTCAGTAGCGGCGGCGGACGGCGGCGGACGATGAGCGCGAGCGCGGCGGCGGCGGCGGCGGAGACGGAGAGCTTGCAGAAGGGGATAGCGGAATTCTACGACGAATCGTCTGGTGTGTGGGAGGATATATGGGGGGACCACATGCACCATGGATTCTACGAGCCTGGCTCCGACGTGTCACTCTCCGACCACCGCGCCGCCCAGATCCGCATGATTGAGGAGTCTCTCCGTTTTGCTTCTCTCTCTGGTTCGCCTTCCTCTCTCTCTCTCTCTCACTATACATGGCGTGTGCCGTTTTCTTCTTTTTTTTTTTTAGTTAAACTTAAATAAAATCGTTTTAATATTTTAATCTGTAAAAAGCTCCTGTGACGTCATATTTTAAGAACTGTGTGTGATTGAATAATGAATAAAGGGTCCTCTATTTGCTACAGTATTGGTCAAGTTTTTCGTCTCTCTCATCCCTATCTTTCCATTCAGAAATCTTTCATCAAATTCAATAATCTCATCCTAACAAACTAATTTGCATAGAGTATTCTAAAATTTTTGGACTTCAAGTCTATGTAAGTTGGTCTAAATTCCATCAAAATAACTTCAAAATTAGTACAAAAATGTGAGTAAGGAATTTGAATCCACGTTGATCCAAAGATCGTATTTAATACCAATTTCTCTATTCAAATGGAGCCTAATAATTTTATACATAAATAATCAAACTCTTTTTGTAACCAATATATATATATAAAATATACGAGTTAGACACTTAAATCTTACATCCAATATTATTAGAATTCCTTGTGAATTTTGGATAGGGGAGTAAATACAAAAATAGAAATTGGGTGGTCTCCTTTCTTCTCCTACCTAAACTGCACACGAAGAAAATGTGAAGATTCCACTAAAGAGGGACCAGTTTAGTAGTAATCAAGATATGGAGGGCATGATGGACCTGGTACTCAAATGTTTGGCCTGATTTTGTGTTTATAGTTTTTGTGTACCTACCCTAATTTGTTACATCAACCCCAGTATTACTATATTTTATATATGGATTGCTGTTTTGGACCATTGTACACCATAAATCTTGGGATCCCATAATTATAATAGTTAGGATAATTGACCATTAGAGGGTAAAACTGTGCTTATCCTAATTTAGAAGGTTGATTTTGTTGATTTTGTCATAAAAATGATAATCAAATCATGTGTAGCATGCTTTTGTTTGATGGCTTTATCAGTAAATATCCTGGAGAAGATAGTTCTCTGATTGCTTGTTGAGGATTCATCAGTAAATTCTTGAAAGCTAGTTTGCAGTAATGTATGCAATACTTTCCCTCTCTATGAAGAAAAAATGCAGCTTAGATTGTTGAAAAGCTCTTATATTTGCATCAGAAATCTGTGTTTTTGGGCAGATGCGAAGCCGAAAAGTATAGTGGATGTGGGGTGTGGTATAGGAGGCAGTTCAAGATATTTAGCAAGAAAATATGGGGCCAAATGTGAAGGCATAACCCTCAGCCCTGTCCAAGCTCAGAGAGCTCAACAACTTGCTGCTGCTCAAGGATTAAGTGATAAGGCAATCTTCACATTTCCATTTTCGACTTGTTATTAGTTGAAGCAAAATTCTCTTTACTTCATATGTTCATTTGCCCTGCATTAGATGTTAGAACATCTTAGTTTGTTTATTTAACAAGAAGGAAATATAGCAGGTTTCATTTAGAGTTGCTGATGCATTGAACCAACCGTTTCCAGATGGGGAGTTTGATTTGGTATGGTCAATGGAGAGTGGAGAACACATGCCAGATAAGAAAAAGGTCTTCTTGATCATCATATTTGCAATGTACCTAATAAAATGGTTTTCTCTAAGTTGGTTGTTTCTGATTTATATACTACTCCCAAAATGGACGTGATGTAGTTTGTGAACGAGCTAGCTCGTGTGGCTGCCCCAGGTGGAACGATAATCATAGTTACATGGTGCCATCGGAACCTATCTCCTTCGGAAGAAGCCCTTCTTCCAGAGGAGAAAGATCTGCTAGACAGAATCTGCAGTGCTTACTATCTACCACCATGGTGTTCTTCTGCTGACTATGTCAAATTACTCGAGTCCCTCTCTCTTGAGGTATCTCAGTCGCTTTATTCTGCTTTCGAGTGTGTTATATCTGCGATCATCACATCAAAACTGTTTGTTCTGCTAGGATATTAAGGTCGATGATTGGTCTGCACGCGTTGCTCCGTTTTGGCCAGCAGTGATCAAATCAGCATTGACATGGAAGGGTGTGACCTCATTGTTAGGCAGTGGTAATCAAGAATTTCTCTTTTTTTTTTTTTCGATCTTGTAGACAAACAATTTATATATATTCTTGAAATTACTGTCCGATCAAAACCAGGGTGGAAGACAATAAGGGGAGCATTGGTGATGCCATTGATGATCAAAGGATACAACAAGGGTCTCATCAAATTTGCTATCATAACATGCAGAAAGCCTGCATTGTGATAACATTAATTAATGGGCTGAAATTGTTTGAACTTTCATGGGCCCTTTTCAGATTATGGGCCTTATTATTATGATGTTACATCAAAAATCTCTCTCTCTCTCTCTCTCTCTAGAAAATGCAGTTGTTAACAGATAGTAGAATTAATATAGTGGAGATGGAGAAGGAATGCAATGTGATGTTTGTTTAATGAGAGAAAAAGACAACATCTGCAAGTATTTCCCATCTCCATAAGATCTGTTGCTTACCTGTCTCTCATGTCTTCTTCATATCTCATAATAATATATATATATATATATATATATATATATATATATATACTCCTTTAGATTCTTTACTTCTCACTCTCAACTCCCATTCTTTAATTTTACCTACATTCATTTCATTATTCTCCATTCACCTCTTTATTATTCATTCTTGAACTTCAACCCAACCATTACATATATATATATACACACACTATTAATCTTGCAAATAGAGAGAATGAGTGGTTTTGATAATGATGATCACAATGCATCAACATTCCTAGATTTTTTTAATGAGTTTTTTTTTTTTTCATTTTCTAATGAGTTTGGGATTGGAGGGATGGAATAATAAAGAGTAGAAAACTTGTGATCCTAAATTCGAGTCTTAATCATCACACAATCTTCACCTTTATAAAGGTGAAATACCACTTGAGCTACAAGACTCGTCAGATTTCTAAATTGATCATGTCTATTTGTGAATAATGGGCTTCATCTTACAAAATTAAAACTCTCTTGGGTTTTTGGATTTCTTTTTAAGAAACATTGAAAATTGACTTTACCCTTACAATTCTTAGTTAAGTAAATAAACAGATCTCAAGTTAGTTACATTTATTTTTATATGAATCACTCACTCATAAAAAGTCAATCTCATATAAATATTCAAACTAAGAAATGAACAGAACAGGTCACGAGCGAATGTATACTATAATGTAGTAATTAATAAAATAATAAAGACTTAATTCAAAATGTATAAATAACGTCTTGCCAGCCCAAAAAATGAATATGCATGTCTCATATTAAAATAATGGAGTACAATCATGCAGAATATTCTAGAAAGAAATTAAATGTAGAAAAAAAAAACTATTTTCTTGATTTCACCCTTTATCGTATGACATATCAGAATTCAGAAGTACTAATTAAGGTTTTTTTTCCTCTTTATTTTGGGAAAATATTCAAAACTCCTCACTAATAGAAAAATTCAAGTATCTATGTGGAAATCTATGTGTCTTTTTTTATCCAGACAAATCACATGAAGAGAAGAGTCAATGTATTTATAGCATACAAGTGGCCCATATTCAAAGGCCCCATTTATATATAATATATATCAAATTGATGCATTATCATGATTATTTCAAACATGCAAATGTGAGTTGGGATATATTCTTTTTTAATCTCCTTGTAATATTTATTGATCGTGAGTGATTGAAATATTGAATTCTCTCTTAATTTGTTTTATAAATTGAATTACTTTCTATGCTTAATTTTCAATCTCCATTTGTTCGAAAACTTAGCAAATAATTACAGCTTAGTCACACAAAAGTTGAGACTTCAAAAGCTTACTAAACCCTACAACTATGCAAGAATCTAATAGAAACAAAACTGAAAAGCTAATTAATGTGCCAATTAATAATGGGTTTTGCTTAAACCCCAATTTTCAAATGTATGGCCATTCATATAGCTTTATATATATATATATATATATATATACATTGAACCTTCAATAAGAATGGATACATATACGACTGTTCAACAATATTTTGGGATCATCATGCATGCATGTTCACATGCTTCATGGATAATTACATAATCTGGCATTACATCAATTCTTTATTATTATAATTTTTTTTGACTGCTTAGTGTTGTATCTCTTTGACCAAGACCAACACATGCATGCATGCATGCATGCATTATGAACCCAACATATATACCTAAATAATGATTTTATTTACACTCAACAACAATAAAATTCTTGTTAAAAGACATTTTAATAAATAATGTATTTATAACACAGCTGAATTATTATTAGACAGGGATTAACATTAACTACTTATGTTGAAAACTTGGTCCCAAATTAGAATTAGATTAGCATAACATGGACTCAACTAAAGTGTATATAAGAAGAGGACAAATATAAAATTTAAATTGGTCTAAAAAAGTGCCCTACAAAGGGGACAAAGATGAGAGAGATGAGAAGCATGTGCATGGCAGCAAAAAGCCATAACCACTAATTTTTTGTTTTTTTTCCTCATGAAAAACTATCTTCATTCTTCAATTGATGTGGTAATTTTGGAATTGTAGTAATTAATAAGGTACAATTTATTGTGAATAATGTTTAAATACTTTTGACACATGTTGTATATGTATTAAAATTAATAAAATTATTTATTATGATAAATATACTTTTACTATCTTTCTAAATGTTCATATTCTAATTTTTGAGGTATAATATAAGCTAACTTACTTCCAAATTACTCCAATATGTATCTTATAAAAATTATTACCTTTTAAGTTACCTTAATATTTGATTTCTTTCATTCTTTATCACATGTCCTAAGACTATGTTTATCAATAACATCCCACAACCCAACCTCTTAATAAAATATTCATTTCTCTCTCCTCCACATACACAACCTACAACACAACCCAACCTCTACAATTTTCACACTTTATCAATAACATCAACCCAACCTATAACAATTATTAATTTAATGATTTAATAATTACATATATATATTTTATAATCAATTTTTTATTATTTGAATTATGTACGAAATATATTAAATTATATGTTATTCCAAATTCGTAATAAAAAAAAATATGACCTTGTCTGCTGATGTCCCATACGCCAACACTCTCATAGCTCCAGTACATTTCTGTAATGGAGAAAGACCTTGTCTACCAGTAGCATTAGGCCTCTGTTGAATTTGATTTAGATTCGGAGATAATGGAGAAGTTTGAGAAGATTGAAAGTTTTGATAGTCTTCGGTGGAAAAAAAAGACTGGAAATTTGGATAGTTTTGGGAGTTTGGATAATCCGAATTGTTTGAAAAAAAATTTGGGTTACTTGGATCCATAATAGAAATTAGGAGAAATAGTAGAATATGATATAAATTATGAGAGATTAGGAAAGATAGTACACAAAAGAGATAATTTGAGATTGTGATTCAAAATGTATCAATATTAGTCTCTATTTATAGAGAAAAAAATTTCATGAATTTTGGTTTTTTTTTTTTTATAGATAATTGAGTGTGTAAAAGATATAAACGAAATTAGACGAACGAATCAGAAAATGCCACGTGGCAATATCCATGCCACGTGGCAACATTCTGGATGCTTGAAATTGGTGCACAACCGGGCGGTCAACAGCCCCGGTTGTGCGACCTCATGCCATCTTTCATTTTTTTTTTTTTTTTTTATTAAAATATTCAAAAACAGGTCACACGACCTGCTGATAAAGTTGGTCTAAATCAGGCAATGAATAAAGAGATATTGATTAAGAGCATTCTTTTTTTCTTTTTCTTTTTTTTTTCAATTTTAATATTCTTAAATTTATGAGGAAAAAAACTTTCTAAAAAGTCATTTGAATAGGATTGATTGATGGATGGAGTGTTATTTTAAAAATGAAATACAAGTAGGCTACTTCAATATTCCACATCCATTAATTCTGCCCCTACATGACGTATTATATCATTAATGATCTGGTTTCGTTAAATTAAGAAATACTAACATCTTTATTTAACTTTCCATTTTTAATATGCTCAAATAGATTCCTCAATTTTCTCTAAAAATATCATTTTCCTAAAAATACTAACAATATAGTTTGAATCACAAAGTCAATGTACTCATTGCTTTTAAGTCATGATATTGTCCCATTGAGTCTAAATCATCTCTTAATATATATCACTATAACGTGTTAAGAAATGCGATACATGAATTGAATGATAATTTTGGATTTAGAATTTGAATCTGACATCATATGACTAAGAATACATGTTATGTTTCATATATGTTCATACATTATAATGTTAGAAACTTAGAACACAAAAACTCATGCACAGTACATGTAAAAAAACATATGCATATAGTTAAAAAAACACGTACATACATACTTATATTTCATATGACGTGAGATGGATTTACAAAAGACCGGCTCACGGTGGAAAATCTGGAAAAAGAGTGTATAGTTGGAAACGGAACCTACAAAATCATGGTATGAAATTCTGTTTGTGGGTCAAAATAATTTACCCAGAAAGGAAAATAGTATAAAGATTCAGACAAGATGAAGAAAGAAAAAGAAAGGTAAAATCTTTGGAGAAAAGAGACAGTATATTCAAGGTTGTTTTTTTGGAAGCACAGTAGACTGATTAAAAATGGCCACAAGAGCCGCAGCACCCACGTTCTCTCCTCATCACCTTCACAACAAGTCCAACCTCATCACTGTCCCCTTCTCTCTCTCTTCCCTACTTTCTCTCTCCATGTCCTTTGTACTCATCCTCTGTACCATTGTCGTCCACCATCATCCTCATGAAGATCTCTCTCTATCTCTTTTCTGGGCTCCCACTCCTTCTTCTTCTCAATCTCGCCGGTTCGGCATCCGGGTTCGGATCAATGGCCCCGATTTCGGCGTCCTTTGGAAATTACGGCCTCTTCTGCGCCATTGATGCTAGTGGGAAGCAGGCGGTGATTTGTTGGGACGCCAATAACAGCTCCTCCACGCCCTCCAGCGCGTCGCGTTACTCCTCTGTTTTGCCGCCGATGGCGGCGCTCTCCGGTGGGGAGGGGTTTCTCTGCGGTATTTTGGCGAACACTTCGCAGGCATTGTGTTGGGACTCGATGGGATTCGCTCAAAGCTCTGATCTTGTTCCGGCGGTATTTCAGGCCAATGCTTATACTCATGTCGCCGCCGGTAAGGATCATGTTTGTGCGATAAGGGGATCATATTATTCTGAAAATGAATACGGTACTGTTGATTGTTGGGATATTGTTAGAGTGTCTAATAACAGTTTTAGCTCGAAACAGAGTACCCTGTTTTACAATCAGAATGCTAGTATGCTAGTATTCAAAAAGCTTGTTTCTGGTGATGGCTTTAGTTGTGGTGTTATTAGAGGTGGAGGACTTTCCTGTTGGGGCCCAAACTCCGGTGATCTTAAGGTTTCCGGTGCATTGGAGACTTTTGTGGCCTTAGCTTCCGGGGTAAACTCAATTTGTGGTGTTTCACAGATATCTGGTGAGATAAAATGTTGGGGTAATAATGGTTCTTATGGTACACCTCCAGTTGGGATTAGATTTGTGTCTCTAGCAGCTGGTTCTCAGCATTATTGTGGGATTAGAGAAGATACTCATGGGATAGAGTGTTGGGGGAACTTCAACGCGTCTTTGATCCCAAAAGGGCCCGGTTTTCTAGCCATTGCTGCTTCAAATTTGCTCACTTGTGGTATTAGGGAAGGTGATTTGGTTCTTGATTGTTGGTCTGTTGATGTATCATCTCGAGTCGACTATGATCCTCCATTGCAGCTATGCAGTCCAGGTCTATGCACTTCTGGTGCTTGCGGAGAACGTATGTTTGCCTTCAACGCAAGCCTTCTCAACGAGCCAGATTTGACTAGCTTGTGTGTTAGAAAAGATCTAAAGATTTGTTCACCTTGTGGGCTAAATTGTTCAGAAGGTTTTTTCCCTTCAACTGTTTGTACTTCAGAAGCAGATAGGGTTTGCACACCGTGCTCTCTCTGCCAGACCAGTTCTTGTGAGGATGTTTGTAGGCTTCAATCTTTACCTGAAATAAGGGAGAAGCATTGGGATCAATTACGCCAGCTGCTCCTTATAATTGGCTCTTCTGCTTCAGGGTTCTTCCTTATCTTGATTGCTTGGTGTCTTTTACCCCGTGTAATTGTCATAAGCAATGAAGAAGGGAAGAAGAAACGATGTCTATGCTGCATTCGAAGCTCTGACTTAGAAGCCGATGAAAATGGTGATCAACATCCTCCAGCATCAGTGGCCCCATGCCCTGGAGTGGCTCAAGTTTTCCGGCTCTCAGAACTAAAGGACGCGACTAATGGGTTCAAGGAATTCAACGAGCTTGGAAGGGGGAGCTATGGGTTTGTTTACAAAGCAGTCTTGCCAGATGGGAGGCAGTTAGCAGTGAAGAGGGCTAATGCAGCTACGATAATTCACTCAAACAGCCGGGACTTTGAAATGGAGCTTGAGATCCTATGCAATGTTAGGCACACTAATATTGTGAACTTGTTGGGGTATTGTGCAGAGATGGGGGAAAGGCTTTTGGTTTACGAGTTCATGCCACATGGGACTCTTCATGATCACCTACATGGGGGTCTATCTACCTTGAACTGGAGCCTCAGGCTGAAAATTGCAATGCAGGCTGCTAAGGGGCTTGAGTATCTGCATAAGGAAGTTGTACCTCCTATTGTTCATCGTGATGTTAAGAGCTCGAAAATCCTGTTGGATGCAGATTGGGGAGCAAGAATTTATGATTTTGGGCTTCTAACACCAAATGAAAGGGATCTGACTACAGATATGAGAAAGGATGTTTATGGATTTGGAGTAGTGATTCTTGAGATTCTAAGTGGAAGAAAAGCTTTTGATGAGGAGTGTACACCTTCAAACATAGTAGACTGGGCTTTACCTCAGATTAGACAGGGCAAGGCGGCTGCCATAATTGATCGGTATGTGGCTCTACCTAGAAATGTCGAGCCTCTGCTAAAACTCGCGGACATTGCAGAGCTTGCTTTGAAAGAAGACCCCAATGAAAGGGCTTCTATGTCAGATTTGGCTCTTTTACTGGACCAGATAGTGAAGGATGGATTGATCTTGTAGTCCCAGATTGATTTTCTGTATTCTTTCGGTGTTATTTTTTCGTTCAAAGGTGAAAACATAAGATAGCATTTGTTTGTGAGTAACACTCTCTACAATTGTACATTTTCTTATGAGAATTTGTAAATCAAGTTGCTTAATAAGTTAAATCCCTGCTTTTCTTGAAGTTGCAGAAATGAACTTCTCATTGCTCCATTATCTTCTCTTCTGCTTTTTCAGTTATGATTTCTCAGTTTATACCCACCTCAATTCTATGTTGAACTTAGACTTAGCAAGTATTGTGGTTAGTCAACTGTGTGCAGAAACCATACACAGTGAGAAAATTGAAGAGCATTAAACTCAGCATTGAAACCATGATTTCAAGAAATTATGAACAAAATAGCCTAGCTTCTAACAGTGCAGGGTACAACTTCAAACAGCAAAGAAGATTCTGAAAAGGACACTCAATTCTTGGAGTTTTCTTCTCTGATTGAGCCTTCACAGTCTAGCTGCTGATAAAGAGAAGGAACAAAGAAGTGATGGTTTCAGGTTAAGTGTTTTCTTCTGCATTTTCTAGCTTTATTAATTTATGCCAACTCAAAAGCACCATTTTGACAGAAAGTGGTTGAAAAAGGAAACTAGTATTGGGGGGGCCATCTTGTAGGAGGACATTCTCAGCTCCCTATAATTATATCTGCAGATTCTTCTATGGTTACACACTATACATTCTCCATTCAACAACTTACTCTGTTTTCAACAGCTTTGATGGCGGCAAGATCATTCTGCTGCCTGCAATCCGTCGAGGTATGTGCATAGAGTCGTGCAACGAGTGCATGCCTGGCTCCTTGTATGCCATTCACAGAGTACACCCACTGGTGGTGGCCTTCGTGGATGGCATGCCTGGAGCTATGCATACGTTCATCTACATTGTTCTTGCCTTCGTTTTTCTTGCTTACGCGTTATACTTTGCCTCTTCTTGAAAATATCTTGAGGCTACTACTGCATGAGTCAGCACAGATGCTTAAGATTTGTCATTATGAGTCAATCATTTGATCTGCCTACTTTAGGTACCTTAACAACCTACTCAAAATTATTACAGCAGATCTTTTAATAATGCTGTCAAGTAGAAGAACTTTAGATATTTCCAAAATGACTTCAATCTGTAGGTTGCTTCTTGCTTCTGCGTTGTCCCCTTTTCTTCTTGAGTTCACCTCGTGTTAGATCTCTTAAACGTCGCCTTCAAATTGATGGTTGTTAATTTCAGAGTCGAAATTTCAACTTGTTCATTTCCTGTGTTTTAAGTTTTAACCTCATCCTCATCTTGATGACACCAAACAAAAATGTTTCCATAAATACACTTCAAAAATCCTCTCTTTGTACAATGAGTTATCTGCTTCAAGAATTCACTAACTGCACTGCTAGAAACCTAAACTGCAAGTTTATGCAATATATGTCCACAAATCAATCTACATTCGCGTTTTCTCTAATCTCTTCGTGCTTGGAAGCTACCTGTACTGCTAGATGCTGGTGAAGACGTAAAATTTGATGACTGCTTCCTCCTTATCTTGACTTCCATTAGATCAGCAACAAGCCCGGGATGAGAAATCTCAACACCTTCTATATCAATCTCATTGTTCAACATCTTTAATGCTCTAGACATTGCAGGGCGGAGCCTGGTGATCTCTTGCACGCATAGCAGCCCGATTTTCAAGAACCGGACCCCTTCTTCTTCTGGGAATTCCCCCTTCAATTCAGAGTCCACCATCTCCAAAAGGCTGTTGCCATTGTACAGCTCCCATGCCTGAAATCTCAACACAAAAAACATGCTCATTTTTCTCATTCACTAAAACCCAATAGTTATTTTACCACCATTGATATATACCTTCTCCACAAGAAATTTCTCTCCATATTCCAGGTGGTAATCGACAACTGGACAGCCACTAACAATTTCAAGAAGAAGTACTCCAAAGCTGTAGACATCCGATTTCCTGGTGAGATGGCCACTGTGTGCATATTCAGGAGATAGATAGCCTCTGAATGTGATCAAAAGCAGAGTAAGTTAACCAAATTTACGATCTCACAACAAAGCAACGTCGAGTTCTACTTACAACGTCCCAGCAACACGAGTACTAATGTACGAAATGTTGTCTCTAAACAGCTTAGCCAGGCCAAAATCCCCGAGCTTGGGTGTGAAGTTGTGATCAAGAAGTATATTGCTCGCCTTTATATCACGATGAACGATATGAGGATTGACTTCCTCATGGAGGTAACACAGCCCCCTCGCAATGCCTAATGCAACATGTTTTCTCAATCTCCAACTGAATTTCGCCCTGTTCTGATCCATCCCTGTTGTGTTCTTAACCTCATCAATTTCATGTCTTTTTTCAGCAAAAAACTATATTACAACCAACTTTTTAAGGAATTTACCAAGAAAAGTGTGGCTAAGGTTGTTGTTTTCCATGTAATCATAGACCAAAAGCCTTTGAGCTCCATCAATACAACAACCTCGTAGAGTGACCAGATTTTCATGCTTGATATCAGAAAAGGCAGAAATCTCAGAAATAAACTCTCTCTCTCCACGCATTGTTTCCAGTTCAAGTGATAGAACTTTGACTGCTATATAATCCTCACCTATAAGCCGCCCCTATTTCATTGTCCAAAACTTCTCTTACCATTCATTAAGACAAAACAAGAAAAAGATGTAATAAAGATTCAAGAATTCAAGAAAACCTTGTAAACAGAGCCAAATCCACCCTCCCCAATCTTGTTCTTGAATCCCTGAGTGGCAGCTTCCAGTTCTTTGTAAGAAAAAACCCGAAAACCCAGATTTGGAATTGCTTGATCATCTGTATAAATTTTAGTTGAAGAAATCAACATAAGAATTAGTGATGAAATCAGAGAATTGAAACATATAATTAATGATGGGTACCAATTTCTTCTTCTTCTTCTTCGTCTTCCTCATCTTCCAAATTGGTGGTGGAAGTGTGGAAACATCGGAACATCGAAGCAGCAAATTTCATGTCTGGATTAATGTTGTTACTGAAAAGATCGCTGCAAGATTATCTGGAAGAGACTATTCATTATATGGTTAGATTATTGGATATTATTTTATTCAAATAACAAGAATAATTAATTAAGTGCAAAAGGTAGTGGGAAAATATTGAAATTCCACAACCAGAAAAGGATAGAAGAATTGCATGTTGAGAAGAAAGAATTGGGTTATTTATTATTTATAGCAGCGTCCATTAAATTTGACCAAATCAAGAAGCCCATCACGTTTTTTTCTTACATTAATTAATTAATGTGTCTTTTTTTAGCCAAGTATGATACCATATTGAAGAACAAATACGTTCGGACTAATTTCATGTGTACAGAGACTATATACAAGAAGATACAAAACAGAAATCATAACTATCGTGTTGACGTAGAATAACAACCTAACAACTAAACTTTAAGATGCAAAACTGAAACACAACACTATAGAGCTTAATACACAACGCTAGGGAAAATTCATTTTACGTCCACTTAAAATGTTACTGTCCATTTTACGTCCATTTATTTTTAGGGTTTCACATTTAGTTCAATTACAATCAAAATCAATCAATTTTGGTCCTTTGGCGCCGGAGATCGATTTTCCGGCTGAGTTCAGTGATCGATGGTCTATTTCTAGCCTATACCGCAAGTGTACGGTGTCAACTATAGATAGGGCGAGCAAGGTCGATCCCACAAAGACTAGTGAATTAGAACTTAGTTAACTACCTAATTAATTTACCCAATTTTATCTAAGTAACCGAATTGATTGAATTTAATTTAATTAACCTATGTCTAGAAACAAATAAATGGAATAAAGATATCAAACAAGAAAATATCAAGATAATCAAGATTCAAACAAGGATCCTAAGACAACGATTTCATTCTACTTCAATCAAGTTTACTAATCTAGCAAAAATCAACCTCAAATCCAATTATTTTATGTGAGCAATCACGATTGTAGATTAACCTCTCTCTCGAGCAACTTAACCCGTGGATCGATTATTAATGTCTGTATCTCTACCTCGCAGTTAATAACCAACTCCTAAAAGCTCCTAAGATCGTATTCTCACCCCAATTATTTACCAATCTCTCGATCAGGCAATTTAATTGAGTCATGCATTCCCAAATCTATAATCAGATATCATCTCTCGATCTCAATCCAATTAATTAGAGCATGCATAAATTTGATCAGGATTCACACATGGAATAAGCACAAGGAAGCATGAATAAAATATCATGGATTAGAGGAAAGATTAAAACTAGATATTCAACAAGAAATCCATAGAACTACTCTCGTGTCCTAAGATCACGAGACCCCTAGCCAAAAATCATGTTCGTAAAGCAAAATGAATTACAAAAATACATGATCAAAACTAGAAATAAAATCAAAGAAACGCTTATTGAATTTGTGATTGTTGGTTGCTCCTCTTGACTCTTGAATCTTCAATTTCTTGCTTTTTTCCTTGCTCTCAAGATGTGGATGAATGTCCCTTCTTTGGATGTGTATGGATCTTTTATATTTTATCATATCTTCCCAAATCCTAATTTGTATCTAAGTAGGTAAAAATCGGACTTGGAGCAAGTTGTATCCAAATAGGAGTCCAAATAGGCCTAAAAATCCGCAACTAAACCACTGACCCGGCCAAGTGACCCGGGTGGCCCAGACTTCCAACTTTCAGCCTCGATTCGGCCCTGTTACGCTCATAATTGGGCTTCGACTTCTTCATGAAAGTTGTAGCCCTTCAAGTTAGCTATCCGATGCCACTAATTTCAGCCCAATATCAGTTTTGTACACAAAGTTATACCCAATTTACTCAAGCCCTGTCAAGACGAAAATTAGGACATTCTTGCACGACTTTCAACTTCTTGTATTATTCTGCTCTCTTGAGGGCAGAACTGATGAAACCTTCCAACATGAAAGTTGTAGAACTCCCTCTTAGCTTTCTAACAAGATAAGAAACATTGAATTTGGACTTCTAGAGATCGAGATATGATTTTTCCTCCATAACTGCGCTTTATCGACTCCCTATCTCGACTCCAACTTGGCGTAAAATTCCATTAGACTTTCATTTTGTGCTAAAACCTATCAAATTCCTTTCAAATCAAGCAAAAACGTGAAATCTTAAAAAGATAATGAAATCTAAATAAAATCTCACTATTGCATGCTTTTCAACACAAAATGATATGAAATTAAGCCCCAAAATGCATCAAATAACGAAGTTATCATTCAGCTGACGTGGCTTATCGGAGCACACGTGGCAGCTGACGTGGCTTATCGGAGCACACGTGGCTTATCTAATAGTGTTTATGGTATTCACGTGTGGCTTTGATTGTGAATAGTAAAACCAAAAAAAAATGTTGAATAATATGTCACTCATGATTATATTGGGAGGCATTTGTTACATAATATTGATAATGACATAATTTTTTATGCATGTATTGTGATTTTCTAGTAATATTTTTGTATTTAGAACTCAGTTAAGTTTATGGTTGGTTATCTAGAAAGATTCAGAGACACTGAATAAAAGAGAAAACAACAAAGAATATTCAAAGACCATATATACTTAAGTGAATAAAATCTATGCTCATTCAACCTTAAACGGGTTCTTATCATTAAATTTCGAGTCTAATACAAATTAAGTAGATTTATTCTCCCTAAAACTGGCAATTACAAATATCATTTGATGGTACAATTTCATAACCACAATTAAGAAAAATACTAGGAATTAAGAAAAATGGCAGCACATAAGATATTTTAGTACATGTGTATTCATCGATATTACTATCTAACATGTGGCGTGTAGTGAAGACTATGAAATATCAAATGTAATATTAAATATAACAGAAGATTGAATTGGAAAATGTAATAAAAGATTGAATTTGAAAGAGGTGGTAGGCCACACGTGTGGTTGGTTGTCATAATTTACTATTTGGTTTTGAAATTTTGAAAAAATTGAGGAATTATGATTAATATTGTTCTATTTTCGCATTTCAATATTGGGTGGCAGCCGCCAACCGTTGTAGCCCTTGGCTAGTCAAATCTCCCAACAATTACTCAGGGCATCCACAATGCAGAGATAAAATTGGATTTGAATCCATATCAAATGGATCCCTTGCATTGTGGGGAATGAATCCAATCCCAGGTGGAGGAGAGAGGCATAATCGGATTCAAAGGATTGAATCCGATTTAATCCAAACAGTGAAAAAAAAATTCGCACCATCAGTGCGTGTGTTCTGAATGGGCGCGTGTACTACACGCGCTCCAAGCGCGAGTGATGCGATTCTGCGGCTGGGTCCCACCTCCCCAATTTTCTGCCTTTTGTTTTCCCTCATTTTGTTTTGCGTATTTTTTGTTTCTTTTTTTTCTTGTTTTTTTCTTTTTCTTTTTTCTCCTTTTTTCCTTGAATTTTTTTATAGTATTGTTTTATATAATGTGTGTTGTTATTTTATTTGAATTTATGTTATAACTAACCTATATATTTTTATAATTGTAAAATTTAACTAAAATAACTTATGTATTATAAATAATTGCAACACAAATTATATAAGAAAAATTATATAAATAACTTGAAATGAAATAAATTGTTTACATATTTGTTTAATAGAATTTTATTTACTTTAAAATTTATTTAAATAAAATGTGTGTATCCAAAATTACAAATTTCAAATGAAATTAAAATTTAAATTAAGAGAGAGAAGATTGAGTGAAGTGGGACCCATTAAATAGTTGAATTTGGATTTAATGGGTTGTGGGTGTGGATTTAAATGGATGAAAAGTTGATGTGGATGAGAGAGAGTGTTGATGTGGATTGAATGAATTGTATTTTTTGTATATAGGGTTGTGGATGCTCTGACAGTTTTGGTTTAAATTAGATTTTTTTTAAAAAGGGTTAATGTGGGGACAAATAGGGTTACAAGATTGTGTTGATTGGATTATATCATCAAGTGCCTAAAAGTTAATTGTTTGATCTGATTTACAGAACACGAGGGTGAGGTTTGTTAGAGGTGATTTCTAACGAAAATTCTTTAACACATAAATCATGATCAAGATGAAAATAAATAAAAGACCAATATTATGATTTGATGAAAATTTACTTCATTCATACTAGTATGTATTCATAATGCATAGAAACACATGTGAAACTTATCGTATTCTGATCAATGAATACTTGTATTATAACATGGGAGATTGGACATTGCTTAGGTAAAAGACTCTTCACAAATTCTCATTTTGTAAAAAAAAATTCTTTTAATGTAATAAAATATTCGTTCAATGACACATATAATTCATTTATTTTGAATCCAATAAAAAATTATATCAGCTTATCAAATACACAATAATCTATTTTACTATATATTTAAATAAAATAATCTAGAATTGAATTTGATCTAACGTTTTCAATAAAAACATTATAATAATAATGAAAAGATTGATAAATCAATATATGATGTATGATTTGTAAAAACCAAAAAATTTACCTTAGTCCAACTCATTAGGCGACCTCATGAAAATATAAATACGCCAAAAAAAAGAAAAGCACAAAAAATGCCAACTATGTGTGCATCAAATAAAACAATAAGAAAGATTATGCAACCTCTGTTGAAAATATAAATACGTAAAAAAAAAAACAACTGTGTGTATAAAATAATACAATAAGAATGATACAATAAAGCATGTCATGTGTATTTCAAATGAAAACGTTGTTTAGTTTGTAATAACAATTTTTGGTTTTGTTTTGTATGTGTAAACTATTAAGTATACTTATAATACATTTCCATTTGTGTGAGTTTTAATTTCTACATTTAATATCAATTTATAACGAATTAACACTTGCATTTTAATATTTTATCATAAAACCGTTTAAAAAAACTCATTGGAACCCTCAAACATACATTTCCATTTTATTTTTATTTGATACATTTAATATGAACATTACATTTAAGATCATTAAAAATATATTATATAGTTAAAATTAATCTAAATTCATATATTATTATACTGGAAAAAATGGTGAAAGATAATAGATATATCATCACTCATTTTATCTTATTTATCTATTTATTCTCTGTTTTGAGTTTGTATACAATAAATAAAATATTAAATATCATGAATAAATTTTCTTAAATTAAATATTTATTTATTTTTCATTAATAAATACAAAATGAATAAATTAATGATTTCTAAAAATGAAAATATTTCATAAATAATAATTTTATTACAAATAATCATGTTTTATTAGAATAGCCAATTGTGCTTTTAATAAACAACTCATGATCATATCAAACACCTCACATGAATAGGACTAAAATGTTTAATAAATTATATATAAAGATTTAGTGGGGCTACAAAATAAAAACAAAAAAAAGATAGGCAAAAAGGGTTAAGAGTGTCTTGTTTGACTTTAGGCTTCAAATAGTTTCAATTATTAGCTCATTTAATTTTGTGCCAATTCAAGAATTTGGAGGACACAAAATATAATTAGCATGCCAGATACTATTGTTAATAATATTTAAATTTTCTAAAAAAAATGGATTTTTTTTTTTTTTTGACGTGGATGGTAATGTTTAATTAAACTTTGTCTGCAACATTTTTGAGAAGAAAACTTATCTAAAACTTTTGAATAACATTTAAATTCAAGTCGTTTTCTTCAAAGTCAACTGCAAATATTTAATGTCATCAATATAAACGTAGCAAGTAAGTAAGAACTTTTTTTTATAAAAAATTACTAGATCACATTAACATTCCTTTGTTGAATCTCATATTATTTGATCTGCTCACGTGTAAAATGAACAAAGTAAAAAAATAAAAAAACATTATCCTCGTAAAGAACACTGTATAACTCAAAGTCATAGTATATGCAAATATTGAAGATTTGAAGACAATTTAAAGGTTGAATTCAGAAACTTGAAAATAATAAAAAATAGAATTTGAGAATATAATACCAAAAATGGTCAGCTCTTTGTGATTTAATGGTTGAAGTCATCCACTACTTGTTCTGAAATGAGAGTGTTTGAAAGTGCATTATTGGGTATTTATTTATATGTCTAACTATAAAAGTGCTTGAATCAATGAAATGAGTGTTTGAAATTGCATTATTTATATCTAATTCTAAGTGCTTGAATCCTTGAATTCTTTTGCACGTCTAACATGACTTGAACAACTAGTATATCTTCACTTTGGAAGTTGAATTCTTCCAATTTTGTGATCATCAAAACTTTCATAAGTGGTTCTCCTATGCACCAGGTGCACATACAATTCGGATCGGGTTCGGGTCAACTCGAATCCACACATTTTTTTTGTTTTTTTGAATTTTATTTTTTCGCTTTAAGTTGTTACATTTATTACTTTTAGTGTAAAAAACACTTAACCATCCAAACTATAGCCCGTTTTGCAGTTTCTTGTAAAAACTTTTTTTCGTTGCACCGTCCTCATTAAACTTTGCGAGATTTGCACATTCCAGTAAAATGTCAATTTCCGGCTATTTTATTCGGCGTACACGAAACGATGTCATTTTAATCAAGGGAAAAAATGACTTTTCAACTTACTGTCCAAATTCAATCTCCGCCCATACCTCTCTTCTCCAATGCAAAGTATATCCAAACGTAGCTTCATCGTCCTCCTCCTCTCCTCTCTCCGCCCTCAATTCTCCTTCAATGGTGCTCACTGTTTGGAAGAAATCACTCATCTTCAACTGCATCGGATTCACTGTCTTCACTTCCCATGGAAACCTCCTTTATCGCGTCGACAACTACACCTCCTCCAACAAAGGCCAAATTATCCTCATGGACGCCCAAGGCAACACCGTCCTCACAATCCGACGCAAGGTGTGTGTGTGTGTGTGTGTGTTTTGTATGAATTGAATTGATTTGATTTGATTATTAGCTTCAAACCCTAAATCAGTGTGTGTGAGTGTGTATGTGTTTGTGTAGAAATTAAGCTTGAAAAATACGTGGATGGTGTTCAACGGTGAGGCGGTGGAGAATCCGCAGCTGCTGGTGAGGAAAAACGTGAATCCCCTGAACCCTAGGTGTTTGGCTCACGTGAGTTCGACGGCAGACGGTTACCAGAAGAAGAGCACGCTTTACCAGATCGAAGGCTCGTACGGGCAGCGGTGCTGCGCCGTGTACGACGAGAAGCGACGGCACGTGGCGGAGATCAAGCAGAAGGAATTGGTTCAGAAACGACGGCGTTTTGTTTGTGGCTTAAGTTGAAAAGTCAGTTTGCCTTGATTAAAACGACATCGTTTCGTGTACGCCGGAGAAAATAGCCGGAAAGTGGCATTTTACTGGAATGTGCAAATCTCACAAAGTTTAATGAGGACGGTGCAACGAAAAAAAGTTTTTACAATAAACTGCAAAACGGGCTATAGTTCGGATGGTTAAGTGTTTTTTACCCTTACTTTTATGTTGTATGTAGAAGACATTTATGTTATATAAATGTGACATTTATGTACAAATGTAACGACTTTCATGTACTCTAACTTATAAATATATATATATATATTTTTACATATTTATCTTTATGTGATATTAGTTGCACCTTTGTGTAATATTAGTTTGCAACTTTATGTCATATATAAAGGTGCAACTAATATTACATAAATGTATGAGTAATATCCATAAAGGTATGTTCATCCAAAAAATGCGCTCAAAATTTTCTAATAATCTTTATTTTTTCTAAGTTATTAAACATAAAGGTCACCCGATTTGTATATAAAGGTCACACTTATATAACATAAAGGTCACACTTATATAATATAAAAGTAACCATCTAACGCAAAAGAAAAAAAACTCAAATAGACGTGGATTCCGGTCGGGTCACCTCAATTGCATCAATCTAGATCTGTACACTTGGTGTATTGGAGAATTTGCGTACTTCCATTTATTCTTTTTTTTTGGTTAGCCACACTTTAAATTTCCACAAAACTTATGTAGGACGATCTCACAAATAATATTTGACAGGATCCTTTTGATCTATAAATCAAACTCATTTCATGAATTTTTATATTTGAATTATGAAATATTGACAATTGATTAATCCATCTTACACTATGATTTGTAAGACGATTCCATATAAAACATACCTCAGAGATATGACTAACTTTGATTAAAGAGTAGTAGCCAAATTAACATCAGTTTTCTATGTTCTAAATTCCTCCAAAAAAAAAAAGGAATTCTAAGCTACTTTTTCACAAGCTAGAAGTTGTCTTGTGATAATATGGTTATTGCTTTTATTAGGGTTGGTAAAGCCCAAAGCAGTTTGCTTATGGGCCAATATGGGTCTCCATTTCTAGAAGCCCAATCTCGTAACGGATCATAAGAAGCCCATATTTCTTGTATGGCCCAAGAAAAATAGAAACTTTATTCGACCATATCCAAAATATAATTAATTATATTAAACACTAGAGAGAGATCACGCAACGCAACCACAGTATCCACTACCCAACAGTATTCCTCCTAATAACGCATTATATACTATTAATTAACCTTAATTATTGATTAATTTTTAGATAATTGTATGATTATTAGTGTTAATGCCAAATCACACATTACACGTGTCCCTTTCATCCTAGCATTCCATTTACGAAACCCAAAGTTTCTCACTCCACTTTCTTCATCTTCTTCGATTTCTCTCCCAATTTCTGCGTGATTAGATACAGGTACTGTCTATCTGTACCCATGGGTAATACCGGTAGCGCCGGATTGCAAGACCGGCGAAGAAACTCCGGCGGCCGATCTCCACCGCCACCGGAGATCGCCGCCAACAATTTTGTTTTCGCGGCTCCCAACCCGAACTCGACATCTGCCCCGTTTTACCAGTACCCGGGGTACTATCCACACCCGGCCGCGATGCCGATCTCTATGCCGGCGCCTTACAACTACCACCACATGGCGGCGCATAGGTACCCTGCGATGCAGCCTCCGGCCTACGTGGAGCATCAGAAGGCCGTCACTATTCGAAATGATGTTAATGTGAAGAAGGAGACGCTGAGAATCCTACCTGATGAGGAGAGTCCTGGCGAGTACCTTGTCGCGTTCTCGTTTGATGCTACCGTGGCCGGAAGGTACTGTGGATTAGTTCCCTCTTTGTTTTGTTATGCATAGGTTTTCTCTTCTGAGTTCTTCCTGCCTCGCCTTTTGGAGGTTATAATTGGATGGTGATGATCATATGAAATCTTTTAACTGAATTTGCTTGCTTTGAATTTGCCTGTTGAGTAGAAGTTTTTAATTTTGATTGAAATAATTCTGGCTCTCTGTTGCCTAGCTGGTACCTATAAGTTTGATAGGCTAGCATTTCCAACTTTTCTGATAATTTGAAGCTTCACTATAAGTGTCTACTGGCTGGAGATTGTATAGATTGTTATTGTGAATTAAGATTAGTAATTTTAATATGGAGTTAGATGCAACCAGTAGATCTTATTCTTGTTTCAGATCTTCATTTTCTTACTGGAAGATTTCCATGTGTTGGCTGACTCTTTGAAACTTTGATTGTGGCAATTACTTTTCCTAAATTTAATCTTATAGATTACTTTTCTCCCCACTTTCATACCTCTCGTTCTTTCAAGATTTGAAGTGGACTGTTGAGGTTTTCTGATCCAAGATCAATAATTGGTCATCCTTACTGGTCTCTGTTAGCTTAATTTTTCTATTGGTCTCTTTTGTGTATCTTACTAGTTCAGATCACAATGACTTACAGCTTCAAACAACGGTACCTTTAGCATGATCATGGTTTTTCAAGTTTAAAGTGGGTTCAGTTTGTAGCAGTACACAAATAAGTGGTGGATTCTTATCATTTCCAAATACAAGGATAGGAAATTAGAGGGAGGGCAGTTCTATTATCTTATTCTTTTATAAGTATTATGTTAGTCTTGGCTGTTTCTTTTGGTGTAGGATGATTGGTAACTGAAATTTAAACCTCTATGTTACAGCATAACCTTAATATTCTTTGCTAAGGAGGGTGAAGATTGTCACCTGACTCCGATGAAAGAAAGCTTGTATCCATCTATCACAGTACAATTCGAAAAAGGTCTAGCCCAGAAGTTTAAACAACCCTCAGGAACTGGGATGGACCTGTCAACATTTCAAGAACAAGAACTATCAATAGATAGTGACCTGAGTGTGTACCCTCTAGCAGTTAAGGTGGAGGCCTCGCCTGATAATAAAAGTGAAAGCACGGATAGTGGGCCCACAAACTCCCAGATAACTCTGGCTGTGTTTGAGAAGGACAAAGGAGAATATCAGGTTAAAGTTGTAAAACAAGTATTATGGGTGAATGGCATGAGATATGAGTTACAAGAGATTTTCGGAATTGGAAATTCCGTTGAGGAGGAATTTGATGGTAATGATGATCGTGGAAAAGAATGTGTTGTATGCCTTTCAGAACCACGAGATACCACTGTTCTTCCATGTCGACATATGGTACACTACCCTCCCTTTCCCCCCGTATTCTTAGACACAATGTTAAAACATATTGTTCATATTAGCAATTTTTCAAAGGTATATAATATTGAGTCGCTTCATTTATGCAGTGCATGTGCAGTGAGTGTGCAAAAGTTTTGAGGTTCCAAACGAACAGGTGTCCGATATGCAGGCAGCCAGTTGAGCGTCTTTTGGAGATCAAGGTCAGCAATGGGACCGATGAGTGAAAAAAAATCAACTCTTGCTGCTTCTGGTGCTGTAAGGTTCTCCTTCAACTTTTTAATTTTTTTTTTTTTTCTAAAATTTATTTGCCTTTTCAGTTTGTTTCCATTAAAAAAAAATATCTGGCTTTTTCCCCAGCAATGGCTGCACAATAGAAAAGCTTTGTTGGTAAGCAACTGGTATGTATGTATATGTGATACAGCTTAGTTTTTACAAGTGCATAGTTGTGTTTTCGTCTAAACCTACTTCTGCAAGACCCAAGATATACTACGTTTTGTTCATGCAAAGTATCTGAACTGGACATGTCTCTTTAGCTAGTTTGTGGGCTTTTGTTTTTTCCTCAAATGTGTGTGGAGGAACAAGCACTAGTTGTCGATCTTTCTTCTTCAGGAAAGCAAGTTTTGTTTAGCAATAGCAGGTAAGCATGGGTTCTTGTTACTCGGTTTTATAAGGTTTTGTTATGCTTAATTTATGTGTGTCTTCTAAAACTTGATGAGGCAAGCTGACTGGCTTTTCTTAATTGTCTGATGGTTGTGAAGACTTGCAATTTTCTTTTCACCATTTTGGCTATTTTTGGTTTATTATCCATCTCGGTATGATAATCGAGTTGAGATCGAATTCTGCTCTGTAGCAGGTTATAGAAGATTTGAAGGCGATTTGAACTTGATAAGTAGAGTAATTAAATGTTTGAATGATCACACTTTCTAAGAAGTTGAAATTTGAATAAGTATTTAGGAATGACGATGAGCGGTTTGAGGATGGTATTGACAATACACCAAATACTGCGAGGAAGCTTATCAACATGGGCTTCTTAGTCCTAATGGGCCTCCCGAATGGAGTCGCATAGAATTTGGTGGCCCATAATTTTTGCATTTAAAATGAAATTATTTATGTTTGGTTCTTCAGAAAATATATTTGAATTCATTAACAATTAAGTGACTTTTAAAACTGAGCTGATCACTAAACTTAACTTTTTTTTTAAAAAAAAGCATGATTAAATACTATACACACCCCACAACTTACTTAACACACCTCATCTTCTTAACAATTGATAGATGTAAAAGTACACTTTTGGGGTGTGTTTAATAAGTTGTGGGGTGTGTATATTCCCACCCTTAAATGATACTACATAGCATTTCGTCAGTGGATTACGAAAGCATTCATACTATACAAGGTTGTATTTCGATTAAGCGTTGAATTTCAAGTTCATATATGTATAAATACACCCTGGATCCAAACATAACATGACTTTAAAATTATACAAATTCATATACCTTGGATCCGAAAATGACTTAAATTTTTTATTAGTATCAATGGTCCCTTCGCCCGGAATCCTTATTTACTTTGCTAAATTTTTGTAATTTATGAACTACCTTTATGAAAATTTTCCTAAAATCGAAATAATAATTATTGTAGTTGTGACTATATATATTAATTAGTGTGAGTAATTAGGTAGGATTCGTGTCTTGGATTTTAGCAACAAATATACGATGACAGAGAGTATCCTCCAAGAGAATATATATTAGGGTTGCATCATATAGTTCTTGTGAACAATTTGTTGATTCAAATAATAAAATTAAAGAGTATAACTGTACAATGAATTTGCTACAATCAGATCGTCTTGTTATAAATTAACTTGTAATTCAACGAAATATAAAAAAAATCGAGCTTAACTGAACGATAAACGATTCAATATTCTGAAAGTTGAGTCCAAGAGCCCCCAACAAAGCAAAACCTATCAACTCATGGATATAAACAATGGAAAATTCCTTGTATCTGTGAGATAGACAGGTCGGGATCAAATCATACTTTTATATCTAATGTATCTTAGTAGGTGTAGCTTCAATTTAATGACTAAAGAATCAAAATTATGTTTGCATTTCTATATTGCCGACGTTATTCTGATTAGCAATTGAATTACACTTATAAAGTGTGACATTTGGAATCAGTCAATTATTAAGTTGGTGAGTATCCAGTGGAGAAGCATGCGCACAAATCTCTCTCTCTCTCTCTCTCTCTCTCTCTCTCTCTCGCACAAATATCTCTCTCTCTCGCACAAATCTCTCTCTCTCTCTCTCTCTGTATATATATATATATGTATGTATGTATATTCATCCTCCACTAGTCTTTAACTCAAAGTTGAGTCGACATATTTTATGAATAAATACAAATGAATATGGTTTAGTCTGAACATTATCCATTGAAAGAGACAAGCAGTTGATAATGACCCAAAACCAATGGATGGAAATCTGTATTGTTTGGTAGTCTCATGATTAGAGAAAGTTAAAGTGGACATTATGTTCTTTTGCTTGACTCACCATTTAAATAATACTTTGATCGGTTACGGAGCTTAAAAAAATGCAGTTGACTCTTACTTTTTGATTAAAAAAATGTTTTTTATATTTTCTGCTTTATAATTTCTTTACCATTTATGGGCTGACAAATTGGATTGGGACAAACCGAAATGACAAGTAGGCAACTTCGATCGGGACGGAGGGAGTAGCATTTTTGTTTTCTAAGTTTTATGTGCTTCACTTTGGAATATAGCTACATATAATTAAACTTTTGGAAGTCTAATCAGTAATCATGTAAGATTGACCAAATCCATAATGTTTAAATCACAAATCAAAATCTGATCGGTGAAAATGAGTTTGGATTACTAGTGTCTGAGCTCGGTTTTCACTTTTCTCGGAATTAGATTTGCATAAACTTTTGTCAGAGGAATTGATTTTGCTTTTTAAAGACTTTTTAAACTTCTTTATAATGGATGAGATTTCTTCATGGTGGAGTTGAGTTCTCTGTTTTGGCAATATAACTATAATGCAAATCTATGAGGATAGATGAGTTAAAGTCCACATTAGTGGGATAAGATTATTGGGGTTCAAATTGCTTCTTCATCTTACAAAGATAAATGTCATTAAGCTCTGTGTGTGTGTGTGTTGGGGGGGGGGGGGGGGGGGGGTTGTGGACTTTAAATAAAATTGGACTTCTTTTTTAAAATTGTATTTTGAGGGTTGACTTTGTGGATTCTGACATATTTATGTTGATAATTTGCATACTAAAATAATATTGGTATTACTTTGAACCAATTATTTATCAAAAGCTTATAGGAATTCCACTCCTTCCAAGTGAGGATGAGACTTGGCCTTTCCATCTTTCAAAAGCCAAATTTTGCTTGTGTTTTTGAATCTCAAAAACCACATATATTTATATTTATATTTATATAGTGTTTTTAATGATGCCAATTAATCAGATTAAAAGTTTGAAATAGGGTTTTATTATATTGAGACCAATGATTAACAAACACATTAAGGCATATTTTAATATGTCTATATAAATCTTATCAATGGATTTTAGATAAGACAATTAATTCTCTTATGATATCAACTTATTCAGTATCTAACAGGTCCAATCATTGAGTTTTGACAAATAAATTTTGGAATATTTGCCTACTCAATTCTTTTTTTTTTTTTGGCTTCTTAGTCAAATTTAAAAGGATAATTAATATTTGTCCGGCATGATGTATGAAAATTTTCAATCTTTAAATTTTGGAATCTAGTTAACAAGCAAAAGGAAGAAGTAACTAATATCATCAAAATTAGTATAAATCCTTAATTATATTCTTCCTACGTATAAAAGCTTAATCAAATGAGGCCTCTAATAAGACTAATTGTTAATTATTTCACATTTTAATGTTGTTATAGAATTAATTTAGTAGTTCCTATCAACCCTGCTAGAAAAGATAGAGAAACAAAACTATATATATCCTATATTTTTAAGAAAAATGTGCAGCTAGAATTAGTTACCTCTATTATTTTAATATAATTACAATATTAAATCTTCTAGACGATCTAAACAGGATGCTATTCTTCATTAATGTTCAGTTTTTAGTAACAAATTGAATTTCCTTAAGCTGCATAATTTTTTGAGGGTGGGAATCCATCACTAGATTAGGTTGCCAAATTGTTGTTTTCAAATGATTAACAATTAACTAGAAACATAACAATAATAAAAATCAGAAGTGTGTGTATATATATATATATATATGTGTGTGCTTATATAGGGATGTGAGAAAATTAATAAACCCGATTATTAAATCATGTATATGAATTTGTGAAAATAAGTTGAGGTTGACGGTGAAATTTCATCTAGAGAAATTATGCCTGTGAGTCATCTTATATAAATAAACTTTTATGCAGTTTTCTTATCATAGGTATTTACTAATTTATATATTTTTTTCTAAATTTATTTAAATCATGCCAATATCTATTGCAAACAAGCGAAAACAATAAAATTTATGGTATTACTAATTGAGTAAGCATTTACTTTTAATCTATAATCATTCCTTACTTTTAATTAATTTTATTAAATATTATGATTTCGAAAAGCACAAATAATAAATTGTTAAAAAAAAGAAGTAAATGAAGCATGAAAAATGCTGTACCAAAAATGGTGACAAGTAGCGTCGAACTTAAGTCAGAATTGGAGAAGCAAATAAGCATAATTTTGGTCCATGCTTGGAAATGGTCTTAATACATGATATACAATAATTTAATTCTATACCACATCCAATATAAATTATATTTAAAATATCTAATCTCCCCTACTGTAAATCTTGATAAAATGTAAAGTTTGATTTCTTGATAAGTGTATTTTTAGTGACAAAAACTTATATACCCCTGGGCACATAGAGGGGCACATAGAGGTACAGATTTAGGTGTTATATACATATTCTTCAGGTGTTATATATATATATTCTATAGGTGTTATGATTCTTGGTGTTATAAATATATTCTACAGGTATCATATGTATATAAGAATATACATGTGATATCTGAAGAGTATACACATGATACCTATAGAGTTTATATGTAACACCATATGATGATTGATTTGGGGCTACCATGTCCTTGGGCACACAAGTGTCACTCTTTTTAGTGGTGTGCAATTTTCTGGTAAGTACTTCCTTATCCCGAAAAAAAAGAGTCGGATTCTATAAGATTATCTTCAAATTAATTGTTGATATTGAGAGAAGAAGATGTAATGGTTATCTAAGTTCACATGTATATATAATACATGTAGAAAATACTATTTAAATATTTTATAAAATAAAAATAGGGATAATATTAAAGAAATTATATATATAAAAGTGTGGTTTGACATCTCAAGTGATGACATTTGGAGCTCTACAAGCATGCCAAGTGTCCCTTCTTAAAACATATTTTATTTGTCAAATATAAAAACATTAATATCAATTAAATACTCACCTCACTACTCAACAAAAAATAAATATGTAAGTTACTAATGTTTGCTAATGTTGTATTGTTTTTCACTATATGAAATTTTTGCTTCCAAATTTGAATAATTATTTGTCCAACATTTCAATTTGAAAGGAAAAAAAAAAAGTAAACAAGAAGGTTACATTAGCCTATATAATATGAAATTCTTATAAAAAGAAAACAAAAAGTACACAACAATGTTACATAAACCTTTATAAAATGAAATTCTTATGCTAAAAAAAAACAAAAATTTTTTTTTGAAGAGTAAATATACAACTATTTTTCATTGAATTAAAACAAATAAATAAAAAAGATGTTTGAAGATAATAATACCTTACAAAAGAACATTTAGGATAGTTCAGATAAAAAAAATAACTTTAGAAAGAAATTTATTTGTAGGATTGAAGAAAAAAAAGATAATATGGAAATATTGAAATTACTAATATTTTACAAAAAGAGCATTTATGATAATTCAAACTCTGACATTAACAAAAATAGGTGCTAAAAAAATTAGGATATGTTTGGGTTAGACATAAGCAGATTTTGCAAGTTTGAAAGTATATTGTGAAAATGATGGAATTTGATAAATTTGGGTTTGTTAAGAGATTTTAGACAGTAAGATTATAATTAATTTATCATATCATATCAGGAACTATAGGAAAAATAGATGATGTCCTATTATTTTATTTTGAAAAAAGAAAACAAATGTTTTTAAAATTTCAAGAAAATGGATAAAGTAGAAAAAAATTATTATTTTAGAATTTTACAAAATAAATAACATAATTAGGATATTGATCATCCAAAATCCGGATGTGCACATCCAGTCGAAACACCCCTTAAAGAATTAGGAAATTATATTAAAACTTTATAACAACAAATATAACAATTGGTTACAATTAATAAAAAAAAAACAACAAAAAAAAAATTACAAAGGAAACCAATATGTAAAGCAATTAATGAGTGCATTTAAAGATAAAATTTGAACAAAATATATGTCTTCGAGCCATAAAATGAGATGTATTCTACACTTTTTTACAGAAAGATATGAAAATACTTAATGTTACAGTTAAAACACATACAAAAAAATTATATTAACAAGTTTGTGTTAAAGAACAAATGAAAAAAAAAACAATATGAAATATTATTTTAAGGATAAATAGAAAATGTCACACTTATAAAAAAATATGTTAACATATAAAAAATAATACTATTTTAACATAAAAATAAGATAAATATTAAATAAAGCCCGTGCATCGCACTGGTTCAAACCTAGTGCGGGGAAAAGGGAGGAAATGGCATGTTTCAATGCTTGCAAAGGGACAAAGAGTGTAGGTGAAATGAAAGGACCCAACCAACCAAATCCAATTTCACAAATATTACATAATCATCTTAATTCATTTTTTATAAAATTAGTTGGACATCTGAGTCACATGCATTGCCAACCACATTTATTTTCCACCAGTATTTTTAGACATAAAATAATTGAAAAATTCTTTGCATTGATTAAATTTGGATGATATGAATCCATATTCTGATAGATTTTTTAATGTTTACACCTGCTTCAATATGAAGCATATATATGTAATAACAGTTTCTTGAAAAACATGAAAATTTATATGACTTTAAATGAGTAAGTCTATTGTGAATCAGATGCATGGATCTTATCGTATCCGAGTCAGGGGGACCGCCTCTTTTTTTTTTTTTTTCCTCGCATGATTTTTGAAAAAATTCACATACCAATATGTTATGTTAGACATACATTTACGTTATGTTAGACGTACATTTAAGCTATGTTAAACATATCATACTGCCAGATTTCATACCTTATCTTTTTTGGGTTTGATTTTTGAATTTTGGCACATACCTCTATGTTATGTTAGATATGCATTTACATTTACGTTGTGTTAGACATACATTTATGTATACTTAGACATACTTTTATATATGTTAGACATACATTTGTATCTAGTTAAACCTACCTACATAAGGTATGTTTAACATAACACAAAGGTTAGTGTAACTATACACAAAAGTTGATCTATTGAAATGAATTTTGGGTGAGCTTCAACGCAAGTGTTCGGGCGCATGTGAGCGCGTGCAGGCACGTGGGAGGCGCGTGAATGGGTCTACCCGGTTGCACGGATCTGGGGTGTATAAAAGTTTTTGCCACTTTAAATTATTTTGTATCAACCTGAAAATATAGATTCAATTTCTTGAGAAATTGCCTTGAATTAATCCTCTATTTCTGGACTAATGTGCGTTTTGGAATTGTGAAGTTAAAATGACATTTTTTATTTAAAACAGGATATGGTTTTGTAGCAGTGAATCACTTTTATATTTGCATAATTGTAGCTTAATACCCAAGAATTCTTTTTATTAATTTCACTTTTTATACAACAAACAAATATGTAACATATAATATGAATTGTCTAATATATCCTAAATAAATAAAAAAACAAATATGTAACATATAATTTCTTTGAGGAAGTAATATCTATTTATTAAAAATTAGTAATATTTGATGGGGATAAAATTGGTCCAGAGAAGAAATAGGTGCTTTGCGTCCAAGAAAAGGAAAAATATAAAAAATTGGAAAATATAAAAAATAGAAGAGAGAGAGAGAGAGAGAGAGAGAGAGAGAGTGTGTGTGTGAGAAAAGCAGAAATAGTTTCACTTTTCAGACAATGGGTTTCTGTCACTACCTCGTCTCCACTGCCTTCCTCTTCTCTTCTACTTCCCCACTCTGTTTTACCTTAATTTAACACCTCTCTCTCTCTCTCTCTCTCTCTCTCTCTCTGTTATTCAGTTTCACAAGGTTGTGTGGTTTAAGCTGGATTTTCATTTTCAGAATAAATCAAAAGCTTTTGTCTTTCGAGGCTCATTCGTTCTGCTAAATTATGGACGCTGGTGAAGGAAAATCTCCTGCCAAAGAAGATGGTGAGGGTTGTTCCGTAAACGACGACGTTCTGAAGTCATCACCTCCTCGACTTCCAAAGGTGTTGTTCATACACTTCTCCGATCTTTGATCATTTCCCTTAATATTCTGTTTTTTTTTCCCTATTATAATGTTGTTTTTCTCTTTCTTGGTGTGATTATTTGTGCTTTTCTGCTTGTATGGTTTAATTTCAGTGTAAAGATTGTAGCTTTTTAATCTTTTTGAACTGCAGAAGAATCGCTAAATATATAAATTATTCATTCTTGTAATAGTTATTGCAAAATGTGAATTGATGAATTTGCGAGCAAATAGTTGTTCGTTGTTTGTAATGATATTCATTCTAGCGTTTTCTTGTACTAATTGTTTTTTGGTTGCTAAGTGGGAATTCTTGTAAGAAAATTTTGTAGAATTTCTTACCTTTGAATTTTGATCAATTATTTTGTAAATTGGTTCTATGCTAATGCAAAAGTTCGCCAGTAATATGAACCTATGTGGTTTTATGCAAGTGCTAATTTTCAACCATGTTTGAACCTTGTTTTTTTCTCTGCAATTTGATATGATGTTGGATTGATTACTGAATTAAATCTTTGGGGCTGTTCGTTATTCTTACTAGGCTGCAGAATTAAGTGAAATAGTCGTCGAGGAACCATCAAGCAATCATCATCATCAGAGACAAGACCTAACCTTGAACATAACCAAGGTAACAAATGAGGTATATGTGGAGGATTCTGTAATAATAAACATGCCACTTTCACCAAACCCAACTCCCAAAAGAGTCAACTTTTCCCCATTACCAAGCCCTAATCGAGTCAAAGCCAATGGATCCCCGGGCCCTTCATCGTCCAAAGGAGCATCCACCATGAAAAGTTTGCTTCCCAAACTGAGCTTCAAATTTCGGAACACAAACTCAGAGATAGAAAAAGCAGCCATGTTAGCACTTGGAGCTTCCCCTGAGATGAGGAGGAAGACATCGATTCCTAGGACATTCTCTCTTACGAAGATTTTCACTCCCAGAATAAAACGGACATCATCTTTGCCAGTTTCTCCGATTTTCCACTCTAATCCTGAGTCTGCTCATGGAGGAATTATTGGCACACCAGCTGATTCAGTTGTGAGTACTCTGTTGATTTTATTTGGAGAATGTGAGTAAAAGTATGAAGAGTTTGTTTTCTTGATATTAGTCCTTTATTTTGTTGATTTTAGAAAGGTGGAACCAAGCTATCAATACATCGTTCACGTTCAGTGCCTGCATTGATAAAAGAAGGAAGCATAAAACAGATGGACTATTTAGGCAGTGTATATCGTGTGATTCATACTACTCCAAGAGTCGAACATACTAGTGCAGCATCACTGCCCAGTGTAACAACTGGTACAGGTAAACTTTTCATCGAATGATATGTATAAAGATTTATATGCTAGTTGGAATTTCTTTGTCCATATTACTTTGTCATTGTGTTCAGATGAGAAAAAAGATTATACCGAAGATATCCCTCAAGAAGAAGCTGTTTGTAGGATCTGTTTGGTCGAACTTGGTGAGGGATCAGACACCCTAAAGATGGAATGTAGCTGTAAAGGTGAACTTGCTTTAGCTCACCAAGAATGTGCCATTAAATGGTTTAGCATAAAAGGCAACAAGACTTGTGATATCTGCAAAGAAGAGGTTAAGAATTTATCTGTCACACTTTTACGAATCCCAACTCAGACCCAAGGATATGGAGCTCGTACACCGGAAATTGCTCGATACAGGCAAGTAGATATATTTCCCGAGCTCCAATAATAAAGTGAAACTCGGTGTTGAACTAAGTTTCTAGCCAATTTGACTATATATAGGGTTTGGCAGGATGTCCCCGTTCTCGTGATTGTTAGCATGCTTGCTTATTTTTGTTTCCTCGAGCAACTTTTGGTGAGTGAAATGACTTTCATGGGAATTAACTTCATTCTTCTCTTTTTTTTTTTTTTTTAAGTTACAAACTCGTGTTGATTTTAGTAGTTGTATGGATACAGGTTAACAGAATGGGATCCAGTGCAATTGCGATATCTTTGCCCTTTTCATGCATATTAGGTCTCCTTGCGTCCATGACATCTACAACCATGGGTACGTGTCTTTTTTTCTTGTAAAAAAACATGAACGTATAAGCTTTCGTTTTTTTTTTTTTTCTTGACTCGTTGTCTTGCTCTTTTTGTGTGTAGTAAGGAGGAGATATGCTTGGGTATATGCTACTATTCAGTTTACACTGGTGGTTCTCTTTGCACATATTTTTTACTCTCTGGTAAGACACAGATTGAACTCAAAGTTAGGTTTAGTACTTTCTCATTAGATCAAAGCAATTGAATGAAAAACCTATGAATATTCAAACCAACTATGATGCCTTTTGATGTAATCCTTCTAATGCAAAACTATCTGATGTTTTGGATCTTAGCTTCATGTACAAGCAGTTCTGGCTGTTCTTCTAGCAACGTTTGCTGGTTTTGGAGGTGCCATGTGTGGAACTTCTATCCTTTTCGAGGCTCTTAAGTGGAGACGGACATGGATCACTTGGTCAACTTCCCGACATGATTCTGCTCAACTGAGCAAAGATGTGGGCCCAATGGATTCACAAGTACATGAGGGTGAAGCACGGAATCAAGGGAATGGCCGTGAAAGCTAACAGAACAGAATAACATGGTTGCAATGATGTCAAGACGAGGTATATACAGAACTCGAAAGTTTCCTTCCGTTGAGGCAAAGAAGCCAACATGAGTTCTCCAGATAGAACACACAAACCCACCTCTGTAAATGATGTATACTCATTCTTGATTGGTTGTTTCTCTGTTGCTTTTTCGTATAGTTTGAAGAGGGTATATTGTATGGTTGAATGTATAACAGACTGGAGAGAGAAATTAAAGCAACACTTGTAAATATATGCTTCTTTTCTTCCATATTAAACTCTGTTCACACAGAAACACAACCCAAGTGACAAACAAACTCAGCTCAAAAGGTCAATTCCCTAACAAAATAATAATATTCATTATGTTTGTAAGAAAGGTGTATTTGGCCAATCAAATATAAAATAAACCATCAAAACTAGCTATCCTGGGAAAAATTGGCCATGCAAATGGACATTCAAGAAACAGTGGGGAGACGCAGAGAGGGGGAATTTCGAAGGCCAAAACATCGATTATTTTCATCCATAACTAAAATGTTGCTCATCTCTCTCTATCTCTCTCTGTTCTCATACTTACAAAGGGGGTTGGTTGCATTGCATACTCTATATCTCAATCTCATGGCGACTCCAAAGGCACTTTTTGCCCTCTGTCTATACACTCATCTTCGTCAGTTAATCTTACAGCACAGGTTAATAACATGCATCGTCATTTCAGTGTCCCCCATACCTTTGTCATTGTTTGTGAGTAGAACCAACAGCCACCTTCCCAGATGAGATTGGTGGTTTTTCTTTCAAGCTCGTACTCATCAAAGAATCGGAGTTGCTTGATTGGGTCTCAGCAGAGCCTGGTCTCACCCAGACCTTTATGTGGCCCTCACGGCAAACTGTGAGGACCGACTCCTGAGTGAATAGGAGCCCAGAAAGAGGCTCTGTGTGGACACGATGAACCACGAGGGGCGATAGCTTTGGAACGTCTCTCATGCTTGGAGAAGGCTGTAAGGTGCCAACTGGGCATGCGCTGTCCCAGTGAGATGATTGACTTCCTGTGCTGAAAGTCGGGGAGCCACCAGGGGGTCGGCGAATTGGAACTACAAGCTCACCCAAGTCTAGGTCCCATAACAGCAATTGTGTGTCCTGCTCCACATTTATGTTCAAACATTACAACATTAAAAGAAACACACAAAAAAAGAAAATATTAACAACAACAAACATCCTAGGATGCAAAGCAAAGAGCTTTAAAGGAAGCTGAGAAATCCAAGATTGTTAAATGAGTACTGTTGATGTACCTGGCCAACAGAACCAAAACGATAGACGATGTTTTCACCAACGCCATCTGAATTTGGAGCCAGCCAATATGAATCAAATGCCACTCCACTAACCTGTCATAGCACATATTTTTAACCCACCAACAACTCAATACTTTAGTTTGATCAGGTATGATTTTTTAAAGAAATGGAATTCATGTAGCTTGTATGGAAATAATGTTCAAGAATCCTTAATTACATCCAAAACAAGGAGGATAATGAGTTATAGGATGATATCGAAACTCACCCATGAGTTGTGTCCCTCACCCCAGGCTACAATCTTACGATCATCCATACTCCAAACTTGAACAAGGTCATCCTCGCCTCCAGTCAATATGTATTTTCCATCCATGCTGTGGATCAGTTAAAATTCTTATCACACTGACTACCTAATTTAACAGTGAAGATCGAGAAAGAGAAAATAGATTTAAAACCTACAGAAAATTAATTACACTCACCTCCAAGCACAACATAAAAGAGCCCCATAATAGCTTTTTCCACCGCATATAAGCTGTTCCGTTTTATAATCAAAGATTCGCAGGTAACCTGCATCCATCAGTTTTCTACTTTTTAAAAAATAGAAATGGAGAAAAGAATGGGCCAACATTGAAAACTAACAAGAAAAAATCTGTGTAATGAAAAGAGAACAGACAATGACAATACCATCCCTTCCAACAGTTGCTAGATAAGCACCATCTGCTGAAAAAGCAATGCCATTTACTGAACCTTGGCATATATGCCATCTAGCAACTGGATTCTGCAAATAACCATATTACATTATAACAAGACGCAATTTAGGCTATGGGTGGTGTTTACACGAGAGAAAAAAGGAGCATTAAAAACCAACAAAGTCAAACAACCATGTCAAGTCCACGGGTAGCAATTGCTTCCTATATAGAATCCCGTATGTAGTAAACAAGGAAAGATAAAAGTATTATAAGTCAAAACCAAAGTTAAACTGTTAAAGCAAGCTATTCAAATGGGTAGTATTGTCCTCAAAAAGTAGACATCTAAACGCATGTATGAAGACAAAGCAATCATGAGTTATCTAGAGCAATAACATATCAGAGTCCCAAAACTAAAAGTCCACCTGCATATTGGCAGATAATAATATTACTAAATCCTCTGCCCACCCCTTAAATTAGTACTAATTCCAATTCCGGTTCTTGATCTTGCCACTGATCACCTGATGATATTGAACAAAATAGCTATAGTTCAATGATGAAAAAGATGGACTGCACAGAAAATTGGCTGCATAAAACATGCACAATTTCCAGCAAAAAATTTCTGGAGAATCTAGATGTTGACCAACCAGTGAGGTAATAATACCAGAACTCCAAAATGTGACAGGGAAATGATGATGATGTACATATGCTACTAATGAAAGAATAACATTTTGTGATGAAAAAGCCACTACACTAAAAGCCAACCACAATAAGAAATAAATCGAAGGAGTCGTAAGTGCTGAATTTGTGTAATGATTAAGTCCCATCTCATCCAATCTATTGAAGCATAGAACCTTATTTGGTAATGTTACATATATTTAATTATGTGAATTTTTGAGTGAGTATGTGTGCATGGTCATCTCCAACACTTAAGCATGCCATAAGTCAGACCAGCTGAATCAAATTATATCCAGCTTCAGTCAAGAAAATATTAAATTTAAATAATTAAACTGTTGTTTCAATAACTACAAGGACATCATAGAAACGAATAAATCAAAACTAACATTTTACAACAAGTTATCCAAATACTTAATTCAGATGAAGATAACAAATTTCATTACAGATGCCCATCATGGTGATAGTAAGAACCTGCTAACTATATCCGTTCATTACGCAGAACCAGTGTTGTGAAACAAAGATGACAAAGAAAGGAAAGGCAACAAAACACAAAGGAAGAGAAAGTACTGTCCAACTACCTAGCGGGTCTAAAGAATTGTTGCTTTCATCAATAAGAAACCATATTTTTTATATATTTCCCAAAAAATTAGACGTAGAAAGTTCAGACAAATAATGTAATGCAAACCAGGGATACTGAAAATCAAACTGGTGGTTTCCCTACTAATTAATAGATGAACAAACCACCCTACTAAGATTAAGAAAATGCTAAAAACTCAATGAATCAAACTGGTGGCCAATGAATAAACAATTCTGTAATATGGAAAATGGAAAAAATATTACCAATACCTTACTGTAGCGTGCATGTGATACTGAAAATTGAGTTTGATCCTTGATCACAGGGAATGAAGGATCACCAGAACCATCTTTGTTCTGAAAAATAATAAGAGGGTGTGTCAATTACTAAAGCAAAGGCAATAAGAGTATGACATTGATTCATTCGGAATAAAGTTCAAAACTTGCCTTTTCATATACATACATATTTCCATCTGCATGAGAAACTACAAATGAACCATCACCATTCGGAATCCATGCGACACAAGTACAGCGACTGTCAAAAGGAACTAGGCAATTGATTAAAGAAAAACACAGTTCTTTGATGGATATATCACTATACACTTTTTGTTAATATTTATCTTAGATATAAATTTACATTTCAGCATTCTAATGCAAGATTTTCAATAAAATAATAGATGTGGCACATGATCCGAAATGTAAATTATATGATCTCGAACCTAGTCAGTTTGAGATCAACTTTATCATGCTAATTATTCATCATGATTGCAATAAATAAACACTCGAGAAAAATGTAACACTTGAGAGAAATCCCACTTCTACCAACAACAAATAAGTTTTTACATGATTTCTAACTCCAGTTGAAAAAAAAAAAAATGAATAATCTCTTTTCATGACTACCACCCACTAACCTGAAGTGCAAAGAATTATCTAGACCTTCCCCAATTACAATGCATCAAGCATTAACTCAACAAAGTATATTCAGGAGAATAATATATGAGATAACTTTGAAGAACACCTGAGCCTCAAAATCAAAGAATTTTTAACTCAAGAGAAGGTGAAAAACTAATATAATAATACCACTCTTATAAAATCGCGCAGACAGTCTATAAAGTCAAGTACAGTGCACGAGTATTTTCTGTAATCTTTAGATAAACATAAATTGAATGGTTATTTACTAGTCTTATTTCATCAAAATGCTGTATATGGGACATTGAGACATCAACTTTGACAAGATCATTACAGTCTATAAATTCACATTGCGAGACATCTGCTTCCAAGCTTCTCTAACTAGATATGGAAGGCATATTTTCATACTGTAAGACAAATAACCTCAAGGAGAGTTTCAAATTTCATGGAAAATAATATACAGATATACAATTAAATAGCAGAACAAAATGAATGAAAAGATTTCTTGCCTATTATTAACAGAACCATCTTTATTATAGTGCTGAGCCCCCACAAGCTTCTTGCCAACATCTTGTAATTGTTGTCTAAGAGACACAGAATAAACTACAAAACAACAACCAGATATATTGAATAAAAACTGTACAGTGCAGATACTAGTCCAATTAAAATTCAGAGTGAAAGGGCATACCATCTCCAGAGTTCAAACCAATAAGTAAATCATGACCATCTTTTGCATCGGGATCATATGCGTGGCAAACAGGATTTGAATTACTAAAATGTATAGACTTTACAGGATCCTACGCATCACAACAAACCTCTTGGCATCAATTCAATTTCAAATCTCAAAATAAAAGGGTAAAGAGAAAAAGAATACCAAAATACCTTATCTTGAGAATTTAAATCGCTCACAAAGATTGCATCACCAACATTGAACACCAAGTAGGTCCCTTTTCCATCGAAGTTCAAATTACCAACCACATTGTTCGAACTTGAAACCCCTAATGATCCTATTCTAGTACTGCTGCTGGCAAGTGGCTTACTTCCACCATTCCCTCCAACAAAACTAAGTGTCCTACTCCCATTACCCCCACCTAAGAACCTTGCTGCTGCTGACCTCACACCACTGCTTACACCTAAACTTGACGATGATTGTGAGGACGCCTGCATTGGCTTATCTTTGAGATGTGCTAATGTGACCTGATCACCAGAAACATGGAAAGAAGGGAAAACCACAACAGAATCTCTTAAAATTATGATTTCTTAATCTATTCTTTCAAGAACAATGCAGTTTCAATGCTTGACCATTAGACACTCAAAAGTAAAAAACTTCCCAGATGCTTTGATTAGCTATTGATGTCAGAAGGCTCCACAACAAGACTATAATTATTAAGTTGCAATCATAAAAGTTTCCGTATCTTCATGTGAAGAAAAAAACATATTACAAGTATAAGAGGTACTTTTATTGCTTACTTCCAGTTTAGCTAGTTAATAAGCCAAAGCCAAGATTCTCACCAACCATGAAAATTTACATCATGCATGATACAATATATTTTAAACACCCAAAAAGAATTCCAAAAGACAATCCCCCAATAACAATCTAACTAAAACCTCGAAACACATTGACCATCAAATCAATCAAATAAAAAATCGACCCTTTCAACACAATCACTGCAAAACATCATAACCAAGCAACACCCAAAATCCATCTCTTCTAAATTCACACTATACGCAACAGAAACCCACACCAACAATCAGAATTCCAAAGAAAACAACAAATCATAGTCACCCAAAAAGACGCAGCCTTTCAATTAACCAAGAGCTTCTAGAAGAAAAAAAAAAAAAAACCCAAAAAGCGAAAATCAAGAAAAAGCCCTAGAAATTGAGCAACCTGAGTGACAGTTTTGCCATGGGCATAGTGAAGAAGGCCAGCAGGATGAGTCTTCTCATACTGAAGCTTATATTTGCCTTCTGGGGTTTTGAAATACGTCTTCAAACCCGGGCCCTGCGCGTTGCTCCCAGACGCCGCCGATGCAGACGACGGCATCATATTATTACTTGCACCACTGTTCATCATATCTTCCCACCACTAAATCTCAGAATCTTGATAACAGTTGTATAACTCAAGAATTTAATAAGAACATCAACTCAAAAGGGGGTTTTTAAATCTCTTTTTTTTTCCCCAGAAAATAAATGCATAAATAAAGGCGAATTCTGGGATGTGCTTCAATGCTGGACGGAACACAGTTTGTGCGCGTATACATCAACACAAGGGTTTTCACCCTTCTCTCTCTTTTTTTTTTTTTTTTCCTTTTCTCGTTAATCTCTGAGTCTTTTAATGGGGACCCTTTCGATTATGTTGAGTTTACTCTCTGCAAACAAAGCTCTTTGTGATGGAGATTTTAATTTTCTATTGACTTTTCTCTCTCTCCCTATCTCTCTCTCTCTCTCTCTCTCCCCTCAATTGATTTTCATATCCCCTTTTTTATGATATCAGTAATAGAACTATCTTTTATTTTATCGATTAATAGATTTGGATCAGAAAAATTAATTTGTACCATTGTGATCCTTAACATATTAGAAGTGTTATTGCACATATAATGTGTTATTTATTATGAGATGAAAATAAATAACATGATTTTTTAACTGATGATTATAATTATAATTATAATTGTAAAAAAGAAAAGAGTTGGTATTTTAACTTTTGGAAGGTTCTAAAAATTGGAAAGACAAAGAGATGTTGATGATGATGAAGTGTCCATTAGATCGTGCCGTCCAATGTAGTGTTATCACTAATCACATGAGGCATGACTTCGGTATAGTCAAATTAGGAATTATTATTTTTGTATTTTTATTTGAATTTTATTTAGTTTAACAAATTTTAAATTGAAATATAAAAGGCATTGCTAGATGAAGATGACCTTCCAACTTTTAAATATTGATGATGAATATAGGATTAACTTGTCCTGGCCTTAATCTATAGTCTATCAAGCTTTATGATAAATATTTGAAATAAGTTAAATAAATTGATTAAATTCAGAGTAGGTCCTTGTTTGATTACTATTAAAAAAATAATAAGTTTCAGCTTTTTATCCATCTAAATTCCAATAGATTGAACTTTTTGATAAAATACAATTAACATTATTCAAATTAACATTAATAATGGGCTGAATCTGGTATAAATGCTAAGGCCCAATTTGACTAGCATAGTCCACTATTTGGGGAAAATCGATATTGTTAGGACTTATAAATCTGAAAGATATCCATTTATTTAGGAAGCCCAACTTTCCAAGTGGGCTTCCCATCTCCAATAACTGGGCCTCTCTGTCAACTAACTTCCATGTGTAAGACATGTAAAAGTTTCCAAAAACAAGCACCTAATATCTAGAATCAAGATCTAAAGAAGTACTCATAAGATTATTATTATACACAAAATATATACAAAACAATTAGATATAGATTAAAATGTTCACGTGGACACAATTTAATGGGCTGACCACTCATAATGCAAGGCTACATAAGATATTTTAAAAATCATCATAATATGAAAACTCAATAATATTACATCAACCTGACAGACACGTTAACTTGTGATTACTGTAAGAGAGTAGAGATTATTATATATAACATTATAAACCATTTAAGAGGAAATTAAGGGTTAATTAACTTAATTTCTCTTTCACAATTTGCATCAGACCTCTCTATTTGTGAAGGGCCCGGCTATGCTATCCTTAGAATCAACCAACCATTCCCAATTTTCAAAATTTCATCATGTTAAGGAATCCAATGCCAGCTCACGAGCCCTTTCTTCAATCTAATAACTTTTGAATAATAGAGACTATTCATCAACAATTCTTCTCCACTCCCATTAACAAAAATATTGATAATATAAGTACACATGAGGTGCTAATATCCATAAGCTTAACCTAACAGCAGATACATCTCTCGTTTAAGTAACCTTTCAAGTTTGAGTTCTCCGACCGAATCCTCTATCGAAGTAGTGTTTCATCTAATATCTCATTATCTCATTACTTTCAATTCATGTCATGTGTGAATTGATGATATTTTCTTCTGCACTTGAACATGTGATAGTTATTTTGAAATATCAGATAAAACACAGATATAGAATAGAAGGTGACGTTTGCAAGTTCCCTTCTTCCAATTGTAACTCAGAAAAAGGAGAGCACGGGAGTTTGTCAAGAAGCGAAGAAAGCATAGAGAGAAAATGCCATAATACCATCATGGTGTCTGAATACTTGAACTAAAAGAATTGTCCAAAAACAGTGACGACTGAAGCAGAAACAGAAGAACAATGATACCCCATCAATTAATGTTCTATCTTCAAACCCAAACAATCAAGTAGATCCTAAACATTCTCTCACACCTAACTCCACCCACCATTTTCAATCCTTTATTCAAATAGTATTTCATTTTTTTAGTGCATGTTATATTACAATTACATACTCTCTTTATCTCGGTCTAATTTGTCTATTTTGACCGGACATGAAATTTAAGAAAATACAGTTGACTTTGATTGGATGTGTTAACTTTATTTACACTTTATTTAGAATTTAAAAAGAAAATTGTGGTGGCAATTTTGTAAAATGACAGAAATGGAGGGCTAAAGAGAGAATTTTTCTTTTGCCATTTATGGGTTGACAAATTAGAATGGGACAAACAAAAATGACAAATAGGTAAATTAGAAAAAGTAATATCCAAATCAAAATTCATTATAAAACGATACTTCTCTCGAAACAGATTACCTCCATTTTTCAGAAAAGATGAAACGATTATCTCTTACATTACCTCTTCTCCTCCTTCTCCCCATCTTCAGCCTGACCTCCGGGCAATTGCCGGCCGCGGCCCCTGCACCGCCGGGGCCGACCAACGTCACAGCCATCTTCGAGAAGGCCGGCCAGTTCACCACATTCATCCGCCTGTTACAGAACACCAAGGTCTCGGACCAAATCAACACTCAGCTCAACAACTCGAACCAAGGCCTCACCATTTTCGCCCCGACCGATGGCGCCTTCTCGAACCTGAAACCGGGGATGCTAAACTCCTTCTCCGATCAGCAGAAAGTCCAATTGATACAATTCCACGTCCTGCCATCGTTCTTCTCCCCGTCGCAGTTCCAAACCGCCAGCAATCCGATGCGCACTCAGGCCGGCGGTAGCGAAGGCTCCTTCTCGATGAACGTAACCGCGTCAGGGAATCAAGTGAACATTACAACTGGAATGACGAACGCGACAATTGGCAACACGATTTACACCGACGGCCAATTGGCGGCGTACCAGGTGGATCAGGTGCTGCTTCCGCTCAGCCTTTTCGTGGCTCCACCGCCGTCGCCGGGTCCGTCGAAGGCCAAAAAGGCCGCTCGATCGGCGGATTCTCCGTCGGGATCGGTTAGTACAGATTCCTCCGACGCGGTTCGTGTGTGCAGAATGGCGGCCCACGCGACGGCCGGAGTAATGCTGGTGTTGATGGCGGGTGTTTGATTAGCATGAGAGTTTTCATGGCAGATTGAAGAATTTTTGTATCTATGTTGGTGTGAATGTGATCTCTAAAATCAGGGGATTCTTTTTCTGTATTGTGTGCAATTTTTGCCATGTTCAGCTTCAATGTTTTTGCCAGTTGCTTTCTTGTTAAATGTTTTTTTTAAGTAGATACTATTCCCAAAATCAACGATTTCACGAACAATTTTCGTAAGACTCTCATTTATGAGCAGGTCTTGTGTGAGACCGTCTCACGAAACTTTTTTTTTTCGTGAGACGGGTCAACTGATAACTCACACTAAACAATTCATATCAAAGTTTGTGGATATAAATTTAATTTATGGGTAATTAAGGTTCGTTTCACGGATCACATGAGTTTTTACGCTCATTTATTACGTCTTGTTATCTAAAAAGATGTGTACACTTTTATCACCTAATTTTTTTTAGGGTTAGATGCAAAAAAAAAAAATCTAAAGTATAGATTTTTTTCAAGCTACGACCCTTTTTTTTTTCCAAATTGCAATGTAGTCTTCTAAAATTTATCCAGTTCCAAATTTTCCGCCAAAGTGAAGATCACATAGCACGCATATAACTAAATTTTTCACTTTGCAACCTAAACTCGGTTCTTTTTATCAATTGCAATCTGATTTTTTTTAAATCTAATTGCAACATCAATTTTTGAAATTTATCAAAATGTATGATACCAAAGGTTGCAATATGATTTAAAAAAAAAATTGAGTTGCAGAGCCAAAAGATAAATTCATGTGACAAAAAGATGACAGTAAAAATAATTAAGATTGCAATCAAAGGGTTTGGATTGTTTTGGTTGGACAGATTAGGTTTGGAATATCCTTTGATTTGACAGGTTTTCATATTTGGATTGCATGTTAGTGCAACAGGATTTGAATTTTTTGTTTGAATTGAAGGTCTACACTTTTTCTTAGAGGAGTTTACTTTTTGACATTCTGTCTGCACACCGTATGATTATAATCTTACCAAACCAAGGATGAAAATATCGCGGATATATTGCGGATATATCGTGGATACGGATATTGCGATACGGATATTAAGTGTTAATGTTTTTTTTCCTGGGTATCGCGGATATTTCGCAAAATTTCGCAAAATATCGATATCGATATCGATATCGGTTCAGTGTAGTATAAAATTGGATGGAAATTGGGAAATATCGCGGATATATCGCAAAATATCGCATGTATATCAAAATGAGCGATTTTGATTCACAAAATTGAACTATGTGATTTTTTTTCCTTACTTTGTATTATGTATTGTGTTTGATATTGAAAGTAATATATTCTCCTCACATCAATCTTTCATTCACGGATATATCCATATTTTGTGGCTTTTTTAAATTTTCATTCCTTTAACCAATTATTACTTCATTTACTTCTTTTTTTTTTCTAATTTTTTTGCATGATATATTTCTATATATATATATATATATATGTTGAAGGCAAGTGAACATTTTCTATCATACAATTTAAGGTTCAAGGTATGATATTCTCTCATATCAATAACTCTCTCCCAACATTTTTGATTAAATTAATTTCAATTATTTACTTTATAAATTATGACTATTTTAATGTATCTAATTTATTTATTTTTTTGGATATAGGGCATTGACATTGGAGAGGAAATACTTGCACCACTATATATATATCACTCAATTGTCATTTTGGAGAACTACGAATTGGTATGTAAATTTAATCTTTTTTTTTTTCATTTTAGTTGATAAAACTAGCATTTTATTGGTATATTGTAAATTGCTATGTTTAATTGTGCTAATTATGTATATGTTAGGTGAAGCATTTAGTTAACTTATAGAACTTTATTATAAAATCATAATTTTACAATTAATTATTTTATAGTGAAGCTAGCACGTAAAATGTAATGTTGTAATTGTGTATTTACAATTAATTGTTATAATTAGTTTTAGTAAAATTGTAATAGTGCTAATTATGTATATGTTGGTATATTGTAAATTGCTATGTTTAATTGTTGGTATATTGTAAATTGATGTGTTTAATTGTGCTAATTATGTATATGTTAGGTGAAGTATTTAGTTAACTTATAGAACTTTATTATAAAATCATAATTTCACAATTAATTATTTTATAGTGAAGCTAGCACGTAAAATGTAATGTTGTAATTGTGTATTTACAATTAATTGTTAAAATTAGTTTTAGTAAAATTTTAATAGTGCTAATTATGTATATGTTGGTATCAGTACTGCTTGGATCAAGATGACATTCCATCTACTATGTTTGAACCTCATAGGTCATCCTTTTGGTATTATATGATGTAATTTTAGTAATTTTATCTTGTATTATGTAATATATTATCATTTTTCATTCGAAAAACAGTATCTATAATGCTTATTATCTATATGTTAGTTTTAAATATATTATTTTAATGTGATTTTGAGTGGAATATATGTGTAATGAAGTGTAAAAATAATCCCTAAAATTTCATATTAAATTTCCAAAATTTTAATAAGATTTCCGTTGTTTTTTCAAATTTTTTGCGATATCGATATGCGATATCGATATCGACATCGATATATCCGTAAAATCAAAGTTGCGATACGACATGCGATATCGATATTTTCATCCTTGCACCAAACACATTTCTTAAAATGACCTTCATAATATTAGAATATTTTAATATAATTGTTGAAAGACTCCCATAATATATATAGTGAAAATATCCCTAAATACCCATTTATCTATAAGAGATTAACTTTTCTATCCATCAATATATTTTTTTATCCCCAACTACCCATATATATAAAATAATAGTCCCAAATACCCATTTTTGACTTTCAACTTGTACTTTTGCTCATATGTACTTTGCTTTTGCAGAGATAAAAGAATTTTTTTTTGACTTTTTTACACGCTTTTACTTTTATTTTTTACACATGTGAATAATAAGACAATATTTGATTTGATATGAAGAAAAAATCTACCTTACTTTTATTTATAAAATTTACAATCGAATTCATTCCAAAAAATTCACATTCACATATTCACTGAGAAGTTCTCTAAAAATTTAGAGTATTCATCAAAATTTAGAGTATTCATCAAAGGTAAGTAAGTATTTCAAGCATTTAGTAGTAGTTTATAGTTGCATAAACTACTTTTAATTTGTTTAAAGTTGAATTTGTTTATAGTTAAAGGTTAGTTGTCCATAATTTATTTTGTTTGATTATTGTTTGATTTAGTTAGATTATTGTTTGAATGTTGAGATTTTGTTCTTGTTTAATTATAGTTCAGTCTAAGAATGATCCAAAAATTAACCAAAAAAATTATTAAAGAAACAAACTAAGTTAATTAAGTTAACGAAATTAAAGAAAATTTTCAAAAAATTTCGTTAACACCTTTAATTTTAGGGGTTAACGAAATTAAAGAAAATTTGCTTCAATTCGTTAACCCCTTAAATTTAAGGGGTTAACGAAATTTTTGTGACATTTTTCTTTAATTTCGTTAACCCCTTAAATTTAAGGGGTTAACGAAATTTTTTTGAAATTTTTCTTTAATTTCGTTAACCCCTTCAATTTAAGGGGTTAACGAAACTCATGAAAATTTTCTTTAAAGCTATATTTTACTTCTTTCATAATAAAGTTATATTTGATAATTATTTTACTTCTTTTTTATATTTGTTCAGGGTTAGGGATGACTTTTTCAGTCGCAATATGTCATGGAGGTTACTGGCATGGTTTGCAGTATGTGAATGGCATTCAATCAATGATCAATCTCGAAACATTTTCATATCAAGATTTTCAATCAATGATCAATCAATGATCAATCTCGAAACATTTTCATATCAAGATTTATTGAGTTCGCTACATGAGATTATGCTTGTTGATTTGAGTTGTTGGCGGTATTTGATCCATTCTCTAGTAAAAGTGAATGGAAGATTAAAGAAGAAGAAAATCATGAATGATTTTGATTTGCATGAGTGCTTTTCACAGGAGTATGGACTACTAGTTCTGTTTGTTTCGTTGAAACGAATAGACTTAGGAGTATCAGGTGGTTCTTCTTCTTATCATGAAGAACAATGTTCATTAGATGAGGAGACACATGTTGCTGCTCAAAATTTTGATACATTGATTGAGGAGTCTCAAAATTTGGATTGGTCAAATGTTCCATTAGGACTACATGAGGACCAGAATTTTTATTCAGCATGGGGTTTAGATGACAATTTGGTTCGAACATCTTCAAATGAGCCAAGTATACCTTGGCCGGCCTCATCTACATGTGATCCACACAATGAGTTGAACTATTTAGACCTAAATGTGGCCCCAACTAATGAGGCCGAAGAACCGCCACTTGAAGAAAGACGGGAAGAGGAAGACCATTATCCTCGAATAGGTAATCCAGTACTACCGTACTGATCATATGTGAATATTTGTGTATACAATTAACATATCACTGATATATATATATATATTTATTTATTTTGGTAGATCCAATTGATGTAGAAGATGACTTTGTGCTGGATGAAGATGTGGAGACAAACTTGGATGAGGAGCAACGAGCTGCATATGAGCAATTCTGCGATGACACAATGAGAGCTGAGTGGTACATTCCAAATATACCTAATTTTGATGACCCAACTGCAGATGAGATTGAGCATGCTCCAAGCGGTATGAAAAAAGGAGCTACATTTGGGTCTAAGGTTGAGTTGAAGAATTTAGTAGGGTATTATCATCTGGAGAATCAAGTCCAATTTCGTGTGGACCACTCTGACAAACACCGATGGCAAGTGAAGTGCAATCAAAAAGATTGTCCGTTCTTACTCAATGCACATGAAAAACACGGGATTTGGAAAATATCCAAAGTTGTCCTGCCCCACACCTGTTCATATCAACTGAATGCTAGTGCACCCCGCAGACTTCCGTCCACATTGATTGGAGATTATTTTGTCCAGAGGCTCCGGAAAGATAGGACTGACATCACTCCTAGGGAGATCATGCGAGAGATGAACGAAAGACATGGACTTAATTTGAGCTACAAGCATGCTAGGAGTGCAAAACGTCGTGCAATGAGAGAAGCATATTGGAGAAGAAGTGGGTGTCGCTGGAGGAAGAAAAGGGAAAGAAAGAGAAAGTGGAGAAAAGAGAGAGAAGGAAAGGGTTTGGTTTCGTTAAAACCTAGAATTTAATGTGGGTGGGTGTGGCTAATTACCTAAATATTAATTTCTTTTAAATTATGCTATTTATTTTTTTTTCGTTAAGTTGTTGCATTTATTTTATTTAATTATTTGGTTAAGTCTTAAAACTTTTTTTAATTAATATGTAAACTTTTTTGAAATTAATCATTTTTTTACTTTCCTTAATTCTTCAAATATTTTAAAATCTATTTTGTTACTTCATTAATTTTTAATGAATTGAGCATGTTTTTTTAACTTTGTTAATTCGTTAAATTTATTTAGTTAATTAGTTATTATATTATGCTTTTTTTTCGTCATATTCGTTGATTATTGGAATCAATCAATATATATTATAGAGTTATATATATATATATGTGTGTGTATATTTTAAGTTATTCGAATCAATGAATATATATTATAATATAGATGATCTCTGACACTGAAATTCTGATCAAAGTCAGAGTAGGCCAGTATATATGAAAATGGGTATTTGGGGACAATATTTTAAATTTATGGGTATAGTGGGTAAAAATATTATAATGGTGGGTAAAATTGTGCTCCTTTATATGAAAATGGATAATTTGGGCTACGAACTCATATATATAAATATACAATCGAGAGAAAGATCTTTGATAATTAATTTACATAATATAAACATATATATACATGTGATTATAATACTAGAGGTAGTAGCAGCAATAGTACTAATATAATTAATATATATGTTACAGATTAATATAGATATAAATATCATGATTAATATATTATTATATTTTTTGATTCACACTTATTAACTAATGTGTTAGTAAATAATTCATTTGCATTCAAAATTATAGATATCTTAAAAAAAAGATATAAATCTCATCAAATAACTAAAAAATCTTTATATGTATTTAAATAACGTAGCTAGTTCAATATTCAACTCGGCAAATATATCAAACAATTATATCAAAAAGTTTTTCATATTTATTAATTTCTCAAAAAATCTAAGACCTTTTGTTTTAATAATTAGTTAATTAATTTCCTAATCTATAGTTTAATTTAGTCATTTATCTTTGTATTTGTAATCTTGTTAAATACAATTTTGCACAAAAATATAAATATAAAACTTATATTTTTCATAAACTACAACAAAATTTAAAATAAAAAATAATTAATTTAAAGATTATAATTTATATAAAACAGAAAAAAAAGATAAAATATATTTCATAACCTACCTACCTATAGGTATAACCTAACCCAATAGACCCCACAACCTTTAAAAATATAAATCTTTTTATTTTGATTTATTTTAATTCTTGTAACTACTTTCTTTCCATTTATATTATGTTAATTTGAGAGAAAAATTAGTTACTGTTATTTTTATTGAATGTCTTCTTTATATATATATATATATATATATATATATATATAGATATTCTCAAGGGCGAATTTTTTTGGTAAATGAAGAAAGAGAAGGAGCAGTATATATGCCGATCACTTTTGGTAAATAACTATATATAAGTACAAACATAGATTGTATGGACATATTTTGAGGGATAAAATGGTAAATAGATTTTAGCTTTATTGTTGGGCCAAGGTGGGAACATAAACTCATCTTTTTTGGTGGGTTCACTAAACCATGGTCCAAGGAAGGTTAATCACATGTTTTATCCCTAATGCAAACCCGGATCAAGAATGAAACCATGGTCCTAACCATCAATCCAAACTTGATATTAGGTGGGATAGGAGTGATGGTTTTCTGAACCCACAATCCAAACCACTCCTAAAAAACTAGGTTGCAATTGAGGGGGTAAAAAAATTATTGCAAGGTAAAAAGTGTCAATACATTGGATCCCTTTTTTGCATTCAACCTTTTTTTTTTTTTTTTAACAATGAAATAGACATATTTTGCAATGTGCATCTTATCAGTTGGAAATGGCCAATTACTGTTTGGCCTGCGAAAATTGTTAAATATGTATATTTTAGATGGTAATTTAGCCTGGCATGAAGTAAAAGTTAAGCAATAGCTCATGTTTCATTGAATCAAATGTTATACATACAATTGATCGTTTCCACGTCGTGTTTACTAAATTACAATCTTTTTGCCATAAAAAAAGAAGCATTGAATAATTGCCTATAAAATTTAGATGAGCTGGCTGCATCTACCAAGGGTTAAGTCAAAATTGTTCTTCCAAAGTAAATCAATGGTATAGGAGACTCCTCAATCATCATCACTAAAGCATGGGAGAAACACATTTGCTTAGTTTTCGTACGTAGATTAGAAATGAAATCCTCCAAATCCGCCACCGGGAAAACCTCCTTCGAAGTGGAAGGTGTATTGCTGGCCCCCACCCCCAAAAGGATTGTATCCTCCTCCTCCTCCCATTCCGTTGTCATCAATATCTTCTCCACGGTCGTATCTTGTTCTTTTATCTTCGTCGCCCAGAATCTGTGGATAGAAATACTTGTCAAAAACTCTAAGCAATCATATAACAAAAAGAAAAAATGACAATACGTAACAAGACTATAATGAGAGAACAAGACGCGCTGAAATATTATGCACCTAGAGATCTTCAGAATGACTAATATATTTGGTGTGTCAGAAGTGATGAACAAACTATTACCTCATATGCAGCTGCTATTTCCCGAAATTTGGCTTCTGCTTCTTCTCTATTGTCAACATTCTTATCTGGATGCCACTGCAATGCAAGCCTCTTGTAGGCCTTCTTAATCTCTGATACGGATGAAGTTTTTGAAACTCCCAAGATTTTGTACCAGTCTTTCCTTTGGCTCAATTTAAGCGACCTTTCAGCCCTTGACAATGCTTCACGAATATTCATATCCTATTGAAGGTTCCAACTCAGTTGACTATTGAAAATATATCATAGTTTTGGTCAACAAAACCAGCCCAACCCCCAAGAGGGGGGAGAGAGATCAAACACCCACATTTGCATAACAGAGCCACATAGAGAGTTATATAAATAATTATTCATCAATGTAATTTAGAAACTCAAAGATAATTTATTCATCAATCTTTGTTTATAATTATAAGTTTAACAAGCACCATTTTCTGCATAAGATACACCATGATTACACATTTTCTAGATTCCATTAATAGTTGAAAGGCTCATAGTTGGAAAGGGTTCCTAGAACCTATAAGGTGCAGGCATGCAACATAAGAAAATTATAGATTGAAGTTGATAAGACTCGTAACATAAGACATGCAACAAATCAAAAATAAATTAGACATCTTCAATTTCTCTACCTAAAAGAAAACACGCACCACCAAATAAAAAACCATGAACTTACTTGGCATTTGAACTAAAAAGAAACAGATTCAGAAGACATAAAAACTGCAACTCAAGACTTTTTTACTATTAGTGATGCACCTCCAAGGCTCTAAGATGCTAAACCTTGTGCGTCTTGGGCCTTTAGCAATTGTGATACTGATACTTCTTATGTGTGAAGTAAAAAGCCAGATATATGAAATATAAACCAATGTACATCAGTAAAAACAAGTATTAAAATGAATACCTGAGGTGACTTTTCAGCAGCTGATTTTAAATCAGCCACAGCTCCCTCCCAATCTTCAACTAAAAGCTTAGCTTCACCCCTCTGGAAAAAAAGTTAATTAAAGTTAAAAATAGGGGAGAAACTTCGATGAAAGCTTCTAGTCTAGTTGGAGAATACAGGTCCAGAAACAATTCATGGTATAGTCTTTCAATTCCCCTTCCATTGATGATGATATGTGCAGTTACAGAAAATTAATACCTGGACTAAAGCTTCAATTAGATCTTCATCAATTTGAAGTACTTCAGTGCAACTTGTTACTGCATCCTTTCCCCTACCAAGTTTAACATAGACCTTACACAGTCCAAGATGAAGGTGTACATTGTGTGCAGTATGGTCTGGATCCAAAGCAAGGGCAGCTTTATAGTCTTCCACTGCCAGGCGAAGCTTACCCTTGCTTGCATTCTCTTCTGCCTGCATGATAATATATCAATTTGAGATTGGACCCAAAGTAACACAATAATGAAGGATTGCTGCTAGAAATCAATGAACAGGCCATTACACTCTTTGTCTTTTTGAGGAGGTTTTTCAATCCAAAATATGCCTTCTTCAGTTCACCATGTTCAGGGTCAGACCGAAGACCTTTATGGTAATGCCTGGGGAAAGAAAATGCAAGCCAATAAAGCCATAAGAATTAAATTCTCAAGTTCAGATACCTATTATAGCATGAATTCACTTCCTACCCATCCTTAACCTATTCTGTTGTGTCATCACATGTGGATGAGGGTTGAAGAAAATCCTTTACATGATTCTAAACCCACCTAGTGGCAATGTCATGATCAGCTAAATAATAGTAGGCACGACCTCGCAACAGCAAAGCCTCTAGATTATCCTCGTCCTCTTTAAGAATGTATCCTGTCTCAGATATGGCTTTTGAAAAATCTTTAGCTGCTATTAATAGCCTCACTTTGAGGAGTTTAGCCTGACATATCGTAACATTTGTTAAACTAATAAAAAAAACTTATAGTAATAAAAAATAATTCTTCATTTGAACTAAAAAAACAGACCTTGGAGCATGCTGGAGAAAAAACAAGCACAACTTTGTCAATATATTCCAATGCCTTAGTAAAATCGCCTGACTCGAAAAGTTCATTAGCTGAATCTAAGGCATTCTGAGCTTGATTTAACTGCGAAAGCTCCTTCTCTGCTGCTGAATTCCCAGGTTTCATCTCTAGAAACTTTTTGTAACTGTTCTCCGATTCCTCGAATCTACATCAGCAAAAAACGTCCTGAATTATATGATTTATCATTAGATATAAACAAAAGGGAGAGATTGAGACTGATCCGATATTCGAATAGTCAATCATATGACTAACAAACTACAAAGGGAACCTGCATAGCTGACGAAGAATGGATGCTCGATGCCGATATGCTTCTGAGAGTGCTGGATCTGCTTCTATAGCAGCATTAAGTTCAGTGAGAGCCTCACTATATTTCTTCACTTTTACACTCTGTGAAACTCTCTCAAATAGAGCCGCATCACCTGGTTTACCATAGGCACAATGAATAAACAAGTAAGTGTAATCATAAGAAGACCAATGGAGCAATAATCATAATAATCAAGTTTCCAATGTATCTGAATGCGGATTAACTTTGGTCGCCGAAATCAAGGTAATATCATATCTTTCAGAACTAATAAGGAAAACCTTAATTAACCCTAACGGCATGAATCTCACAGAATAACATTCACATGTGAAGAATATTAGGTGAATCTAATAAGCAAATATGCAGACATGCTTTGAGCATTTCTCATATTAGTGTTTAGTAGTACTGAACTCCAATGCACCAATTAGATTGGGCAAACCATGTCAACCAACAAGATGAAGGACCAATATTTAGTTCACGAGGCAATGTAGATGTCATCATGATTACGTGACTAAGGCAATTGAAGTACAATTGTTGGGTGTTGGTGGACAATCTGAACATTGAAGCACAAGGATATCATAGCTCAAATAGAATCATGTGAAGAGGAGAAACCTGGTGATATGATATGAAATTCAAACTAAATGTAAAATACAGCTACTACTTAGAGTTTGCATTATTAGACGATGTATTCAATTGAGCCTTTAGCAGAAAAAGAATCACAGGGTGATTTTTTTCAAATACAGAAGGTAAGATGTACATAAACTTTTAGAAGAAAGACCTAGTATGCATCAAAATCAGATGCATTGTAATCGCATGGTTACAAGACTGACACCTGATGTCAGCTAATGAAAGAAAAACCCTGCTTAGTACAGGAAAACATGTTCAATACTAGAAGTATGAGCATATCTTAGACCTTCAGAGAAAAAGTAATGCAGTGCCAGCCATAAAAGACCTTACTCTATTTCACTTTTCAGAGTTCTTATTTATTCAATTCTACAAAATTGTTGGGTCAATGTGGCCAAAATGATGAAAGATGTATTCTCCTGCAACTGAAGGCACAATCTACAAACAAAACATATACTGGCCTATGCAATATCTTGCTTCTTCTCATGTAATTCCTTGATGTAGCTTAATTTAACAAAGCCCTCTCCCATATGGCCTAAAACCTACGAATACAGCCCTAACAATCAAATTATTCCCCCAAAATTGCATCTTCACAGCATTGCGAGAAAAAGTCATTGGCATTAACTTTCACAGTTCTTACACTACAACAAGCGAAAATTTAAATCGAATAACACAAATATAACGCAACCGTAAACAGATCAATGCACTGGTTAATCCAATCCACACACACACACAACGAACAAAAAAAAAAGGAGAACCTGCAGCAGCAGCGACAAGCGGTTGTAGGAGAAGGAGTTGGCAGCACAACACGAAGTTGAGAATAAAGATTGCATAAATAAATCCTCTCCACGCCACCACATCAAAACTCCAGAGCTTCATCTCCATCTCCATCTCCTCCACCTGAATTTGACTGCGTTCAGATAATCTTGCTATATTGGAAATCGGAGATATAAATACATGTGCGAAACTGCGTGTGAATTTGTGTTTTGCTAGTCGGAGATTTTAATTAGCAAACTGAGAATTAGAATTAGAATTAGAGTAAAAGAGAGATTCGAGTGGCCATTCCACGTTATATCATCCTATAGCCGCTTGCCACGTGTAATATCGTTTACCATAACAAGGCCGCCACGTGGATGGGCCCGTCTTTCTTCCTTCCTGCAAGAAGCTGAAAGTGCGTTGGGCCCATGTGTGTAGGCTTATAATGTAGGCCCAAATTTCGAGATATTCGGCCCAATAAATGGACATGTTCTTTACTTTTAACGGCCCAAGCCACGGCCTGCCTAGCATAAACATTTATGAGCCTGCATCCGAATCAGATGATGATGATGATGATGATGATGATTAAGTTATAGTCATTTTAATTATCACTGTTATATTGTTGCTATTATTTTATAAGAATATCATATCATAATCATTCTTGGGCTTTTATGAATTAGATTAAATCAACTTGGTAATGTAGGAGAGATTAAGTGTTTGTTCCTTTAATTTGACGAAAATTATATATATAAAAGTGTGGTTTGCACCCTCAAGTGTTTGACAAGTGGCACTTTACATTGTTGCCAAGTGTCACCTCCAAGTGTTTGACAAGTGACACTTTACAATGTTGCCAAGTGTCCTTCCTTAAAAATTATTTTATTTATAAAATATCAAAATATTAATATCAATTAAATACACACACCACTACCCTACAATAATAAAGTGCTTGGAAAAATTAAATATGTAAGTTACAAATGTTTGTTAATGTTGTATTTTTTTTCTTTTTTTTTTTACATGAAATCTTTGGTGTCAAACTTTAATAATTGTTTTTATCCAACATTTCAATTTCAAAAAAATAAAACAAAATTTGAAGAGTAATTCTGCTACTACTTTTCAAGGAATTAAAATAAATAAATAAAAGATATTTGAAGGTGTTAATAATATTTTACAAAAGAACATTCAAGTAGTTCAAACTCAAAAAAATAAAAACCTTTAGAAAAAAAATTATTTAGAGAATTCAAGAAAAAAATAACATATAAATATTAGAATTCGGTAATGTCAGGCATTAAATAAAATAATGTACTTTAAAATTGTAATTTAAACTATGAAACATATTGCTAATGAGATTACCAAAAATAGGTGTTAAAAAAAATTAAGATATGTGAGATTGAAACATATTTGGCATTAGATAATGAAAAGTTGTGTTTGTTTAGAAATTTTAAAGGGTATTATAAAAAAATAATTGCTTGGAAAAAAAAATGTAAGTTACAAGTGCTTGCTAATGTTGTATTATTTTTTTTACATGAAATCTTTGGTTTCAAACTTGAATTATTATTTTTGTCCAACATTTTAAATTGCCCAAAAAAAAAAAAAAAGTAAGCAACAATGTGCAAACATTAGTTCAGTAATGTCATGCATTAAATAAAAATAATGTACTTTGAAATTGTATTTAAACTCTGAAACAATATTATTAGTGACATTAGCAAAAAATAGGTGCTTACATTTTTTTTTGGATATGTTTAGGTTAAAACATATGTAAATTTGGCAAGTATGAAAGTGAGTTATAAAAAGGATGAAATTTGATAATTTTGTGTTTGTTTAGAAATTTTAAAAAGTAGGATTACAATTAATATGACATCATATAGGGAATTATAAGAAAAATAGATGATGTACTGTTATTTTATGTTTAAACAAAGAGCTAACATTTTCAGTTCAAATTGTAAAAAAGTGGATGAAGTAGACAAAAAAAAAAGAATAGTTATAAGATTCTGCAAACAAATAACATGATTCGAATATTGGTAATCTAAAATCCAAACGTACACATTCAGTCCAACCAACCCCTTAAACAATTGAGAAATTGTATTAAAATATTACAATATGTAACAATTCGTTAAGGCTAATAAAAAAATCACAAAAAGAACACAATTACAAAATAAACCAATACATAAAGCTAATAATGAGTGCACTTAGGACAAACATTGAACAAAATAGATGTTTTCGAGCGATAAAAATGAGATATATTATATAATTTTTACAGAAATATATGAAAATATCTAATGCGATAATTAAAACACCTATTAAGAACTATATCTTAATAATTTTGTATTAAAGAATAAATGAAAAAAATTATTAAAGAAAACAATAAGACTCCGTTTGGATAGAGTGATTTCAAATCCAGAATTTGAAATGAGTGGATTTCAAATCCTTTCAAGTTTGAGTGGATTTGAAATCCACCAAAATGACTCTAAAATTAGCTCAAAATGAAAACTATGGATTTTAAATTCACATCCTACCCCACACTATCAGTGGATTTGCCAACAAGGATTTCAAATCCTTCCTTAAATCCACATATTTAAATGTACCCTAAGAAATATTATTTTAAGAATAAAGAAAAAATATCACACTTATATAAAAAATTACTATCATATAACAATAAACACTAATTATAAAATAAAAAATGAGATAAGTATTAAATGAAGTCCGTGCAACGCACGGGTTCAAATCTAGTTAATTGTATTTGATGGTCCACTGGTTCACCTGTGAATTGAAAGTTCATTCTTAGAATGATATTTTAATTTTAGATTTACTAGTACTCGCACCCGCGCGATCCGCGATCTGTGATATAATGTTGGTAAATATTAATTACTTGATAATATAGTATAAGTAATTTTAGTATATAGAAGACAATATAATATTTACATAACTAAGAAAATCTAAATTTACTTAAGATAATTTAATTCACAACAATATATCGATATTATACACATCAAATTCAATCATCTATGATTAATATTAAAAACAAAAGTATCAATCATGATCTTCAAATCAAAATTGGAAATTTTACCTGCAAAGTTTGTAAGTTTTTCTAAAAATTTCTTTATACAACATTTCTAGTTGAATTTTTTTTAATCATCTGTGCTATAAACTAATATCGTAAGTCACTTAAATTAAATATACTAAAAAAACTAAAAAAATTATGAATTAAAAATCAAATTCAATTACTTAAATTAAATGCATGTGTGTGTGAGTATGTATATATAGAAACAATACACAGTAAAATTAGAAATTTTACGTAGGAATTTGATGCAAGCACTGTCGATTATGTATTTTCAACATTTTATTTCATAATAAAGTGAATTAGAAAAAAAATTAATATCGCTTAATATCCAAGATGACAGATAATTATTTCGTTGTAAGTATCACATAAATTAATTGATAAAGCACGACATTGATCATTACAATTTAAGTTCAACACAAAATTGAAATGTAGTAATAGTGATCATGATGATGACAAAACGTGCACTCTCATATAAAAATATACGAAGTCCTAAATATAAATAATCAGTTGAGTCATCTAAATTCAAAACGTGCACTCTCATATAAAAATATACGAAGTCCTAAATGTAAAATAAAACACGAAAATTTTATTTAATTATGAGATATTTATTTTAAAAAATATATATATTTAGGATGACATATAATTTATTATATATACATATGTGTATATACACACATCTTTAATAGTGTAATATTTATTTATTAATCTATATTAAATATGATATAAATTATCCCCATGAAAATTAATATTTATTATTGAAATTATTGTTTGGATATCTATTGTTGGTATTTAAGAAATTATTCAATAAAAAATTAATTTAATTAAGATCAATCAAGTGAGAATAAACTAATACAATATTTATATTATTAAATCAAATTGATTAAATAAAAAAAATGCAAAATAAAAAAATCTATTGATGGGACACTTACAAATATTAATTTAAAAAATACTTAGGATGACATATAATTTCACACAAAATACATATTATATATATATATACATATATGTACATACACACATCTTTAATAGTGTTACACTTATCTATTAATTATATCTATATTAAATATGATATCAATTATCCCTAAACAAATTAATATTTATTATTGAAATTATAGTTTGGACGATATCTATTGTTGATATTTAAGAAATTATTCAATAAATAAATAACTTAATTAATATTAATAAAATAAGAATAAACTGATGCAAAATTTATATTATAAATTTGATGAATTAAATAATAAAAATACTAAATAAAAAATTCTTGATGTGACATTTTTTGTTGGGAAAATGATACTCCCTCCATCTTGGTCTAATTTGCCTACTTTGACCGGGCACGGAGCTTAAGAAAATGCAGTTGACTTTGATTGAATGTGTTAACTTTATGTTTCTTTGCACTTTAATTAGAATTTAAAAGAGGAATTTGGGTGACTATTTTTTAAAATGGCAGAAATGTAGGGGTAAGAAGGGAATTTTTCTTTTGCCATTTATGGGTTGACAAATTAGAATGAGACAAATAAAAATGACAAGTAGACAAATTAGGCCGGGACGGAGGGAGTATTTCTGTAAATATCTCCAACTTTTCCTCTATTATTATAGTATACAAATATATAGAAAGATTTATACATATATATATTGTGTTTCTATACAATAAATATAAAATTAAATGTCTTAAATATTAAAAAAAATTTTATTAATAAATGTAAAATAAAAGTTATTAATGATTTTTTAAAATAGAAATATTTAATAAATGAGATATTTATTGCAGTTATTTTTTGCAGAATATCCTGCTTTTATATATATATATATATATATATATATATAGATTTTAAAGTATTTATGAATATGGTTAAATCATAAATGTAACAAATGTAATTAATTTATTCCCACCAACCAAAAGTGTAAGAAATACTGAACTTTAATTTGATCCTAACATTCATTTGACGAGTCTAACTCATTTGGCAGCTCCACTAAGGATAGTCGATGATCTATGATGTGATACCATTGAACTAATTTCACATGCAATGTCAAGTAGTCGCACACAATTGGACTAAATTAATTTTTTCTTTTGCATTATCTTATTTTATCATTACTTAAAATAATAAAATTGGGACATAGAAAAAGGAGTAATTAGAGCGCAGATAAGGTTTAAAAAAAAGAAAAAGATTGTGATAGATGTTGAGGAGAGGAAGGTGTACAAATATAATGAACAGAGATTCGGGATCTTCTCGTGTTACATAACTCTTAATACATACAACATATTAATTAGTGATGTCATTGAATACACGTGATCTGAGTTGATTGATTTATAGAAAATGTAACACCAAATGTAACAAAATATTTTAGTCCATAAAAAGGTCAGGTTGGTTGATGTACACCACATGCAACAACTTTTCCCGTGACCCAATCTAAAAGCCATATAATACTTTAAATATAATACTTCAAAGCAACTTATTATTATTATTATTATTATTATTATTATTATTATTATTATTATTATTATTATTATTATTAATCTTATTTTAGGATATTTTAGGATTTTAATATAATACTTTAAATTGCGTTCTAGTTTTTATTTCTCAAATGACACATCATCGGGATTTGATGGTCCAGACAGGATAGAGAATGAGAGAACACCTAACAGAGAGATACTAATCTCATTTCGATTTTGAAATCTTAATTTGATAGTTTTCATTGTTTGAGTTTTTTTAAAGATTGATAAAATCCCTTTTATTCAATTATGTTTAACCTTAGATGATGAATGAAGATAGTGTCTCTATGTTTGTGCATTTTATGGTGCTACAATTTAGGAAAAAGTAGTTAACCAAAAATGATCATGTCCAAACACACGCATAAGCCAAGCATGTCTTGGATTCCAACATTCATTCATTTTCATAATTCCCATGACCCTTTTTTTTTTCCATTACCGAACAACATTCTGCCCCAATTCCAACCCCTTTTCACGCCCTATTTCTATACTATTTGTATATTTAATTTCAAAATAACTATTACGTATCATGTATAAAAAACCATATCATTAATTAACACGTAGCATACGTTTGTTAAAAAAAATGAAATACAGTATCCAAAATTAACAACCCAAAAGAGTTGTGAAAATAATCTCTTAATGGTAAAAACGTATATACCCTTGGGGCACATAGAGACACATATTTAGGTGTTATATATGTGTTCTACAGGTGTTATATATATATATATTCTATAAGTGTTATGTTTTTTTGTGTTATACATATACTCTACATGTATCATATTTATATAAGAGTATACATGTGATACTTGAAAAGTATACACATAATACCTGTAAAGTATGTATGTAACACCAATATGATGATTAATTTGAGGGCACTGTGGCCCGGAAACACAAATGTCACTCTCTTTTAATTATGAATGATTAGATTCTGTATTACAAAATTATATCCATAAAACTATCTAATCGGATTTATCGAGAAAAGGAAAGGAAGAGCCACCGTAGTTGACGGGGTCGCCTTGTAGCAGTCAAGAAATCCAATTATATGATCAATTAATTATTATGCCCATCAATTTCAATAAAATTAAAAATTCCAAAAAGGAATTCCAAATAATATTCAAATTGATAATGACATTGTAAAACACCTCAATTCATGCAATACAAATCCTAATTTACCTACTTGTCAACTTCTATGCAATTTCTTAATTGGGCCCATATTATGTTAATTTCTTATTTCCTAAGAAAAAGAATTTTGCATTTATGGCTTTCTACATTCATCACTTCGAATAACGAGTAGTACCTAAGCTCAATCTGTTGAATTTGTTCTCTTAATATAACAATGTGTAATTTATTTCATTTGATATGCACATTATTTTATGATTAGTCACATAATTTAAGTAGAATATCATTACAATATAATATGGTTTGTTAATTCATAGAAGACATGATTGTAGCTAGCTAGCTAGGATCTGATCATAATTATTATTGCATTATAGGTTTCAATTATTAAATAAAGTTAGACACTTTAATATTCAGATAGTAATTAGTATATTTTATAAAATAACTTATCTTGATTACAATAATTATAATATACCTGTTGATGTGAATATCTTTGACATATCTCCATGTTATTTCTCACTGCCGACCTTGGTCTAATTATTATGAATAAATCAGTAAACAAATAATTTTTTTGGTATAATCAATAAACGGAGTTTAATATTATAAATATAATAGCTTGAGCATGACATATATAATTATTAAGTAATTATGAAATAAATTATATATGGATTTTCTAACAAAATATCAACTTGTTTGTAATAAAACGCATGATTACAAAATACAAAATCAATCTATTTAATACTGGAGATGATATTCTTCTTTTTCTTTTTTATTGATGATCGATATTCTTTTTGATTTCAGAATATATGAAAATAAAATACGAAATCAAACTTAAACAAATGAAATATTCAAATTGGGCAAAACAAAAAAGATTGATTTTATGTGGAAATGAGGGATGAACAAATCTGAGGTGGCCTATTCACGATAAGGTTTGTGTTAGGCATGACAACATTATTACTATGGTACAAAAAAACACAAACAAAAATAAGACACATGTAACTGGCTAGTGATTGCTAGTGAAGTGGCTGAGCCCCATTGCTGAGCTCATGGACGCAAACTTCGCCAGCTCCTGCGGCAAGAACGGCCCTCCGCCTCCGCCGCCGTCGCCGCCCATGCCGAGAAAATCCCTCGTGAAGCTATGCTCCACCCCATGCAAACCCGAATGCAAGTTCAGTGAACCAGCTGATAGTTGGCGGGCATGGTGATCGAGATTACTTCTGAAGTTCATCATGGCATCGGCGGCGGATTTGGCGGAGGGGATCTCCGGCGACTGGGCGCCGAACACCTGGTGGAGCTCGCTTCTGTTCTGGGCGAAGGACGTGGAGGAAGAAGATGGGGAGGAAGAGGTCATTACTCCCATGGAGTTGCCGAAGAATGTGGTGTTGCTTTTCGTGGAGCCCATTTGGGCTGCTCTTTGGAGCAGCGCGGTGGCGGACATCGGAGCGCCTGGCGGCGAGGACCTCGACGGTTGGTGGTGGGTTTGGTTGTCTGAGTAGAGTGAAGCTAGAGAGTCCGCCATTGTTGAGCTTGCTTTGCTGTTCATGGGCTCCTCTTTCATGCCCTGTGGCGGCAACGGCGATAGAGAGAGGTTTCCGTAGCTTCCCATCGATGAATTCACGTTGAATAGATTGTTGGACGCCATTTGCATCATCTCGTGATCGATGTGATTGAGCTGGGAGTTTGCTTGATGATCCAGCCAAAGTGACAGCCTTGGCTTCTGCTGATCTACAAGAACAGAATTTCCGGCGAAGGCTCCGCCGAGGTGGTGGATTCCGGCGGGGTTGGAAAACCCATGAGACAAATTGGACTGAGGATTAATCAGATTGCTGTTCCCTGCAGCACTCAAATCATGGTTTCCGAAGCTGAGATTATTAGTAGCACTCCCATTAACTGTGGTTGTAACCCTTGCACTTTCTTCTGCCAAGGCATCACAGAAAGCTCTGTGTGTGATGAAACTATCTTTCCTGCATTTAAAAAGAATCATGTGATGTATACATGTTCACAACACTTATTACCTAATCATTTGCACTTGTCAATATTAATTAAACAGAGAGAGGAGAGAGAGGGGTGGGCATTAAATTCTTGTAAAGATATTTCCAAACAAGAAACACATGTTTGAGATCGATATATAGGAAATGAAATAGTAAAAATGAATATATACCTGGAAAAGAGGGTGCCACAGTCGCATTTATACTCTCTAGTCCCACAGGTTTTAGAATGGGCTTTCCAATCGGATTGAACTGCATATTTCTTGGAACATTTCTCACACTTCCACTTCTTCTCACCATGTTTTCTACTGAAATGCTTCTTGATGCCCGTTAGATCTCCGAGGGCCCGGGCCGGGTCGTGGTGGACACACGTCTTCTCGGGGCATATGTACACCTTCTTCTTGATTTGATCCTTGTTCGCTCTTTGCTTCAGCTTCCATGGCAGATTGTGCCCCCTTCTGTGAAGCTGCAGATTCTGGTCTCTTTGAAACCCTTTGTTGCAGATTTCACACAGGAATCTGTTCGTGGCCATGAGTGTCTTTGGCGAAAGTGCAAGAACTTCTGCATCCGGATCTGTAGTAGAAAGCCATCAACACATGTGTAGAGAGAGAGTCTAGAGAGAGAGGGAATTGTGTTGTAGTGATAAAATACCTGGTGTTCCTGGGAGATTTCTTCTCTTCTTTGTAGAAGCTGGGGGTTTAGAAGTAGGGTTTTGTTGGGATTCAAGAGGGAAAACTTTTGCTGCTTGAGAACTGGGAACAGAAAACACATCACCAGACATCATTTGGTTAAGTGTTTTGAGGTTTTTGGTGTTTACACAGCAAGCAAAAAGAAGAGAGAGAAACAAAAGGGTTTTTGGAAGGCTAGATAGAAAACAAGAGAGGTAGAGTTCAAATCATCTCCAAATACAAACAGATAAAATAGTTTGGTGTTATTCAAAAGAGTGCCAAAACGAAGAAGAATTAAGAGAGAAAACCACAAACACAAAAGTATATAGTAAAGGGTTTGAATGATCCTAAAACGCCAGAAGAAAACAATAATATTAATGGACTCTTGCTGCTCACAGAGATCTGGTAAAGCCCTTGTTTGATTTCAAGAGTAAAACACCAAAACTATTAATTCAATTCAAACCTAAACAGAATATATATTTCTCTAACAACCCAAAATCTTCTCTTTCTCTTCTCTCTCTTGCTATTAACTTAAGCTTCCCTCTTCAACCTCTTATCTCTTTATCTCTTAATAGTTTTCCAACTCGGTCAGCCACAGATTTGGCTCATGGCCCCACCTCTCTCTCTCTCTCTCTCTATACATACACTTGTTTGTACGTATGCATAATTGGCTGTATGCTGCTTGTAACCAGAATGTGTAGAGCTGTGTGTCCTCCGTAGTTTTTCGAGCTTCATTCCTATTATCAAGACAAGAGAATTTATGGGTGTATTATTTTGTAATGTTTAATTCAAAGGTTTTTTTTTTTTATATAAAAAAAGAATAGATAATTCTTGGTAAAAAAAACCAAGAAGGGTTTGTGTAATTTGTTATTGTTTTCCAGGGAGAAAACAACTTGACCATTAAGTTATTTTGTAATATCAAATGAATCGTGTTCAGATGGAGGTTTTTCCTAGAATCGTGTAATAGTACTATTGTACTAACTAATTAATCACATGTGTCATAGTCCCGCAATGCAATTTCTACTGATCTAGTTGCACTTTAATAGCATATGAGTGTGAAATTTGGTGATGAAAAACTTGGATGTCCCTTTTTAGTAGACTCCTAACAATATGAGATATTTCACTTAGAAATATCAATAGCCACACAATTAAATGTTTTCTAAATAAGGATAAAAAAACAATAAATCAAATTCCCAAAAAGTGGCCTCAAATGAAGCTAGAAAAGTCAAAGGTAGTGTGGTTTTAAGTTTCAACTTTTGACAAACATCGTGCTTCGTGATTTTCACATTATAATAAACTAAATAGTCCACAAGATTTCTTCTTTTTTCCGAGTTTTATAATTTGATTACTTATTTCTTCTCCACTTTTTGGTTAAACACTTTTAGATCCCTTTTGGGAAAAGTGTGAAAAAGGCAAAGCAGTTACAGTAGTGGTAATATGTAAAAAGTGGGTTGCCTTTATCGCTCGTGTGTTCAGGAATAAAATCATTACAACATAATTAAAGTTTGAATATTTTATGTAACAATTATGTGTAATATACTACTTCCGTCCCAAAATAAATGACGTTTTAGCAACTAAAATTTGTCCCAAAATAATTGTCGTTTTCGTATTCCAAAGCATATTTACATGCAATATACCAAATATACTCCTATTTACTCACCTCAAATTAAATGTGTTAAAGAGATAAAAGCACCTCATTAATTAAACTTAAATAGGGATAGATTGGACTTTTTATCACATTTCTTAATATATGTGCAAAAGGCTAAAACGTCATTTATTTTGGGACGGAGGTAGTATAAGTAAAAGTTTTTTATTTGGAGAGATAAAATAATAATAATAATAATAATAATAATAATAATAATAATAATAATAAATAGTAATAATAATGCAAGGAAAGTGTCAGAAAGAGTTTTCGCAATTCCCAAGAGGTTTCAGCCACCCGTGACCCCCCCTGTCACTCTCCTTGTGTCGCAGTGAAACTGACTTGTGGGCCCCACTTTGTCTATGTATGTGTTTTGTGACTCGATAACAAGGCATGTATCGACATATATTGAGTCGGTCTCTGGTAAGATCGAGTTTCGTCTCATAAATCTATGTTTATGAAATCGAATATTACTTTACATTCATACCATTAATAACCATGTTATGAGTTGAATTTTAGTATTTCGTTGGCTATTAAATGTGGATCAATTAAAACTATTGTACTCTAGTTTGATGAGATAGATATTAGAGGAGCTTGACCAGATCCAAATTGTCAAGACTTGTCGATCTAATTAGTAAAGTTGAATATAGCTAGAGGTGATCCTGTTAGAAAGGGGCCGGTCATAAGGATTGGTGGGGTTGACCCGACCTGGAGTTCGGATCTTGGGACGTCTAATTGAAGGCTGATCAGAAACTGATTGATCCGATTATGATCAAATCGGTTCACTCAAGGTTCACTCAAGGTCCACTCTTAACTCATCGTATACGGACCAACAAGATCATTTCAAGGGACACAATTAAGGTGCTAAGCCAAAAATGTTCAACTAAAAAAATGAAGTTATATATATATATATATATATATATATATCAAATTTGATTTGTGTCTGTAATCAAATTTATATCATAGCTAGTAAAATAACATGATTACACCGGCCAGGATCACTCGAGTTTGACGGATCACTCGAGTTCTTTCGAACTGGGCTTTTCAAGTTCAAATTTATTTTATTTTGTTTGATTTTCTGTTTAATATTAGTTCACTTTTATTAATTTTCTTGTTCAATTTTACTTGTTGTTTCACTCAATTTGTTGGTATGAATTTCTACATCAACAAATTAATTCGTAAAACAACAATTTTACCAAGTAATATTCGCCTCTTTTCTCATAATAATTTGTAAAAATCAATTTTACATATAAGTTTTGTGATAAATTAAATTAAATGTATAACTATTTTCTTTGCATTGGTATGGTTTGCGTAGTTAACCAGAAAGAAATATTTGGACCCATATATGTATGTGTGTATATATATATATATATATATATATATATATTCTTTTTCTTTGATGGATAGTCCACTATATTTTAATATAATAAAAACACAAAAGTATCTAATTTGTATGATGACCGTTTACAATTAACTAAAATGTTGCACTCTCGATCTATCTGTTTCTGAAAAAGTAAAATACACAAAAATTGATGGATTAAAATTTCCTATATTCTTTTAGATCTAAATTAATAGTGTGTTGACATTAAGTCAAAGATGAAAATAAATACAAATTAAGATATAGCCAACAAGAGAAATCAAGTCGAGGTATATTCATAAAAGTGGTCCATCTATCTCTATTCTTTCGCTCTTATTTAATTAATAAATGGAGTTAGAATATTAGCTACAGTCTCAAATATAATAATAAAGTGTATATATATATATATATATGGTTAATATAATAAGTTTAACTGCTTTTGGCTCTACGCACTTGGATGTTACTACAAATCGAATTATTCCCATCGATCCCACATACCCTACCACCATAATCCATCTCTCTCTCTCTCTCTCTCATCTCTCTCTCTCTCCATACTCACAAACTTTTCCAGTTGATAATTACATTAAACATTATTGGAATGGAATTAAATATGTAAGAGAAGTTAAAATTGTTAAGATATACACGTATGAATTATTTGGTGATAATTCATGATAATGTAGAAGAAGAAGAAGCATGCACATGCATACGTAGGGACATATGGGGCCTAAAATTGGCCTACAAATTAAATACGAAAAGACCTAATTCCGAGGCTGAATTAAATTATTGGTTTAGGATTTGATTTTCTGTCCGACCACATACGACATTGTTTCCATCCATAATTTTACCCTCTTCCCTATATCTAATTTTCTCTCCTCTTTCTTCTTTTTCTATTTTTATTTTGGCAAAAACTTGTGTACCCCGGGGGTACGGATCTTAGATCCGTGCCCCCAGATCCGACCCGGCGCGTGGGCAGCCTCCACGCGCGCCCACGCGCCGCCACGCGCGCCCATAGCAAGTCTGGTGTGCGCCCCACACACACCTGATTACCTAGTTGATGATTCAGTGATGGGTATTACACCTATACTCTATTGGTATTACACATATACCCTATAGGTATTACAGAAATATCTTTTATGGTATTACACTGATACCTTAATGGTATTACAGAAATGTCTTTATGGTATTACACTGATACCTTAATGGTATTACAGAAATGTCTTTTATGGTATTACACTGATACCTTAATGGTATTACAGAAATGTCTTTATGGTATTACATTAATACCTTAATGGTATTACAGAAATGTCTTTTATGGTATTACACTGATACCTTAATGGTATTACAGAAATGTCTTTATGGTATTACATTAATACCTTAATGGTATTACATTAATTCCACAATTTTTGTTCATCTCTCAACTTCAAATTTGAGTCATGCATACACCATAGAAACTGGAATGAGCTCTTCAATTCCTAGGCTATTTCTATTTCATATGAACTCAATACAAGAATATTAATCAGGGTATTTAAAGTTCTTGTCATGTGAACCCAACTCAACAGCTTCATCTCCATTTGAGCAAGATGCCATCATTCTTCTGAATTCTGCTTTGAATCCAAACGCAATGCGAGCCCAATTCAAGTTACAGCAAGGAAACCAGCAATTCTACTTCCCATTTTTCAATCCTCCATCTCTGAGCAACAAAACCCCAAATTTTTGCAAATCTTATACAAATGGAAATGAACATGATTATATAAAATTAGGAAGAAGAAGAAGAAGAAGCTTCGAAGAAGAAGAAGAAGAAGAAGATCGGATAAGGAGGAGGAGGAAGAAGAGGAGGAAGAAGAAGAAGAGGAGCAGGAGGAGAAGAGGCAGAAGAAGGAGAAGAAGATGAAGAAGAAGATGGAAAAAATAGAGAGAAAAAAAAGAAAAAAAAAAATATATATATATATATATAATCCGGGTCGGGTTGGGGGCACGGATCCTGGATCCGTGCCCCGGGTGCACCTAAGTCTCACTCTTTTATTTTTCACCTCTAATAGCCTAATTCCGATCGTAAATATAACTAATCTCGAAGTAACTATTTGATCCCTTTAAATTCCTGCCATATAGTTCGGGGAATCGATCGATGTATCTGGTTCATATTTTTTGATATTTCTTCTCTATATGCAATATGGATATATATCATATGAACATCATTATAACCATCCTGAACAATTAACTCTTTTTTTAAAACTAAGTTAGAGAGGTGAATTGAGGGAATAAAGACCAAACAACTTATGCAATCCATTCATCTCGAAATAATACTCAATTCCTTTAAATTCTTACCATGTACATTAGAGAATCGATTAATGTACCTAAATAATCATGGTTGATGTTGTGTATCTTTCTTCTCTATATATCAGTTACATATAATACACCCTCGTAGCCATCCTCGGCATCATGTCATGCAAAAGCTCTTTTTATAATTACTATTATGAAATAAACTCCTTTTTATTGATTAAGCTTGATATGTGAAATTGGGGAATAAATATTAAAAAACTTACATGTTCTATTTGAGACTGTGATTTTGAAATTAATCCATTCCATTATATATGAATATAGAGAGAAAAATCGTAGTGAAATGATATTGATCTAGTATTTTTAATTGATGTGGAGAATTATTGGTTTGAAAATAAGAGGCCTAAAAACGCGTTGAGTGTTGCATTTTCAAGGTGACTATAGGAATTAGTGAAACCCTACTACCAAGAAATTTGGGTCTATCTTCAAATCCTATACTACTATATGCTATTCTCTAAACAAATTTTATTTTATATAATTCTAATACTATATTGTTTGTGCACGTTTAATATATTTCGGGCCCGATAATCTCGGGTTTACTTGCACATTTAATAATTTTTGGACCTCTATTATTAATATAATTTCTAGTTTAAATTTATAAATGTTTATTCTCTCCCTAAAAAAAATGTTATTTTTATGACTCTTCTGCCCCCCAAAATATAGTATTTTTTATACTTAGCTTGAAATTGAACTTTTGTAGAGTTGTTGTGATTAATATGCATGCTAAAGAGTAAAATTTGATTGTAAAAATTAAATCAAACCGTAAATAGGTGGAGCTTGAGAAAGAATTGTTCAATAACATATATAAAGTTCAGTAGACGAAAAATTAAAGGATTTAACTTTATGATATATACAATAACTAACTTACGAAATAAATTTTAAGAAGCAGTGAAATAACATGTAAAGATGAAAACATTTGAGATAATTAATAGATATTTGATATATGTGGCAATAAAAGAGAAATTAGCTAGGACATCCATAATTAAATATATTGTTGGCTTGTCTAATTTTCTCCAATATATATGATTATATAATAATATAGATATATGATAATGATGTGTATATAAATGGATTAAAAGAAAGAATATAGGTTAATTAATAACACAAGTTGCACGTTCGCCCACGGCAAACAATTCCATTTGGTTGGGGAGTGGATACACATGGGCCTGTCTATTTTTAGAGAGAGAAAGATGAGAGAGTATCCAATGCTCTCTCTCTCTCTCTCTCTCCAACACATCTATTTCTTCTTCGTATTTATTCCTTTTTTGTAATTTTCAGAAATTGCTTTTTTCACCAAAGCTCGAGGTTTTGCAATTCTTGATCAAGAAATATTAAATTTGGGAAAAAAAAGAAGAAGAAAGAAAGAAGTATTAGTAAACTCGAGGTTCTGTGGTCAACCCAAATCGAGTAGGAAATTTTAGGACTTGAACATAAATAGACCCATAAAATTGGTCTATGAAATTCCTTTTCCTTTTTTAGTTTTTGAATATTGCATTATAATAATATAATTTCCTTATGAAATTAACAAGTACATATAAAATATCTCTATAAAAAATATTATAAAGACCGGAATTTAGACTTGAGTGGAATGAGTATCATATTATGTCAAATACGTTGCTCAAGTCTTAAGTTCTGTTAGAATTAAATGATTTGAAACAATATTTGAAATGAGTTGAAATCAGAGTAGATTCAAAATCACACCTATATTACTCAAAAATCTAGTTAAAAATAAAATGGACGGTTTTCAAAATCCATTTAAATTCAAACACTATAAATGAATTTAATTACTATTATGAATCTCAAATATATCCTTAAATACCTTCACAAACCGACACAATCTTAGTGAAAATTGGTAAAATTATCATGTGAGTAGATCATATTTATGAAAAATGTTATTTAATTATACTACCTTTTAAAAATATTTGAACTAGTCTTAAAATCTGAAAATAAAAAGGAAAAAACTGAAATATACCCAAAAAAAAATCTGAAAATTGACCAGTATTTGAAAAAAAAAAAAGAAGGAGAGAGAGAGAGAGAGAGAGAGGGGCTCAGAAAACCTCTTCTCTCTCCACATGATGAAACAGCAGTGTCAGAATAATTAAAAATGAAACAGCAATACATATATAAATTGTTTTCTCATTATATATACTCTGTATTTGTTGCAGATGTTAGTATCATTTATAGATCTCTTTGTTTTAAAATGGAACAAATCCTGAAATTCGATATTTAAACATATATGCTTATATATCATAATACACTACACACCAAGTAACATGCAATCTTGGCCTGGAGCTGTCTCTTGTTTACACAATTTAATATACCTTTGTTAGTTCATCTATCCCAATCTTCTGTCTTATTATTATTATTTACCAATCTATCTTAATTCTTAGTATACATTCAATGTTTTCTCCTCGTTGCTTCAATAATCTTCCTCGCTACGATATGTACACTTAGCTGCTAGAGTTTTGAATGAAATGCATAATGTGAGAACTATTGATGTTTTTAGGGTTTACGAATTTGCTATATTTGAAATATATTCTGATTCGATTGAGATGAATTTATCCTTTTCATTATTATTATTACCTTTCTATACTAATTCTTATATCACTACTAGAAATCACTCAAATTCCAACGGAACAATTCTGTTGGAATTTTGTGAAATATCGTTGGAATTTTGTAAAATTCTGTTGGAATTCTTCATTCCAATGGAAATTCCAACGGAAGTGGACCGTCAGAAAAATGGGCGTTGGAATTTAAATTCCGACGGAAAAACGATTCCAACGGTACTTTTCCACATTATTCCAAAAAAAAATTCAACATTATTCCAACGGCGTTGAATTCCGTTGGAAATTCCGTTGGAAATTCTATTGGAAATTATAAAAATTCCAACGGAATTTCCAACAGCATTGAATTCCGTTGGAAATTCCGTTGCAAATTCTGTTGGAAATTCCAACGGTTATTATTTCCGTTGGAATTTCTGTTGGAATTTGATTGTTTTTTAGTAGTGTATACTCATTGTTTTCTCTTTGTTGCTTCAATAATTAATTTTCTTACACAAATACTCATATAAGATTGTCATACAGATAGTTACCGTGAGATGGAGCTCCATCACCAAAAAACAACATATGAGTAGTAGGGTTTGGTTGTGGGTAATTGGATTATGAATTAACCTATCTTACACAATACAAAAAAAATCATAAGACGATCTCACAAGAGATTTACTCGTCTTCCTAACTATGATATGTACACTTAGCTGCGTTGCATTTAGATCTAGCTAGGGTTTTGAACGAAATGTGTAATGTATCGATGGTATTCAGGGTTTATGCGTTTTCTGAATTTAAAATATATACTGATTCGATTGAGCCTTGAGATGAATTTTACATATGTCGACCATCTTGCCCATCCCAATAATATCTTTCTTGTTTCGGAGATAGGTCCCATATATGTTACATATTGTCCAAAAAGGACTCAATTTCCTGAAGTAATTATCTTTCCGACAAGATCAATTGATCTGACTTGAATTTTGATCGATTAAATCTTAAACACAGTCCTAAAGTATACTGATCACTATTGCCCTACAGTTCTTGCTCTTTAATCCCTATATGTATGGTTTAGTTTTTGATTTTTCTGATTAATTAACTATGAGTGACAGTCTTTAATTCAATTTTTACCACAGTAAAGATATGGGTCAACTATGGTCAATTCTGTATGTTGACTCAAGACTGACAAACTAACAATAGAGACATTTAATTAAGGAGAAAAGTATGAACTGAAATTATATCTTGTTTGCAAAATTTATAGATTCAGATTTAATGGGACGCTTTGGATAGGAGAAAATAATGGGTATATTTTTTGTGGAATATTAGATTCGTTAATTGAATTAGGTGAAATATTTATGAGGTTAATGAGTTATATATATTGACTGATAATATCGACTATTAATTATTAGGTGTTATTTTATGTCAATATCTTAATTTTTAACCTCCGAAAATAAGAGTGATCATGAATAATTTGTGTGAGATGAAACTTTTTTATCCATAAATTAAACACATTTTCAATCAATTTATATGTGAATTGTAAATTGATCAGTCTCACATAACATGATCTGTGAAACGGTCTCATATAACGTAAGACCCACTATCTTAAATCAATGTCCAACTAAGCAACGGGTTTACTCATGTGAAATATATTAACAGCATGGTCGTTAAAATCGTGAGCCATTCTCACAATTATAGCCAATAGTTTCACTGTAAATAAAAATGAGATAATGTGAATTGACTCAATCATCTTGTTGTCATGATGTGCGTCAACCTTCATAGGTATTTGAGTAGTCTGAATCTTCTATTACATTTGATGTTATATTTTATGTTACATAATATTAAATACATACCACACATTAATTAATAATGTCATTGAATACATGTGTGATGATGGATTTGGAATAAGAGATCTAACACCAGTGTAATATAACATCTCACTCCGTATTTGAGAGTGGGTAATTAAAAGATTTTTGAATAATCCAATCAAACCGTGAACTCCAATATGTGTAACGAACATATGATTCTTGAAACGTATCACTTTAATTGGTGATCATACCAAAGGTTGATACCAAAGGTTGTATATGGAATGTATGAACGTATATTTTTCATCTCCTCCTATTGGCCCAAAAGAATAGCAGGCCCATGCTATTTTCTTGAAGCCCAATTATTATAGAGCCCATTCACTAAATAGCACTAATTTTTCAGATTAGGGCCCAAAAGGAAACACAAGTTTCAATCATTTTGTTTAGTTCATGGTTGTGTTATAATTAACACTTGTTGGTCACTCTACTAGCTTCAACTAGAAGCTAACTTTTTTTATTTAGTTTGTCATTAAATCATAAATATAAATTCATTAAGCAATATTGAAGGAATTTGGTCATCTTAGAACAATCTACCAAAAAGTTTACATGAAACATATCAAGATGATTTTATTTTTAGGATCTCAAATCGATTCGATAATAAAGAAAATGAAATTTGTTTAAATTGATGGGCTTGGACTTGCCCTCTTGCAGAAAATACTTATCAAACATGTTAAATTTGTTTAATACAATTTATATAAAATCGTTTTCACAGTAAAAGAAATAATTTTCACTAAAATGACATATAATACATTTTAAAATAATTAATAATAATATTTATGTAACACATATTCCGTGGGTTATGAAAATATCCAAATATGTTTTTTTTTTTTTTTTTCATTATAAAGTTTGTATTGTGGTGGCCCTATGATAGAGTTATTACATTTGAGCCCATTTTTCCTACTTTTTTGGTCTGTTTTTTTAATTTTCGAGGAAAAAAAAAAGACAAGAATTTACCTCTTGTTTACTGAATAGATCTTTTTCCGAAAATCCAATCTCGAAGGAAAAATTGGGGCAAATTCGAAATAATCAAAATTACTTCCATTGATGGAACTCTGCGCTTCAATTCCATAGAGATTATATGTATTCTCTCTATACGGTGACCATTCCTCTACTCTACGCTCGTATTATGTATTTTTCGGTGCCGATCACCGCTTAGGGTTTCGGATTTCCGGTAGCGATTATGTAATTTGTTCTTCTATTTAGTTCTCTTGTCTGAGCATTTTGATCGGGCTTTTCGGGTTTATGCTGCCGTTTCCTTTGATTCTTGTTTGATTGAGTTTTTGGGCTGCGGAAAAGAGGCTAATCAGTTCTTCTCATGTCTTGTTCTAAATGTAGTTGTGTTTTGCTGCTGCTGATGTTTGCTAGTAGTTTAGCTTATTAGGATTTCGATTGAGGTATATGTGCTGTTTGCTAGTTTGATTTTATAGTCGGCTGGTGGAAATTTTTGATATGATGATATGAAATGAATTTCGTTGTTTGCTGTGCATGATTGTTTGAAATTGCTTTGAAATCTCGGTTTTATTTGCTTTTCTGGAATCATTACAGTTTTTAGCGGAATGTGCTGCTGTTGGATTTATTGAATGTTTTAAGCTCCGCAGTTTCATTTGATTAGTGGTGTGGAGTTCAGATACATTTTTATTGAATTTTGGTTTTTGGAATGATCTTTTGATTATGTTCTGTTTTTATTCTGAGGATCCGTAGAGGGAAGTGGTGGAGTGAGGCGTAAAGGGTAGATGGAGTGCAACAGGGATGAGGCTTTAAGAGCGAAAGAAATTGCGGAGAGGAAGTTTCTGGCAAAGGATTATAAGGGGGCGAAGAAAGTTGCTCTGAAGGCTCAGAATTTGTATCCTGAACTGGAGGGCATATCTCAAATGGTCATGACCCTTGAGGTTTATATTTCTGCTGAGGAGGATAAAAGAAATGGGGAGTCGAATTTGTATGGTGTGCTTGGTGTGACTCCTTTAGCTGATGATGAGACGATAAGGAAACAGTATAGGAAACTAGCTCTTCTGCTTCATCCTGATAAAAACAGGTCCATAGGAGCTGAAGGGGCATTTCAATTAGTCTCACAAGCTTGGAGTTTATTGTCAGATAAATCCAAGAGAATGGCATATGATCAGAAGTTTGGGAAGCCATCTCAGCCAAGAAATCATTCTAAGAAGGAGGGTCCTTCACCACCTCCAATGCAAAATGGGTTTTACAACTTTGCAAATACTCCAGCTCCACAAGCAAAGGCTCAAAAAGGTAATAACAGTAAGAGAAATCCTTCATCTGGTCCGCATGCACCCCTCAAGAAGGACCGCCATACATTTTGGACGGTCTGTCATCGATGTAAGATGCAATATGAGTATCTCAGGATGTATCTGAACCACAATCTTCTCTGTCCCAACTGCCATGAGGCCTACTTTGCAGTTGAAATTGATCCTCCATCTAATAGGATTTCTAAAATATCTAAGGCAAGCAGTCCTTACCGGCGAAAGAACATAAGCCAGCAGGAATCTGAAACCAAAAGAAACTGTAGTGAGTCAAATCAAAATAACTTCCAGTGGGTTCCTTTCACCGAGTCCACTGGTGCTCAATCAACTGTCCAAGCTGCAAATATGGTTCAGCAGGCTTTTGAGAAAGTCAAACGTGAAAGGCAGAAAGCACAGGCTGCTGCAAGAAGAGAGGAGGCATTACGTCGCAAATATTTTTCTTCCCAAAGAACAATGGTTGGTGAATCCTCTCACCACACTGATGCTTCCAAGAGAAGAAAAAGGACCGTAGATTGGGGTGTGAACAATGAGAAAATGGAACATTTGATCCCCAAATATGCCATGCTTCACCAAGTGGACTCTTCTAGTGTCAAACATAATAGCATTCAGAATCCTACCAACAACCATGAGGGTGCTTGCCGAGTTGACATCAAACATTTGTTGATCAAGAAGGTTCGCGATGAAATAAAAAAAAAAGTCAATGAATGTACCTCTGCTACTATGATGAGGAATGTAGCTGGTGAGGAAGTTCTTAAAAAAATGAAAGAAAAGGAAGCCGCAACCATAAATGATGGTATGGTTACTGATGTTTCCAAGTGCAATCAGAACAAACTTTGTAAGTCATTGGAGAGTGAGTGTCATATGTTTGTAGATGTCTTGGATCCTGATTTTCATGATTTTGACAAGAACAGAACAGAGAAATGTTTTAGAGACAACCAAGTATGGGCTGTGTATGATGATGATGATGGGATGCCGCGGCACTATGCCATGATTCAGAATGTGATCTCTCTAAATCCTTTCAAGGTGAAGATGAGTTGGCTCAGTTCTGCAACACATAGGGGAATGGGTAAAATAAGTTGGTTTTTGAGTGGCTTTTCTAAAACATGTGGGGAATTCAGATTAGGAAAGCATGAGATTTGTAGCTCAATAGACTGTTTCTCTCACAAGGTCAGATGGACGAAAAGCACTTCTAAAACCATTTCAATATTTCCTCGAAAGGGGGATGTCTGGGCAATGTATAAGAATTGGTCCCCGGAGTGGAATGAGCTCACCGAAGACGAAGTAATTCACAAGTATGACATAGTTGAAGTACTTGAAGACTATGATGAGGAGCTGGGAGTAATAGTCATCCCACTGATTAAAGTTGTTGGATTTAAAGCTATATTCCATCAGCATTTTGATCCAAGTGAGATACGAAGAATTCTCAAGGAAGAAATGACTCGGTTTTCTCATCAGGTGCCTTCTCATTTCCTTACCAGCCAAGAAGGAATGACGCCACTTAAGGGTTGTCTTCAGCTGGATCCTGCAGCCATTCCTTCACAATTTCTTCAACTGATGTCCGACATTAAAGGAATCGAGTTCATGGAGACGGATGAGGATATTGAGGTTGTGAATACAATTGATTGTGATCGTAGTACCACTGCCAATGTGGTAGAAGGAATTTCTTGAGTTTATTGCCATTTCCTTGTAAGAAGTGAATGACTTAGCCAAACATCAAAAATTCGAATCATGGCCCAGAAAATATTCAGAAGACTTCTACCCTGTCGTCTGATTGGAGTAGCAGATGAACCAAGTTATAGAACATGGAGTAGAATACTGGAAATTTTCATTGAAGAGGTTGAATTTGCCAGTGCTCCTGGAATCCCCTAATCCTCTTTGGTGTGGATGTGTCTAGAACTAGTAAGTTCCGCCCAATCCTTTGTATCCATGCCAACGCTGATGGAATCGAACTACACAATTTGAATCACATCAAATTACCATCTCCAATTGGTGATTAAACAGGTGTTTTAGGTGGGAGCTGTATATACTTGCTGTGACTTCAGTTCACCAGTAGGTAGCCACTAGTCTGAGATTCATGCATCACTCTTTTTTTTTTTTAATCTCTTTTCTTTCTTTTCAATCTTGTAGTTTAGCCCACTATACCCTTTTGTCCTTCAACTGTCGACACATTGCTTGTATTCCACACAACTAAGATGTTGCTATGAACTGCATAACTACTTAACTGTATTGACTCTCAGTTTTGATTATAATCTCATCTTTGTATTTCCAAGTGTTTTTCTTGGTCCATTTTGGCTCCTATGAAGAATTCAGTTCTAAGTGTCTCAATTTTGGCTTTGTATCAATAGTGTGTCAATTCCTTTTCGCAAAGTCATCCAAGTTGGGTAATGGATGATAATTTGTACAAATTGGAGGATCCAAGAAAGTTGGGTAAACACTAACTGGGTCCTCTCCAATAATTTGTATAGGAAGCCTTTATGGCCATTTTATTTTCTCGTGTATTATATTTCATCACCTTATTTTCTTGAAACATGGAGAAAGTTGGGTCCCCTAATATTTGGGTTTATAAAAATGTCACACAAATCACAATTTTAAAGAATATATATTCAAAAGTTTTGCAAACCTTTCCATTTAAGTATTACACGTGTTTGTTTTGAAAAAAATAGGACCATCTCATTAGGTGGCCTTGATTAGATAAAAAACAGATAATATAGTTTTGTATACACAAGTTCCTTGAAAATGAAGAGTAAAATAAATTATACTAGTAACTATTTTTATCAATTCAAAATTTAAATATTCACAAATAAGTTGATATCAGCGTATAATAAAAAAAGTTCGATCATCTAATACCAAAATTCAATCATAGTCTAATGTTATTTATAGTCAGTGATGTTTAAAATTATAATTTAATGTAATTTGTTACATTAGAAAGTTTGTTGTTTCTGCAATTCTTTTCTTTCTTCGTGGTCCTCGTCTACCTAAATTCCAAACTCCACTTTGTTCCCCTCCATCTTTTTTAAATATAATAATAATGATACTAATTAAAATTTGTTTCATTACCATCCTTTAATATAGAATTAATTTAATTACCATCCTTTTTTCTAAAAAATTGAATAAATTACCATCTTTTTTACACCTATATTCCTTTTTCACACTAATAATGCTTATTTAAACAGGAGTACGCAACCCATTCATGTATCAACCGCTATGATACATTTCACCGCTTCCTGAACACAATTCGCCTTCTCTTTTTCTCTCTCTACAATCTGTTCGTGTTCCGTGTGAGTCTGGACTATCTATGCAAGCAAGCCGGTCGCCGATCATTCATCCGACCAAACCGATCATCGATTATTGAGGTCTTTTATTTATTTATTGGACTTTATTCTGGTTGTGACTTTTTTGGTGGAACTACTTTGTTTCAATTCAATCTGTTTGTGATTGGCTGTTGATGGAATTTGCTTCATGGGCTTTTTGTTCGCCGATTACTTGGTTTTGTGTCGGTGTGTTTGTTTCGATCGTATGATCGTGGTCTTTAGGTGGTGGTACTCTTTTTCCGTCAATTCAAACTATGTATGTTTTTTTTTAATTATCGTTTCTGTCTTGGATTTTTGAGTTTTGATTTTGGGTTTTAGTTGATAATCTATCCTGTTTCCGTTTTGTTTGTGCTTTTCCCCCTTATTTTGTTTGCCTTTTGGTTGTGTTGTAATTATATTTTGGTGGTGTATCTGCTAGTTGCCGCTAGAAGGTTGTTTTCATATTTATTTTATCTTTAAAATTATATACATTAATAGATGAGTATGGTAGGAATCTTTATATGGAAGAGAGTTGGTGCAAATTATGCTAAATGGCTTGCTTTTATGAAGGCTTGTAACACTATAAAACTTCAATTGTGGTAATGTTGGAGGACCTTCCCTTTCAATTTAACTCCACTTGCATGAATGGTTTTGCAGCACACTATATGTGTTGATGAATCAGTTTATTGCTTGTCTGAAAAAAAAAAATAATAAGTGTCAAAACTCTTTGATATCCAAATCTGACAAAGGTCTTCATACTTCCAACCTTTATTGTGCGTGAGCAAAAACTTTGACATCCTCATTCTCAGAATGTGAGCTGCTTATTGCCGAAAATAGTAACTGCACTGTTCTTATTAAAGTGAAAGGTTTTACATTAAAAAAGTCTCCACAAGAGGAAAATTCTTTCACTTTGTCATGGTGCTTTTTGTAAGAAATAAGTGTCCAAACTCTTTGATATTCAAATCTGAAAAGGTCTTCGTACTTCCAACCTTTATTGTGCGTGAGCAAAAACTTAGACACCCTCATTCTCAGAATGTGAGCTGCTTATTGCCGAAAATAGTAACTGCACCATTCTTATTGAAGTGAAAGGTTTTACATTAAAAAAGTCTCCACAAGAGGAAAATTCTATACTCTGTCATGGTGCTTCCTTGGAAACATTAGGATTGAAGTCTGGTGTAGAAATTTTTTTGAAGTGATCATAGGTGACCATCTTCTAGTTTAGACTAGGTCACCAAGTAACCGTACTTGTGCAGTCAAACATGACACTCTGACATGTAATATGGTAGACTTTTTAAAACAATACCACATTTTGGTTGACTCTCATAGGCAGCTAGGTGCTTCTTCTGCAAGGAGGCCCCTTACCCATTAGGTATCACCGTGTCATGGGCTATTATGGAACAACACCAGCATTTCACCACTTTTTGATGTTTCAGATGTGTTTCCTTCATTAACCACCCACTTTGCACTCTCAACACTAAGGTGTGATATTTCTCACAAGTACAGTTGCTTATCATTTCCAATATTTGCTTAGGAATGAGGATACAAGTAGGAGCTTGCAACATGATTAATAGTCATTAATGGTTTGACATTATGAAGCCTTCTATATTGCTGAAGTTTGTAGTTGTTTCATACTTTCATCAGTTTTCCTTTTGATGTTTTTTAATACTATCTTTTCCAGGTCTTTGAGCAATGAAAATTTAAGAACAACACTCTTTAAGAAACTTGTTGGAAAGAGGCTTTGCAAACTTGCAAGTATTGTAAGTTCGATCACCATGTAATCTATTGCTAGACAATTTTCAAATTGTTACATGATTTCCTATGTGTGTTATTTCCTTTCTCTTTTCCTGTATAAGGAAAATTTCAATATACCTGTAGACTGCTTAAAAGTTAAATAGAGATGACCTGGGTAGGTTCTATAGGAAATGGTACTTACCCCGGCTGTATTTATCCATTTCCTCAGTAGAAGAACTTCATGACAGTCGAAGGCTGCCTGGATTATTTGTGATTAAACTTGTTGGCAGATGTTAAATTGTAATATCTTCACTGACATTTATAGGTGTAATTGTTCTTTTCAAACTTTGTAATCTGTTACCAATAAAAAATTCCTACATGACATATTAATTGCTTCTAATCTGAGATGCTGATAGGTCTACACCTTATATTTGATATTATCTGCTGAACAAGATGTCCTCATGCAATGAATCCTCTACTTTCAGTACCACTAGTCTGGAATGTAGTAGTTTGTATCTTAAAAAAGGAATAAAAATTTGGAAATGATTTTTCACTAAATATTTCATTAAGTTTTGCAACTTATTACTACAACTGTTTATTCCATTACTACTGCTGTAGTTAACTGTTATCATTTTCTCTTTGTATTCCTTTTGTATGGTTATGATCTTCCTACAAATTAAATTGGCTTTCTTGTGGCTAATAGTAACTATGTTTGAACAATTTTAGTTTTCGTATTCTATCTGGTCCCACATATTTCGCTATCTTGTCATGTACTGTCAGCTACATATTTGTTGATGATTTTTTGAAACTGGGCTCAGTGCAAAAAGCTTTTGATTTTGGTTTAGGTGTAGATTTTATCTAATGTGCAGGCAGGGGGTTTCTGGCGGCATTTATTTATGGAAGATCTGGCCTTTCATTTGTAGGAATCTATATGTCAAGCCTAATAGTTCAAATTTAGGGATTTTCCCAGTTTCTTGAGCTAGCATTTGCCGACAATGACAGTTTATCATTTTTGTCATTTTCTTTGCCTAAGAATGAACCTGAGTGAGCGAAGCATATGGATGAGAGTATAATTCGCAGGTGAGATGTCTTGAAGCTCAATTCTTTTTTATGTCTCTCTCTCTCTCTCTCTCTGAACTCAATTCTTTTTAAGTAGCATCCACAATTCTATCAATCTTAATCAATTGCTTACAGTTCTAAAATCATAGTTATAAAAGCTTTTATAGATTGTAATTCAAGATAACATCTAATTCAAGATAACATCTAGGACAGCTAGGATATTTTCCAATGCATTAAGATCTTAGTTTTTTGCATCGTTTTTAGCTTAGTAGCAATTATCATATTAAAAGATTTAGAGTTAGCAATAGCCACCTACACATAGGTTAGGGTACATATTTAGTGGTTAGCTGCTTAGCCTCTCTGACATATAGAATCTAAATTACAAATGGTATTGCAGGCACCTTTGATCTATCTGGATCACTGACGAACAGATTGGTTTTGGTTTCTGGTGTTCCCTACAAGAATTGTTAAATTGACCTTCTGCAGTTGCATTATGTTTTGCATCAGCCTTTGAGTTGGACAAAGAAACAAGCAAATATAGAAACAAAATATATATATTGCAGAAAACTGTACTTATTTGCCTTGTGGATCTTATATGTAACAAACCATCCTACTGCTACAATGAAGTGATGGTTCGTAACACATCACTTTGAATTAATTTTAAGATGGCCAATTATCCTTGATGAATAAGACCAGCCTAATTTTTGGTGTTAGGGAGTTTTCCGTGAGAGACTTCTCACTTGATTTGTCTTATCCTTGACACTCCATAATACAGCACCTGTGTCTCTGAAAGATAATGTTCTAAGAACTCCTTTATGGAACATAGATCTTTCCTTGGTTGTAATGGTTGACTTGGAATTTGATTATTATGTTGGCTTGCGATTCTGAATTTGCTGTTATAAATGCATTTCTGTCATGGTTTGTGCAATGGAAGAGAGAAGGGCTGCCTTATTGTCATCTCTTGCATGCCTCTGGATACCTATGTAATGAAATTTTGATTAGCTCTTGAATGAACTCTTTCATATCACCGCATTTTGGAAGCACACCCTTGATTCAATTCCCAGAGTTTGATTATCCTTTTAGTTTGGGTAACACTTTGAGATAGTTATGCTTAAGCTGACTTAAGGTTACTTCCTGTGATCTTACTCAATGGTGATTATCAGTCGGCTTGAGTGAGGTCCACAATGATGAGATGTGTGGTGAGATATCTGATGGTCACATAGGAGGAGATACAACGTCCGATTCATATGGCTGTTACTAAATTCATGGCAAGTGATTATAGCACATTGACTGCATTCTTAGGTGGAGAGACGTCGACATAGTTTACTAGCATGATTGTCACCTATTGCTACACTTCCTTACTGTTCCTGGTAGAAGAAGACAAATGTTATAGCTAAGATGTTCTGAAAACATCCTCCCAAACTGTTAAGCTGTTCCCTTACCTAATCTTCTTATCTATTAATAAGATTATTTTCCTGATAAGATGGAAGTATTGGTTCTTGATGGCTGTATTAGTTTAAAGGTTCTTGGTTTTCCGGGATGCATGATTGCCCCTGTATTGCATGTTGACTTATGTATCTCATCATTATTATATTGATAGTATCTTGTCCTTTTGATGTGAGTTACTAGACCTCCTGAAAGTTTTGGATTTTCCCTTATTTTTGGTTGTTATGGATACAATCATGGAGGTCCTTTCAGATTAGGAATTTAAAAGATTTAGAACCTAATGCAAGATGGATCTTCTATGATCACATTGTTCTACATGTATCTTACTGCCTCTGATAAGATTCAAGGTATCGTTACTTGGAGAGACCAACTGGTTTCTTATCCTTTTGAATAATTCACTTGTGAAAAGTAGAAATGGTGTATTACTGTATTATCATTGGGATTATAGGGCTTGACATGTTTAATTTTTGGTTATCTTGTTCCGATAATTAAGGTGCAATAGGGGGTTAGTTGAATATACGATCTCTATATTCAACTTGAAAATTTCAAAATTTCAAGTAATTGAGGCTAATTGGAGTATGACTTATTTCCTTGATTCTGACAATTACATTAAGATATTTCAATCTGTTTGTTAGATGCTCTATTAGTTATTCGTTCGATTTATAAGCTGCATGCAATATAAACAATGACATATAGGACTATGACACACACTCCCAGTTTAAGGGAATTGCATCTTAAGATAATTAATAATCTAACAAAAGTAGTCTGATCACTAAAACCACTATAACATGGCTGGTGGCTCTGGAGTTTTAATTAATTTCACTGTGTTGAATTTACACATTTATATGGTTTGAGTTTGTCATGACTCTTACAATTGTATTTTCTATCTAGTGTGGGGGCCTATGGAGAGTAGTTTGTGGGTTTATGACAGTGCATTTACATATATAGGTTCTCTCAACATTTCAAAGAAAAATATATTATGGTCAGAGTTGTGTAACTTTTGTTTGATAATTTGATGATATTTTGCCTGATTTCCAAAACCAGAAAGTGCTGCTGCAGAAGTAGAATCCTGAAGGGAGAGTTCATATTGAATCACCTAATCGCCATTAAATATCACTAACATGGGGATGATGGGACTGTTAGATACCAATTCTACTCTTTGCTGTGCATTTATTTGGTTTTTCTGAAGGTTCTTCTTGCCATTATATTTGTGCTTGAGGCAGGTGTGATGGTTCTTGTTTCCTAGTAGAAGGTATAGACTGGCTTCATTAACTACTTATTATGACTATAATAAAGTTGCATTTGTTTCTGGACACTTGTGTATCATTATAGTTTCTCATTCCATTGCTAAGTTACTTCCCGATAGGTTAGAATTTAGAATGATAAGAACTTATAAGTTACACATGTATGCATATTTATAAAAAAGAAAAAAAGAAGGGGGCAGTTACAGTATTACTGTTGCAGAATTGAGCAGTATACTGCTTACAAATGACTAACATTTTTGTCCTTCAATTCATTGAAACGTATTTGTGATATATGCTGCTTCCTGAAATAACTTGTAACTTCTGCAGGTATTAATTTGCTGGAGAAATTTATCGCACGTAGGTCAGTCTACTATGGGGCACAGGCACATGTTCAACCCACCTCAAACTTTTGAGACAGATAATGAACAGGGATGGAGTTATGCAGATCAACCTTACATGCCCATTGGTATAATATTCTATCGCCTTTAGATATTTTCTCTACTTTCTCTTAATTGGAATGCAATTGGATATTTTTTCGGGTACCATTTTTCACTAATAGTAAGACTTGAGAGCGATCAGTTAAGCGAAAATTCTTAGTCATTAAACATAGCCTTTTATGTGAACATTTTTATTTCCTTTTGCCTTCAGTTGAAGGCATATAAAATTTTCCAACCCTGTTGAATGAGTACAGGAAGTTTTACATCATTTTTATTTCTAGATGATAGAAGTGTTGAGTGAGTTGCATTGGGTGGTGGACTATCCTTCTCTTTTGGATGTGGTTTACTTGTTATCTTGATGTACTCTATAAAGCCATGTGGAGGTAAGATAAGGGAATTACGGTCATAATTCTTTGTCGTGAACTGTTTAGTAGGTATGCCTTTTAGTCAAAAGTTTTAGGATGTTCTTGAATGAATTTAATTATTGTCATGGATTACTGTTGTGGACTTTTTAGTAGTTGTGTTTTCTAATCAAAACATATTACTCTAGGCTTGTAGAAGTACACGTGTGAATTGTTCTTGTAACAGTCATTGACAGCTTTTATTTCTTACTGTAAATTTCCTTATGTTTTTCTGTTTTGTTTTTTAGTAGCAATGGGTGCTTCTGAAAGCAGCTCAACTGTTCATCCTGTGGATAATGTGACGATTCAAAGTGGACCCTTTCCTTCTCATTGGACCCCTACTTCTAGGCCCAATGGATACTCTTCATCTATGCTTAATGGTGAATTGCCACATTATCAACCAATGGCTGCTGGCCCTTCCCGTGATCCTTTTCTACATCAACCTGCAGCTGGGAATCTCCACATACATCAAGATAACTATTCACATCACCCATCTTCATCCAACATGGGTGGGCAAACAGTACCAGGAGTAGATGGTGGTTTTTACAATCAGACAATAGTCAGTGGGAGAGGACCATATAAACGGAAAAGCCCTGGCATCCCTCCAATGTGTGACAGGGGGTCTACAAGCAGATATTATGATGTTGGAAGTTCATCTGATATTCATTTGCCAGCAGACACCTGGCAGGAGAAGCAGAATGCTGAATCTTATCAAACACACTGGGAGTATCCTCCAAGTTATGGAGTTAATAGCCTCCCTATAGGCAGTGAGGGTACATTGAGAAATGTGAGAAGTAGAGGGGCACCCAACCTCGAAAACAATCTGACCAGGAGTCATTTATCAAGCAATTCTGTCCATCATTCTTTACCTAATCGATCCTCTGATCAATCTAATTTGGGGGATTTCTGGGGCCAGAGTTCAAATGCACCAACAAGGGAGTGGAGTTGTAATACTGTACCACCTGCTGCTCATGGGCTGACTTTTGGCTCAGGTAAGTTTTAATGAATATTTATGATTGTGTGTGTATCCATAAATGTTTAACTAAAGATATTTTCATTTTAAAATTTCAGATTCCAGTTTCTTTAGTCAGGATCCGAATTCCCTGAGTACACTAAATAGCCATCCTAATAACTCCCTTGAGATAGGGGGTTACAATAATGATGTTAACTCAAATAGGAATCATGTTCCTCAAAGTGGTAATAGTCACTTGAATCAGTCTGTTAGAGGAGTCCGAAGTGGTTATGGTCAAAGATCCGTCCCAACTTTCAGGCCTTCTTCAAGCAACTATCGCCCTGCACATCTAGCGGCCCTAGATGAGGGGCAGCAGATGGTTGCAGAAGGTTATCCCTCAAGGCACCCACGCGCTTTTTCCAACTTCAGGTTGCGTAATTCTGATAGGATTGGGAGATCTTATGCATCATCAAGTGAGAGATTTAGATCTTTAACTGAGGAGGCAAGATTTCGTGATCGTTTGACATCAGAGGTATGTCTTTATCTGAAACCGATCATATTTTCTTGGGAAGTTACTCTGAATATAGGGGGAATAACATGCTATCTTGAAAAATTCCTTGATGTTTTGCGGTAGCCTGAACTTATGAAATTGCAGCTGTTCCTCTTTTTTATGGCAATGGTCTGTATTTCCTTCTCTTATGAGGAGCAGTGGATTATCTTTCTTACCATTGGCATTTTTTATTGAGTCTTTTTAAAAGTCTTTAGACAGGCATCATTAAAATGTATCTCCTTATTCTGCACCCATTGATTATAACTGCATTTCAGGGTCTCATGGTAGTGGACCACTCATCACTTTATGGATCGAGAGCTCTGTATGATCAGCATAGGGACATGAGGCTTGACATTGACAATATGAGTTATGAGGTCATTTCGCTTTTACTGTCTATCTTCATTTTTTGTTCATTGTCACGTTTGACTTATTTACTAAAACATAAATGATTTGCATTAGCAGGAACTCCTGGCACTGGGAGAGAGGATTGGAAGTGTCAACACTGGATTGTCAGATAGTTTAATCATGAAAAGCCTGACTGAATCGATCTATTGTTCATCGGACCAAAGTCAAGATGAAGGAACTTGCGTTATTTGCTTGGTGAGTAAACATATATGAGCAAACATTGACCTCAAATTAAACCTCTCTACCATCCTCAAATGTATTGCACTCATACCACATACCACAGATCACATTTAAACATATACTCACTTCATGCTTTTTGTTGGGATAACTTTTAGCTTGAAATGCTGCATGTAGCATGTAGAATCATGACCAATTGATTTCTTTAATACACACATGATACCATTAGTTACATAGCTGGTATTCATTCTCATTGGTCTCTGCCCTTTTAACTGGAAGTCCTTGCAATTTACTTTGTTTGACAGGAGGACTACAAAAACATGGATGATGTTGGTACATTGAAAGCATGTAGCCATGATTTCCATGTGAGCTGTATTCGGAAATGGCTGTCGATGAAGAATTCATGCCCGATCTGCAAAGCAACTGCCATTGATGACAGCATGAAGGAGAAGTGAATCCGTCTTCATTTATGGTTAACCTATGATTATCCGAACCTCTTGTATATATTTCTTTTCAATGTTGTCCTCAAAATGGAGGAAATGACTCTTCGTCATCTAGACTTTTGAAAGCTCTTGTTGTATCGACGTTTATTTGACATTCCCTTTCTTTTGCATTCTTCTGATTATCTATTCCATCCATGCGTCTTCTCATTTTCAGCTATCATTTTGAATTCTGATTCTAAGAATGAAAAAAACTTGCGTGTGACGTTTTCAGGATAGTTTTTGTGAGAGAGATCAATTTAACCCAATAATCAAATCTATTTCCACAAATTTAAATCTGAATTTTGATATGATGGAAATGTGGAGCGACTTACTTTACATAAAATGATAGATGAGATATATTACAGTTGTTTCAGTATGAGATAGTGTATCGATAATTTCATATCGTATGTCTTGCAGCATGCAGGTACCAAAATTTTCGACGATATATTAAAATTTGATATCACACATAGCACGTATAGTCTATCATGCCAAACTTTTTTAGTATAACGAAAATACTGTTAATTAAAAAAATACCTGGTGGGTAGTGTAGAGATTTAGAAAACCTTTGGGGAGGTAAATGAAATAAGAGAAAATTGAAAAGAAAAGGGCAGTAGAAAAAGAAAAGAAATAAAAACTCTTTACACTAAAACCTCATTTGAGTAGAATCCCCAAACCCAAAATGCAAATCTTTGTGAAAACCCTGACCGGCAAGACAATCACTCTCGAAGTCGAGAGCTCCGACACCATCGACAATGTGAAAGCGAAGATCCAAGACAAGGAGGGGATCCCGCCCGATCAGCAGCGGTTGATCTTCGCCGGAAAACAGCTGGAGGACGGCAGAACCCTAGCCGATTACAATATTCAGAAGGAGTCTACGCTCCACCTCGTCCTCCGCCTTCGCGGCGGCGGCACCAGCTGGCGGCTTCCTTTCGTGGCCAATCACTTGATGAAGAAAATCAAGCAGTTGAATCAGGATTCGAAGAAGGAACTTGTTAAGACATGGTCTAGGGCTTCAACTATTATTCCAGAAATGGTGGGGCATCGGATTGCTGTTTACGATGGGAGGAAGCATATGCCGTTTCGTATTGTGGAGAATATGGTGGGGCATAAATTGGGAGAGTTGAAGCCTCGGCGTATGCAAAGGAAGGAGGTTCATGCGCGTGCTAAGGCTGCAAAGAGTCCGAAGAAGAAGTAAGCAGTGTTGGAAGCTGAGTTTGTTGGTTGCTATAATAAATAGGAAATAGTTGGATTTGGTCAGGGAAAAATGATATTTGCTTAATTTGATGAAATAGAACTCAGAATTTCTGTGTAATTCTCCTGTTGCTTGTTCCCTGTTTTGGACTGGATATGGATTAAGGATCCTTTTTGGAAGAGCATTTCAATCAGAGTTTCTGTTCTGCCTATCCATTAACTGTTTCATGTTTTAAGATTGATGGCTTTTAGTTATTGATTGATTTATTTGGGTTTTGATGCGTTGATGTTGTTTTATCCTGTATGGTCTTTCTGTGTTGTGTTCTTTTATTATTCATGATTGATCAGTTCATGTTCATCATTTCTGAGAAATCCACATCTTGTTCTTATCTGTAAAAGCAAGCACCAGTTCAGAATGACTAATTTATGTCCATTCATGGTGGATCTACTGATCTTGCCTCATGGATTTGATCCTCTGCCAAAGTCCATCCTGTGCTGTGTTTGTGAACTTCAACCATGTGTCGGGAAACCCAAGAGTGCAGATATTCTTCATCCCTTTCTTATAAAATGCTGCACATCTATTCTTAACAGTGCAGGACTGAGGGCTTCAAATCTTTGTCGACTGAATTTTGAACAGTCACATGCATCCAGATCTTTACTGGGATTTCAGGGTTGAATTTGTTGGTATTTGGTAAGATTGAAAGTGGCAAACATCTATCATACTTCAGTTGGTACGCACATAATAAATTCAACCGTACAGGCATTCTATGTTTTTTTAGGTACTGTATGAATTCTCAACCATACAACGTGCTAATCTTGACTCCCCCAAAATATGAAAGGGGAAATATTTATGAAGCAGGCAAGTGTTGGAAGCCGAATTCATTGGTTGCTTTACTAATTAGGAAAAAACTGGATTTGTTAGAGGAAATCTGATTTGATTTAATACTGAAACTTCTGAGTGATTCAGGCAATTGTTTGTTTTGGTGCATCTTGTTTGGAGTGGACATGGTCAAATGGTTGAAGGATCCTTGATGGAAAGACCTTGTTAAAAGAAATTCGAACAATCTCTACACATCAGGATGTTCTTGATATAGCCTCTGAGACAAAATGCTAATCTTCTCTACACTTTTCAGGTATTCAAACAATTGAGTTTTTCTCAAACGAAAATTCTGCTGCATTAACCTCATGGTCAAGGCGATGAGATGGAGAGTTCGGATGTTCTTGAATCTCCATCTCTTCTTCGATCTCTTCATGAGTCCTTACATGGTGAGACAGCGAAAAATCCTCTTCATCTGGTTCAGATTTGAAATTGGGAATTGTTGGTGAAGCATTTACACTGTCAAGCTCAGATTTGTAATACGTCAACAGCTTAGTTGGGAACGAGCCATGAAGTGGAGAGTTTGGCCTACTTGACATTGGTGTCCCTGAGACTGAGCTGTGATTTTTCTTTATCTGCTTCCTTGCAGTTTGATGCCATGATCGCAATGCTTTAGCTACTCTTTCGTTGAAGATGGTTGGTTTCATGTTTGATCCCATCTGTTTGATACAGAAACATGTTAGAGCTAGTTCGATGTGGTCGTAGATAAGAGATTTTTGGAAGGAAACTGATGGACTTGATCACCTGTGTAACTAAGGCATAGAGTGGAAGAGTAACATAGCTGCACAGTACTTGTATCAGCACCCTATCACCAGCAAATCATCAGTCACATCTATATGTTTCATTTGTCTTGCATATTATTCCACTTTTTACTATGAGATTTTCAGTGAATACTCTACTAACCCCATTGATATTGCGATTATGGCCTTTTCACTTTTCTGGTGGAAGCAAGATCGTATCCCATATTCAGACTGCAAGATGTTGATGGAAGCATCTTCATCAGATATTAAAAAAATCAAGCTGAATTGAGATATGATTAACTACTCATTTAGAAGCTTGCTTACCCATGCCCAAATAAACAAGGCCATCTGAAATGCATTCTTTAGGAGGAGATCAAAGATGAAAATATCAGGTGAGCATCAGCATTTTCTCGTAGTTAATTGGAATCGCAATGTAAATGTAATTACAGCTCAAGAGGATTCATACCTGAAAGAACACGAAATGGATGAGGTACAGTAGAAGGCGTGGACTGTTGAACCAGAATAGCTTATCACCTGGTTGAACTACAACATCCCCTTTAACCACCTCTCCTCTTTCTTGAATCCTTAATCCCATCTTAGTGATGATAACCTGAAGGTCTGTCCCTACCCACAAGATAATCTGTGCAGGCATCACGCAAACCAGGATATTATAAACTATTGAGAAATTATGCATACAAGGAAAGCGGTTGATAAAGAGCTCACAACTAGTGGGATGAATGGTAGCCACAGATGCGAAAACCAGCCTGTTTCCACCATAGCAAACATCAGAGAAAACCTCACTGGTTAGTAAAACTCTTGCTTTGTTTTCACATGCTGATTGATTTTATATGATTGTATGTTTAATAAAAATTGATGAAATATGTGAAAATGAACTGGTGTGTGTGTGTGTGTGTGTGTGAGAGAGAGAGAGAGAGAGAGAGAGAGAGAGTGAGTGAGAGGGAGGGAGGGATTACCATGGGTGTTGAACATCAAGAACAGAACTGCGAAAAGCCAGACAGGCGGACTGAGAAAACAAAACGTAAGCTGTGTTAACCTGGTTGGATCTGCATTCAAGGCTAACCAATATTATATCACCCACCTGATGCCTAATACCACTTTGAAGTCTTCTTCAAGTGTTCTTTTGATGTACTTATGGAAATCAAAATTAGTTTGACTCTGTGGTGCCAAATGAGCCTGTCAAAATACCATAGAAAAATTGAACTTACTGTTATCACCAGAAGTATAATAGAACGATAGCAATATTAACTTGTTCAACTTACAATGATGAATCCATGGCGCAAGGTCATGTAGTCTACCTTTGTAACTGATCTTACAAATTGTCGAAAGAAACATACCTAGTGTTTTGGAAGCAAAAGAAAATTTCTGCATAATTAGTACCTAAAAGACATTTTAACAGCATGTGTAACAACTAGAAACAAATGCAATGATTTCTACATTACCACCCAAATAAGGATGGGCGAGCGGCTCCAATAACTCATATGCCTTCTTCCAAATGAGGTGTCCCTTGCAAGTCTGAATCTCTCTGGATCTACAACACAAGTATTTTCAATTTTAGCGTTTTGCTCATAAAGCGGAGAGTGTCCTAATTGTGCATTGTAAGTGGTATATGTAGTTTAATCTTTGTACCATGAGAATATTGATACTCAGCTGTTCTTGTTTCCTTTTCCCATGATTTCCAACTCCTCATCTGATCCCATCAAAACACAGATAACCAAAGAGGAAAGGGAACAATTAATCAGGTGACAATGCTTTTTCAAGACTGCAAAACAATTCAGGGACGGTTATATGTACCTTAGCCTTTCCTAGAGCCACAGTGATGATACAGCTAACAACATGAAAAACAGCTAACACAAATATGAATATATGCAGTTGGTGGATTCCATCAGAGGAAACAAAGGGGACTTTTCCCTGAAAATCATGCCACCAAATTTTAATCAGAAAAACCAGTTTGCAAAGAAATAAGAAAGAATCTTAGCTCTTGTTGGTTGTTACTCCTACTTATAACTTATTATCGCATCTAAAGGGATTATAATATTAGTTATTTGTTATCACATTTGAAACAATGTTGTAGTATATAACATCTGATCATGCCTTTTCTCCGCATTTGTCTTTTCCTCCAGCAGCTAGGAAACGTCTCTGAGTCCCATCGAAATTTAGAAAGGCAGACAGCAGCTTTCTTCTTGTGTTATTGTCATTGAAATCAGCTTCATAGTCTTCTTTATATGTGCTTTTCTTTTGCTTTCTATCACATGGAGTCCAAGAATTCCCAATTTTATGTGATACACAAATATCTGATATTGGCCCTTGTCCTACTGTTAATAGCAACGATATGAATCCTAGCAGCATCAGTTCTGAGGATGAAAGAAGAAAACTTGAGACCAGATGAACTATCTGAGCTGAGCTGATATGAACAAACAAGATTTATTCTTACAAGATGCATAATTTACAAACCTGATTTAACCTTTTCAAGTGCTTCATGTAGAGCTTTCCTGTTGTTCTTCACCAACCACTGGAAACAAAGAAAAGTAGGGATGGAGATTTTCAAAGAATGAAGAAAGAAGCAAGCAAATATCAGGTTGGTAAATTCTTTTTTCTCCTTATGCTATCATGTTCATGAATCATGCATGATTATGATTTATAAGTATTACCTTTCCTATAAGATGAATTGTGTATTCTATAGCAATAGAAATTGCTATTAGCACAAAGCATACAACTGCAACTGCCCAAGTCGGTGTTTCTTCCAGAGATCGACCACCCTTTGCTGCCATTTTTTCTTATCCAAAACAAAACCACAACAAATTGGTAGGAGAAAAGAGAATTTTTAGATAAAGTCATTCATAGTTAAAAGGCTCCTGATAGTTGTACTGTTTGCATATAGATGTATGACATATCAAGAAGTGCTTCCCAATTTATAGGGGGGGTGGGGTTGGAGTAGTGGTCTTGTTAATGGTCTAGATTACATAGAGCTAAGTAAATGTGAGGAGAAAAAGAAGTTTCTGATGGAATTCTTGAAAACTTGACTTCTGACTTGTTGAAACAGAACAAGAATCAATCTTTCTGTTGGAGATTTGATGAATTAATGTGAAAGATTTTGAAGTCCATTTTCAACCAGTTGCCATCATGGATAAGTTTATGACCATAGATGTTGTGCATGGCTATCAACTGGTATAATGCAAGGTTTTCAGTCTTCAATATAGAACCAGATTCTATGTAGTCAACCTCAACAAAAGCAGTGGTGTTTTGCATTGAAGTTAGCTTATCAAAATATCAGGTTCTATATCAATTCCCCAAATATACAAGTGAGTTCTAATATAGTCTTGATAAGTAGTCGAACAACTCAATGTTAGAGTTTCTTATGTAGCCAACTTCAACTCAAAATATCAGTGTTTTGCACTTGAACACTTGAGACAAGTCCTTACATATTGGTAGGCCGGAAAATGTTAAAATGTCCATGACAGACAACTTTTAATATGTTTGTCGTTGACGTCTAATGATCTCATCCCCTCGTAATATGGAAAGTGAGATTAGTTGATATATTGGATATCTGACACGTCAGCAAAGAACACATATTAGTGTGCCCACAGTGGGTAGGGTATCAGGACTTTGGTACGTCATACCTGTAATATATTTCTAAATGAATTTTTTGATCTCGAGGGAAGTATATCATAATCAATTTGGCCTTATTTTTATTGCTTCATGATTATTCCTGAGAATCTAGTTAAAGAGAAACTATTTGTTGTTTGTTTTATCATTTTAGTATTGATAATATTTGAATGAAATAATGTGTATATGCAAAAAATCGAAATAGCAGCCTCTTATTTATTGACATTACGATACATTTTCGTGAATTCGTTCAGATACGTCCAAGTCCTTAAAATTTGAGTCTACATAAATAAAAATACGATCCCATTTTATTAAATACTACAAAATAATATAAAGTTTCTATACTTTTTGTCGAATTTTTATTGGGAGAATGTTTAAAATATTGTAATGCATCAAATATTATTTAATAATCCTTTTATTTTTTTATATTAAGTCAAAACCTTTAAAGTTCATTTTAACTAAAAATGGGCCCTTTACGCTAAATGGAATATTCGTGAAATGTCACTGTTCAATAAATTCAAAGCAACAGTTAATACTTCACAGACTTTTGGTATATCTAAAATCAAATTAAGTTAAGTTATCAAACCTATTATTACTTTTTTTTATTTTTTCACCAAAAAAAAAAAAAGGTATCCTATGGAGGAGGTAATAAGCTACAGTAATTCACCAAACTTATCATTGACCAGTGATCACAATATATGGATATAAACTCTTTAAAATCTCTTTGTTTGAGAATTTTAAAATAAGATTAAGGGGTTGTTTTGCTAAGCTTATTTTTAGAGCTTATATAAGCTTTCATATCTTATAAGATGTTTTTAGAGTTTATAAGATGTTTCATTTAAGTTTAATATAAGTTGTTGAAGTGTTTGGGTAAATAAGATGATGAAGCTTATAAGTTGTTAGTAATGACATTTGTATAATTTCAATAATCAAATTTGAAAGTGTTTTGAAAAATAAACTCTTATTTTAGAAATAAGTTAGGATTTCCCAACTTTTAAAAAAAGAGCTTATAAGTTCCTTACATCTTATAAACTCCTAAAATAAGATCTTATTTTTAAAAGTTAGTCAAACACTTTTGAGGAGCTTATAAGCACTTAACATCTTATAAGCTCTCTTAAGGAGCTTATAAGCTTAGCCAAACACTCTCTAAATTAGATGTTACGAATTTATATACTAATACGGTTCAACTTATATGTTCCTTATAACATATTTTAATATATTTAAGAGTTTTAAACTCTTGGAATGTGTGTGGTAAATGTATTAAAGTAAGAGGGACACCTATGTGTCCTGGGGTACGGTGTTCCTAACTTGATCACCGTATGACTTTAAATATATACTATTTGGGTATCACGAGGAGTATTACTTATATACAGAACAAAATAACCGATACCTTTAGTGAATAAACAAGTAATACTTTAAGGTATACACGTGATACCTGAAGAGTATATATCTAATATTTATCACTGAACATAAAGTAATACCTTAAGAGTATGATACCTGAAGAGTATATATCTAATATCACACTTTAACATGGAAAAGTAACAGCTTAAGAGTATACACATACCTGAAGAGTACATATGTAACACCACGCGTTGGGAAAATTGTGCAATTTAGGATAACTACAACAAAATTACATATGTTCATAGTCTTCTTCTTCATCATCATATCATCATTATTTTGTGAATAAAAAAGTGTTATCATTTAAAATCTTAGGGATGATAGTACCTATATGTAAATGGCAAGTATATTGGTGTAGGTAGTAATTTTTTTTTATGGAGGTAACATAATTTCAACGCTTTCATCTTATTTTTTTGCCAACTTGTACAGCTGTCTGATGCAATAATATATGAACAATATCTTTTATATATACTTTTTATTATACACAGATTAAAATAAATTTAAGATTTGCAATTCTATAACTTTTTATGATTATGTACAACCATGTATCAGCCACTAACCTCAAACTTATTGTTATTAATAAATACATTCCATAAAAATAGGTTTGAAACGGCCAAACTTATTGTCTTTAACTTCACCAAAAAGTTTCGAAATCAAACTAATTTATTTTGTGAAATAAACTCTTCACATTTGAAGTTGGAGACTTGAAAATCAATCAATTATTAACTTTATTCTCAAATGAAGTCAATAAATAATCTTTTAAAGCAATCTAACCTAAAAATGCCAACTCATAATTCAGATCCAAAACTGTTGGGCTTTTTAAAAGGCCCAAATAGAAAAATAAAAATGTTGGGCTTATAAAAAAGGCCAAAAGAGAAAGGGGGCATTCCGAGAATTGAACTCGGGACCTCTCGCACCCTAAGCGAGAATCATACCACTAGACCAAATGCCCATAATGATATTCCTTCACTTTTAATATTTTTATAAATGTTAATTCATCTTCTTTCAAATTTTGAATTTTTCCTTGTTTTTCCATAAAAAATTATGTTTTGATTAATTTTATTTTCCCACGTGATTATAGTTTAGAAATAGAGTATCTTATTTAATGGTTCATTTTTCATGTAAAGGACACGAGTGTTTAATATTTCACACATGATTTGAGTAGTTTGTCTTCCAATGTGAATCCCAATTTCTGCAATTTCCTAAAATGAAAAAAAAAAAAAACCCAATAAATATGTAACATGCAAACAAAAAGTGGAGGAAAAGGATCAGTTGACTTCACTCGTGCCCATTAAATATTGTCCTCCCAAGTAAACAAATTCAAACCAGTCTGAATTTAGAAACCTTTTAACTTATGTGACAAAGTTTAGCATTTACTTAAAAAAAATAAAAAAAATCAAGTATTCAAGATTCAAGTAAACGCACATGCAATTGGAGTGTATTCACTCTTGATATGAATATTAAATTTGTAGTTTTCAAGACACATTGTTTTTCGATCCTCCATATATTAATCAATGCACACTTAAATTAAACCCAAGTCCAACATTGTTTTCAGTTAACATCGGACTACGTTTATTAGTGTGAATTCATGAACTTTAAACCATGTTATGTCTGCAAGCTGAAGCAATCGAATCTGCATTTTCCTCATTGTCGAAAAGGTCATTTTATGATAATATGATGAACAAGCTAGGAAACACAGATGTAAATAAACTCTAGTTTATAATCAAGCTATATATAGGTCCCTTTTCTTGTTTTCTTTAAATTGTAATAAAGGCATGGCTGGCGGAGACTCACGCGCCACCACTCTAGAGCACACCCCCACGTGGGCTGTCGCCACCGTCTGCTCCATCATCGTCTCCGTTTCCATCATGCTCGAGCATTCAACCCACCTTCTTACTAATGTGAGCTCAATCTTTATCATATTCATGCATGGATTGTCATAACATATGAGTCCACCATCTATATAGTGACATGAAGCTGCATATACTGATCACTGCAGTGGCTGAAGAGGCATCGGAAAACCGCCTTGTTTGATGCTGTTGGAAGGCTTAAATCAGGTCAACATTTACCAATAATGGTTGAAGATTAAAGTTCTAAGTGTTCATTTTTTTTTGGTTAATTTTGAATGAATGTGTTGGTGCAGAGCTTATGCTTCTGGGGTTCATCTCTTTGCTACTAGCAGTAACTCAAGAACACATTTCCAAAATCTGTGTACCATCTGACGTGGCAGACACGATGCTGCCATGTGGCAGAGTGGTAATAGCAGAAGAGACTGATACTTGCAGCTCTAAAGTATGTACCTTTCCAACTTTCCTTTTGATGTATCCATAGCCATGAGTGTAACCAAGATTTGTTATGATTAAACAGGGAAAGGTTGCATTGATGACAGAGAAAGGGATTCAACAACTGCATAAGTTCATATTTGTGCTAGCAGTTATGCAGATTGTGTACTCTGTCCTCACTATGGCATTAGGAAGGGCTAAGGTTAGTACAAAATTATACGAGCAAAGACTTTTGTCTGATTGTGATTCAATCGTTGTCTCTTTAGATGAGGCGTTGGAAAGCTTGGGAGAAAGAAACTCAAACGACAGATTACCAGATTGATAATGGTATATTGCTAATCTTGAATAAATCTTTTGTTTTCAAGATTGCTAGAGTTTTAGTTCTCGTTTTGTCTGATTCAGACCCAAACAGATTTAGATTCACAAGACAGACTACGTTTGGGAGACGCCACGTCACTTGTACTGAAACATCGATTCAGCTATGGATAGTAAGTATATATTATGCTAACATTAAGTATTAAAGTATGAGTACTAAGTACTAACTATAAGCTGGAACAGAAATGTTTTTTCAGGCAATTCTTTAACTCAGTGGCAAAAGTTGATTACTTTACCTTAAGACATGGCTTTATTATGGTAATGATAATACTTCATAGATTTTTTAATTTTTTTTAGAAAGATTGGATTTTTACTTCATGGGATTTCCAGGCTCACTTGTCTTCGAGGCTTACTAGCTTCGATTTCCAGAAGTACATAGAGCGTTCGTTGGATGAAGATTTTACAGTTGTAGTTAGCATCAGGTTAAAACCTTATGTGTTTTGGTGATTAACTGAACTTATTTATTTACTTAAAACCATTTGATGCATTGTTGAATGTTTTATCTAATGTTTTGCAGCCCTTCTATTTGGTTTTTAGCTGTGATCTTCATGCTTGTTGATGTTCGTGGTAAATTCCGAAATCAGTTATCTCTGTTTAAGCAACATTAATTAGGCTGTGATCTCCATATCATGGTTTTGATCTTGTGGATTAATCAGGTTGGCATTCATATCTATGGATATCATACATTCCATTGCTGGTGAGTTGCAATTCAGACAATGCCACTACTTTTACCTTGTCTTCTTCGAATCTAACCAGAAATAGAACATCTTGACATGCAGATAATCTTAGTAATTGGAACAAAACTGGAAGTGATTGTTACCAATATGGCCCTTCAACTTAAAAACCAGAGCCAAGTCACCATTGGAGTCCCTCTGGTGAAGCCCAACGACGATCTCTTCTGGTTCAGAAGGCCAAGACTTGTATTACATCTCTTGCATTTGACACTTTTCGTGGTATTTGATTTAAACTTAGCTAAGATATCATCATGTTTTTCTAGTGTCATATGAGTTGTAATGAGTCTAATGACGTTTCTTTTTTAGAACGCTTTTGAGCTGGCGTTCTTCATTTGGGTCGCTGTAAGTATTTCTTGATCCTTTTGAGACCAAATCTTGATCAAGATGAGTTGTTTAGAGAAGTTATTGTGTGTCTTTACAGTTACAATTTGGTATGGATTCTTGCTATCATGAGGATGCAGGGATTGTGAAAACGAGGGTAGTGTTGGCGTAAGTGTTTGAAAACGTTGGTTCGTTCCATTTAGATTGTCTCGAATAGAGCTAACTTTTTCAAGCATTTGACAGAGTTGCAATCCAAGTTGTTTGCAGTTATGTTACTCTTCCTCTTTATGCCCTTGTGACACAGGTAGTACAGTAGTACTAATCCACATTTACATCGTACTAAATTACCTAAACGGGCTTATATGAGCGCGATTTTGATCACAGATGGGATCGGAGTTCAGGGGTGAAATGGTAAAGGAAAGAACAGCACAAATTCTGAAGCAATGGCATGCTCAAGTGAGGGATAGGAGGAAGAAATCATCTAACATAAGCGAAGGAAATATGTGGCCTTTAATGTTATTCATGTATACATTATAGTTATAGATTCATCTGTTTAGAATGCAACTCTTTGTGTCGTTTTTACTTTATTTTTGTGGTTAGAAGATAAGGTGTCAAATCTGATGTACAAAACAGGAAAAACAGATTTGTTTTCTGTATTGAATCATGTCACAAAATGTGCAAATATGAAGAAGCAAAAAAAAGCAAGATTGGAAAGGACTCATATAGGCCTTTCACCTTCGTCGTCACTATTAGCGTGAAACTATGTATTAAAGATAATAAAATCGAAACAACTTCATCCAATGGTCTATATCGACACCAAAAAACTAATCCGAGTTGTAGTGTTAAATTTGTCGTTTCGAAATTGTTGCGAGGGAAAGAGAATAAGACACATATGGTGCAAAATTGAAACATGTTTATGATGTTGAAATGTTGCTGTTCTCTTCACCACATCTGCCCTTTTCATTTCCTCTCAATTATTCATTCCTTATTCATTTCCACCACAACCCCATCATCATTCTCCTTCATTTTCTCAATCTTCATTCTACAAAACTAAGAATCTGCAAATGGCAGCAAAGAACTTGCTAGAAGCAAGGATTAAAATATCGCGATATTTCGGCGAAATATCGCGAAAATGAAAGCACCGAAATTATATCACCATGCCAAAAAATTTCGTTGAAAATATCGCGATATATTCCGATATATCGCGATATATCGCCCTTTTTCTTTTTTCTTTTTCCTTTTCTTCCTTTTGTTTTCAGGCGCGTGATCTTTCCTCTTTTTTTTCATTTTTTTTTTCCTTTTTTTTTAAGATGTATGTATTTTCCTTTTTTTGTTATTTTCCTTTTTTCTTTTTTTCCTTTTCTTCCTTTTGTTTTTTACTGTTTTTTTATTATGAAATATTTATGTATTTAAAGTATGTCTATTAAAACTTAAATTTAGTTTTTCTTCTATATATGTAAATAAATGTAATAAATAATTAATTTATATAGATTATAGATTAATATACTATTATTTAGTTTTCTCTCATAATTTAATTAAGTTTAGTTAAATTACACAAGGAGTGTTATCATTTCAATGGAAGAAACTTGTAGAGTATTGTTATTCAAATAATTCAAATGTATGATATAATAAATTCATTGTTTATTTATATAAATCTGTTGTATTTTTTGTAAATTATGTGTCTTTCTAGGTATCTTCTTATAGGTAAAGTGCTTAATTATATATTTTTATTTGAAATCTTAACTTCAATTTATGTATGAATGTTAGTTATAACATTATATAAATTACCAGATATATTTTCTAATTTTTTCACAATATTTTCGTGATTTTTTTAAAATTACCGATATTTCCACCGAAACCGATAACCGAAACCGATATTTCCGTAAATTCAAGGTACCGATACATGAACCGAAACCGATATTTTCGTCCTTGGCTAGAAGCCATGGATCATCTCTGGTTTCACCAGATTATTCTTCTCTCAAAACCATCTCCATTTCAGTCCCACCAAGATTCCAAGAAAATGGAACAAGAATCAAACAACACCTCCCAAGAATCATTGATCTCAGAACAAGGAGGCATCTTTCTGGTAAGTTGTTCATGTACTCAAAACACACACACAAACACACACTGGGAGTGTACGATGAACTGAGACATTTCTGCTTGTGGTTATTACCATATTCAAGGAAGAGAACAGCTACGAAGAAAGCGTTGTTAAAGAAAGACCAACGAGGTTAATTCTTCTTGCAAGCAAAGCAAGGTGCCACTCATTTTCACCGATTTCATCCCAAAACAGATCAAGAAACCTTCCAAAACTGCAGAAAACCATGAGCTGCAAGAGCCTAATCGAGCTCGAGCTCGAAGAAGTAAAGGGCTTCATGGATCTGGGCTTCATTTTTCCCAGAGAAAATCTGAGTAAGAACGTCATCAATCTACTCCCAGGCTTGCAGAGGATCGACGATGAAGATGATGATGATGAGAGAGAGATTGTAATGAGACCATACTTGTCTGAAGCGTGGATCATAAAACGACCAGATTCTCCATTGCTGAGTCTGAGGATTCCAAGAATTTCGACCACTGAAGATATGAAGAAGCATTTGAAGAATTGGGCTCAAACTGTGGCATCAGCCATTCGGCAAGATTCTTGATCATGGCGAAGGGTAGTTTCGTAATTTTGATGAGAAGAGGGGAGCCACAGCCACTCCTTTTCTGGGTGTGAAGAGTAAATAGATTCGACATGCAATTAATGTCACATTTTTGTTATTTAATTTTTTATAGCATTTTAATAAAAAATGAAAAAGAAAGAATTTGGTTTTGGAGTTTCATTTCACCGACAAGATGGGACTGTAAAACTAGACAGTGTAAGATTTGTCAATGTCTTTTCGAACAGATTGAGGAAATGAAATACTCCAACCTTTTGTATGAACTTTACTCATCATTTAGCTGATGTGGCAACACACCTCCTAATTTAAATAGATATTGTGAATCTCAAATGTTTTTAATAAAGTATAATAAATGGTGAGATTTAGTAAAATAATTAAAGTTGTAAGTAGTAGATACAACCTTAATGTTTTTTTTTTTTTTTCCAAACCATTTCTACTATTTCCAATATATTTGTAATATTTTGATTGACATGCTTAAAAATGATATCAATGTTTTTTTTTTTTAAAAAAATTATGGAAGCATGTTTTTTTAGTATTTGTTCATTTTTATTCAACTTGTTCATTATATCCATCTTCATTTTAATGCTTAATTAATGTCGATTTAAAATCCATTTAATAAAAAGGGTTACTTCGAATTGATTCAAATTTCAAAGTAAGAAGAGTCATTAACATCTTTAAATGCTTCCATCAACCAACCTTTTCTGGGCCCAGGCCCAAACTTAATGGGCCAAAGTGATTACCTAAATATTCTTCTTGCATAGGATCTCAGATATGCTTAGACAAACCGGCCCAATTATACAAAACCCACCAGTCCACAACAATGAATACCTAAAAGAAATATCAATTCTTTGGTCCATTTAGGCAATTATTATAAATTTAATATCAGGAAGTAAATTATTTATCATCAAAATAAATTTATTTTCGTTACAAATATGCTGATCATTTTCCTTTATCAATGATTGAGAGGTGTGATGTGGTCGAACTGACCACATTCGAACTACCCCGGGAAACAAATCGACTTGAAAGCTAATTAATGCGAACAGAACAGAGGAGTGGGAAGAACGTTTTGGGCGAACAAAGAAGTTCGCACTTTATGAAAAACATGATCGAATTAATCAGACTTGCAAGCTAAACAGTCGAACTGTAAGCTGAAATGCCGAACTGAATCCAGAACGAATTAATTCAAATTTGAAGCAACAGCCACGATCGCGAGTATCTCGCCCACTTCCCACTTTTTTCGGAGAAATCCTAACTGTCACGTTTTTTAGGGAGTATTTATAACCCTTATCTTCCTATTTCACACACACACAATATCATACACAATAATTATTAAGAAAAAGAGCAATATCAACGTTTTTCCCAGATTACTGACTTGAGCGTCAGAGTCTCTTCACCGGGAAAAACCCCCGGTGTTTCTTTGTTTTTGCAGGCCTTTTAAATCGGAGAATTCCAATCGACACCGGAAAACGAGAAGATAGAAGCAAGGACTAATCAATTGGCGCCGTCTGTGGGAAAATTTCTTTCGCAACCTTGAGTATTTAAGGCGTTGAGGAATTGTGAAGATGGTGAATACCAGAGGATCTCGAAGGAGGTTGGAAGAAGGAGCACAATCTGTGCGACAAGATGATGACCAGAGTTCTGCGCCGGTGAATCCTTCCGGCACTGTCACTTTGACACCGGAGGAACTTTCGACCCTGATAGAGGCGGCTGTCCAGAAGGCTCTAGGCAAACAAAGGGCTGAGTCACAACAAGGCAACACTGATATTCACGTCCGAAAGGAACAAGAAAGTGACAAATCTCGAACGGATGAACAGGAGAGTCAATCTGGTCACCCTCGCGGCCAGAAACGAGTACATGCAGAATTATCTGAAAAAGTGGACTATCTAAGGAAGGAATTGCGAGAGGTCCAAAAAACTGTTCGACGGATTCCCCGAAGCTCCAGGGGGAATACTTTTTCTGAAGAGGTCATGGAGGATGAACTGCCAGCCTCCTTTCGGCCGGTTCATTTTGAGTATGATGGTACCACTGACCCGTGGGATCATTTATGTAGATTCGCGAATACCGCTCTGCTACATCGGTAATCGGATGACATCAAGTGTAGAGTGTTCACAACTACCCTCACCAAGGCTGCTCAGACATGGTTCAGCCAGTTGAATGATGGAATGATCCACAACTTCGAACAACTATCGGAGTTGTTTTTGCACCAGTTCGCCAGTTCGAGGAGGCAGAGGCGATCAACTCAAACCTTGTTTGGGGTGAAACAGAAGGGGGATGAGACCTTGCGGAACTATGTCAAAAGGTTTACAGCTGCTACTTTGGAAGCTCCTGAAGGTTCGGATGATTTGGTCGTTAGTGCTTTCATCCAAGGATTGAAAGAAGGTGATCTCCATACTTCGCTTGTTAAGAAAACACCCAGCAATTTTGATGACTTGTTACAGAGGTCCACCAAATACATTAACTTAGAGGAGGCAGTTCGAATGAAGAAAGGTGAAAGTTCGAGTCGAATGAATAGGCCGCAGCAAGAGCAGGAAGGAGCGAGAAAGAGAGATGGAGGGGAACAACGAGCAAGGTTCGCTCCACCCCCCTGAGAGATAATCGAACAGGACGGAGGTACGAACAGTACACGCCCATGACCATGTCACCCGGACAGGTGTTGATGGAAATATGGAATCTGCCCCAACTGAAATGGCCGTCGACCTGGAGTCCGAATCCGAAGAAGCCATCTACCTTCGGTAACGGTAAATTGTGTCGATTTCACAATGAATATGGGCATGGAACTGATGAATGTTTGCATTTACGAGATGAATTGGAAAGGCTAATCAGGGAAAACAGGTTAGCTCGTTTCGTCCGTCGGACTCGATCGAACCGTGAACAGAGGAATGATCAGGAAGAGCCGAGATGGGAAAGAAGGCAAGAGCAGCAAGAATTACCTCCGCCTCCACCTCCCCCAGCACGAGCTAGACTTGAACGGGAAGAAATACCTACTATCCATATGATTATGGGTGGGCCAACAGATGGAGATTCCAACAGAGCTCGAAAGGTGAGACTTAATTCTGTTAAGCAAGAACAGAATACGGTTCACTCGATTTTCGAAGAGGTAGCGATCGAGTTCGGAGTTCGCGATCGTGTTGCAATTCAAAGCCCCCAGTTCGATGCCATGGTGATCATCGTTGAAATAGGAGGCTTCTATGTTGAGCGGGTATTTGTGGATACGGGAAGCTCGGTGGACATTATGTTCATGGATTGCTTCAAGAAGATGAGATCAACAGTGGAGGTAAAATCTGTGGAAACTTCACTTTATGGTTTTGCAGGAGAATCTGTAACGGTGTACGGAAAAGTCCAACTACCTATGGTGCTAGGGGATGGGGAATGGAGGCAGAACAAAACAATGACTTTTCTTATAGTGGATGCACCCTCTCAGTACAATGTGATCTTGGGTCGTCCTTCTCTGAGCTCGTATGCTGCTGTCATTTCACCTGCCCATTTGATGATGAAGTTCCCTGTTGAAAATGAGGAAGGGCGAGTGGTAGGAGTAGGAGTTGTTCATGGTGATCAACAAACTGCCCGGCGTTGTTATGTAGCCGCAGTTCGACAATCCGAGTCGCGCAAATGCCATAGCGAATAGAGGGACGATGTTGATCGAGGAAGGGATAAAAGTTTGAAAAAAGGTGATGAAACAAAGACTGTGGAATTTGAAGAGGGCGAACTGATGAGCGTGGAATTAATCCCGGAGCTGCCAGGACATTCAGTTCGTCTCGGGAGTCAATTGTCGGAACAGGTTAGAGGAGAAATCGTGGCCGCTCTCCAAGATAATGTGGACCTGTTCGCATGGAAACCTGAAGATATGAAGGGTATAAATCCGGAAGTAGCAGTCCATTAGTTGAATATCAAGCCTAATGTTCGACCAATTAAACAGAAGTTGAGGCATTTTGGGGACCAGCAGAATGAAATTATCAAGAAGGAGGTCGAGAAGCTGCTAGAGATTGGGCATATTGAAGAGATCCAGTATCCTCGATGGTTGGCTAATGTCGTGCTAGTCCCGAAGCCAGGAAACAAGTGGTGAATGTGTATCAATTTCCGGGATCTGAATAAAGCTTGCCCCAAGGATCATTATCTTCTCCCGCGGATCGATAAACTGGTTGATTCCACTGCAGGATGCGAACTGCTGAGTATGATGGATGCAGCACAAGGATATCACCAAATCATGTTGCATCCATAAGATAGACCCAATGTGGCCTTTATTACTTCTTCAGGTACGTATTGCTATACGGTTATGCCGTTCGGTCTGAAAAATGCAGGAGCTACTTACCAGCGCATGGTGGATGAAGTATTTAAACACCAATTGGGGCGCAACATGGAAGCATATGTTGATGATATATTGGTGAAAAGCATACGGGCGAACACACATGCCGAGGATTTGAGGGAAACGATGGCAACGATCCGAAAGCACGGGATGCGATTGAACCCAGCCAAGTGTTCGTTCGGAGTGAAAGCAGGGAAGTTTTTGGGATATATGGTGACGAACAGAGGAATAGAAGTCAACACCTCACACTCCCTTTGTTGAAACAGCCTGTTAAAGGAAGTGTGATGGTCGTGTACTTGGCAATCGGAGAGGAATCGATCAGTTCGGTTCTCGTCCGTGAAGAAGGTAGAGACCAGTTTCCAGTATACTTCGTTAGTAAGGTTCTGCATGGGGCAGAAATCCGCTACACAAAGGTGGAGAAGGTCGCTTATGCCTTAGTCACTACGGCAAGAAGGCTGAGACCATATTTCTTGGGTTATGAGATCACAGTGCGAACTAATCACCCGCTGAGCGTAGTGTTGGGAAAACCAGACGCATCAGGAAGACAAGTAAAGTGGGTAGTCGAACTGGGACAATTCGATTTGAAGTATGAGCCGCGAACAGCTATAAAAGGTCAAGCATTGGCGGATTTTATTCAGGAAACAACCAGGTTACAAGACAAGAAAGAATGGGAGGTATTCGTAGATGGATCGTCGTCTCGCCAGGGCGCAGGAGCAGGGATATTATTGATCAGCCCCGAGAAAGATGAGTTAGAATTTGCCATAAAATTTCAATTTAAGGCATCTAACAATGAGGCAGAATATGAAGCTTTTTTGCAGGGATTGAAAATAGCCGAACAGGCTGGAGCTCGAGATCTGATAGTTAAATCAGATTCACAATTGGTGACACAACAACTCTTAAACCAATGTGAAGTTAAAGAAGATTGTATGATTTCTTACGTACAGAAAATAAGAGAGATGGAGAAACGGTTTGAAAAACTTCAGATCGAACAGATACCTCGGAACGAGAATCAGAAAGGGGATTATCTATCTAAGATTGGGAGTTCGTTACAGGATTGTTCGAAGAGAAGTATTACGGTTATGGGAGTAGGAAAGGAAAACGAGGTGATGAATGTCGACCTAGTCGAGCATGACTGGAGAACTCCTTTTTTGAATTTTTTAGGAGGAGTAAGAGATGGACTGGCAAAAGACCTGGAGAAATTGGAGAAACAAGCTCGATTCTACTATATTCTTGATGGGGTGTTGTATCGAAAAACTTTTCTACCAACAGATGCAAGATGTTTATCCCCCGAAGAGGGAATCAAGGTCTTAAAGGAAGCGCACGAAGGGGGATGTGCCGAGCATGCAGGGGCTCGAGCACTTGCATGAAAGGTCACGCGAGCTGGTTTTTATTGGCCCACAATGAAGAGTGACGCTGAAGAGTTAGTTCGGAAGTGCAACTCCTGTCAAAAATGTGGATGGAGAATTCACACTCCTGCAACAGACATGCTTACAGTATGTTCGCCCTGTCCTTTTGCTAGATGGGGTATTGACATTGTTGGTCCGCTCGTCAAAACCAGAGGAAACAAACAGTTCTTGGTGGTGGCCGTGGACTACTTTACTAAATGGGTCGAGGCAGAACCCTTAGTCAAGATAGCCGAGTCCGATATGATCCATTTTGTATGGAAGAATATTTGCTGCAGGTTCGGCTTACCCCGGATTTTGGTATCAGATAATGGAGCTCAGTTCCGAGGCAAAAAGATTACGGGATGGTGCAAAGAAATGAAAATTTTACAAGTGTTTACTCCAGTGGCCCATCCTCAGGTAAATGGGCAGGTCGAAGTGGTTAATCGAATCATCTTAGACGGGCTTAAGAAACGACTTGAATGTGAAAAATCGAACTGGGTAGATAAACTGCCATCAGTCCTGTGGGCATATCGAACTGCATCCAGATCAACTACGGGAGAAACTCCTTTCAGTTTGGCATTTGGAATGGAAGCGGTAGTCCCAGCTGAAATTCAAGGAGAAGCTTTACGAATCACTAACTTTGATCCCCAGCAAAATGAAGAATTGATCCGAACAGATTTGTTATTTCTGGAGGAAATCAGAGATGAAGCCAAAGTTCGCCATGAATTATACAAAAGACGTATTCAGGCGGCCTTCAACAGGAAGGTTCGAAAGAGAGAATTCCAAGTAGGGGATTTGGTTTTAAGGCAATCTGATGCCTTGTTGGAGATCGGAAAATTAGATGCCATTTGGGAAGGACCGTATACTGTTACAAGAATTTTGCCAGGCGGATCTTATGAGCTTGCCGATGAACGAGGAAAGGAACTGCCTAGACCTTGGCACATCAACCACTTGAAGAGATTTTATACTTGAAGTATCAAATCCCAGTATGTTGCTTTTTACTTTTAAGTTGTTGTTGCTTTTATGAATAAAAGATATTTTCATACTCCGTGGATGTAGGTCGATTTGACCGAACCACGTTAAATCCCTGAGTCTTTCTGTGTTGATTTACATATCTGTTAAAAATCATATCGTGGAGCGAACATAAAGTTCCCTCGGAACTCACTGATTAAGCATACTGAAGAAGTTCCCTCGGAACTTGCTGATTAAGCATATTGAGAAAGTTCCCTCGGAACTCACTGATTAAGCATACTGAAGAAGTTCCCTCGGAACTTGCTGATTAAGCATACTGAGAAAGTTCCCTTGGAACTCGTTGATTAAGCGCAAATTGAAGAAGTCCCTTCGGGACTTAATGACTAAGCGAGTTGCAGGAGTTCCCTCCGAACTCGCTGACTAAACAAATTATAGAGATCCCAGCGAAGCAAAGTGAAGAAGTTCCATCGAACTCAATGATTGAAACAAAGTGAAAAATTTCCATCGAACTCAATGATTGAAACAAAGTGAAAAAGTTCTATCGAACTCAATGATTGAAGCAAAGTGAAGAGGTTCTATCGAACTCAATGATTTAAGCGAAGTGAAGAAACCTCTTCGGAGTTCGCTGATTCAGTAAGTTGAATAAATTCTCTTGAAATTTTGTAGCTAAGTAATTAGAAAAAATTTATTCGAAGTTCTGATATTAAATGAACAGAAAAGACACTGAAGTACGCGAACTATTTCATTCCAATTAATTCATCAAAAAGCACAAGTACAAAACTTCAAAAAAAAAAAATACAAGTGTGGCAAAAAGGAAATGACTAAGATCGATCAGGAGAAGGCGAAGACTCGAGAGTTAGCTGGATCGGAGCTGGGTGAAGAGGATCGAACATATCCTCTGGCAGGTCCACGTTCGGGCCAGAAGAGGGCTCGGCGGGTGCTGGAAGAGACGAACTGGCACCAGGATCACCGAATTGGTTGTCAGGAAGAACTTCCTTTACTGCTTCTTCTAAGCAGCCCGACCACCAGTTCGCATCAACATCCTCGTCTGGATTCCCGCGCCAACCAGGAAGAATGGAATGTGTTTGCAGCACTTTTCGGCCCAGTACGTTCACATCAAACTGGAACGTTTCCCCGACTTCCTCCTGGCAGAGCCGAACTGCCTCTTTAAAATACGCCAACGCCATAGGAGCGGCCTTCGACAGGAAAAGGACAGAATCCCAGAGACGAGTTACGAGCCTTTCTCGGAAAGACTTCGATATCAACTCCATCTCCGGGCTCCGAGCGAACCGGTAAAAGCCCTCGGAATACATGGCTCTTCCGAATTCAACTCGGGAACTCTTTTCCTGTTCGAGTTCCGCCTTTAGCTCCCTATTCTCCTCTTCCAGCCTCCGAATTTCGGCCTGCGCATCCGAAAGAGCGGACTGCTTTTCCATGGCGAATTTTTCCTTAGCCAGCAGCAGCTCTTCTCTTCTGGCCACTTCCGAGCGAGCGTGCGCCAACTCCATCTCCCGCTCTTCTAACTTAGCAGATAGGTTTTTGGCTTTACCGACATGAGTAGTCAGATCGCTCTCCAATGTTTTCTTCTCCTCCAACGCCTCCCTTAGGCGATCTCGGCGACGGAAGGCCTTCTTACCCAAGAATTCGAAGTACTTGGCGAAGTTTGTCACACGAGACAAATTCACCTTGAACTCCTTCATCTCCTTATCCTCTTCCTTTTCCGCCGCAGCTTTACCGCCCGAAACAATCGCCCCCTCCTGAACGGGCTCTGCTTCAGTTCGCCCCGCATCAGCCGACGCGCTCCCCTCAGTTCGCTGTTTTTTGGCCGACCTTTGCGAACTAAAGGGCGCCTTTTTCTTCCGCCGAAGAGGAATTGCAGCCTCGGCCACCTCTTCGGTCATTTCTGCGGCAGGGTCGATAGCATCCGCAACATGGGCAATTGGCGGCGAGGCGGAGGCATGGACAACGGCAACAGCCGAAGGAGATGCAGCAGGGGTACTGCCCCCCTCGCCCAAGTCCGGGCTGGTTTGAGGCGCCAGTTCGCTTAGGCGCCTTTCCTCCTTCTCGCGGAAGGCCGCGGCTTGCCTGCCGTTCACTGCATCATCAGCCGGGGAAAAGGCAGTCTTTTGGGCCTTCGAGATTACATCATCGAAGATAAAAAATTTGTTCATTGCTCTATCTGCGACCCAACAGAACATATGGTTATAATACAGTTCGATAAATTTAAAAAAAAATGAAAAAAATGAGAGACAGTGAAATTTTTTAGCAACCTAGATCGAACTTGCGAGGAACTTGACTGTTCGGGTAAAACCCCCAGAAAGCTAGCAAGTGTTCGCAGGAACTCAGACGAACTATATCGAAAAACCCCCTTCGGAAGAGCCTGTCCAAGGAGGCAAGTTCAAAATCCCTAGGCGGAGCAGATTCAGTTCGGTTCGAACTCTCGGCCCAAGGGATTGATCGAATAGGTCGATTCGACGATGAGCGAACAAAAAAATAATATTTTTCCCAGGAGCTGATTTTATCATCTCCTGAGGATAAGAATCGAGCTCATTTTCCTCCACTTCGAGGGATCAAGTAGAAGCGGAAAGGGTTAGTGTGTTTTAAAACAAAACAAGAGCGAAATCGATCCGCGGTCGGTTCGACACCCATCCACTTGCACACCATATAAAATGCTACAATGTAGCTTATGGAGTTCGGGTGCAACCGGTTGGGACATACCCCAAATGCCGAACCGACCTCAAAAAGGAAGGGGTGGATAGGAGGAACTAAGCCTACAGTGACATGTTTTAAGAACCATGTGTGGCAGCCGGCGGGGGCCCGATGAGGACGATCATCGGGGCCAGGAATAATAACAGAGTAGCCCGCCGCTGCCATGAGCGAACTAAGGAGAACAGTGTGAGTTTAGGTGGTTTTAGTAGCAGAGAAAACGTTATCTATTGTTTTCTTGCGAGATCGTTTAAGGGGAGAAGAAAGGTTTTGATGGCCGGAAGAAGAAGCCTTCGGAACTGGCGAATCCGAGATAGGCCGCAAGGGAAATTCCTCGAAACCCTCCTCGGATTCACTCTCGTTCCTCAGGCTGATCAAAGAAGGAAAAACCATTTGAATAATACGAAAGAAGAGGAAGAAGGAAGTGAAAGAGTACCTGGTTTGAGGGAACTTTGGAAATCACAGGAGTAGGATTCTTGCTTATGAGTGAAGAGTAGTTTTTTGCAGATTTGTAGAAGAGTTTTATGGAAAAGAAGAGGAGGTATATATAGAGAAACTTCTTGGTTAGGGGGAAAAAGGCGGAAGGACACGAGATCTTGACCGTTGGATGCAGTTCGATCCGATGGCGAATACGAAAAGGTGCCTCGAAATAAGCCAGCCGAATCTCAGCCGTTGATGTAGTTCAATCCAACGGTAAAGACGAAGAGGCGCCTAGGGATTGGCGAAAACTAACAAGTTAGATCTCAGCCGTTGGATGCAGTTCGATCTAACGACGAAGACGAAAAGGTGCCTCGGGAAAAAAGAAGACGTCGCAGGCGGGTGATTGATGGGAAGCGATGCTTCTCGAAGAAGCGTCGTATTTGGCAACAACCCAAACTGCGTCAGTGCGCGAACACACGCACTCCGAAAGGGGGGGAGTACTGATGTGGTCGAACTGACCATATTCGAACTACCCCGGGAAACCAATTGACTTGAAAGCTAATTAATGGGAACAGAACAGAGGAGTAGGAAGAACGTTTTGGGCGAACAAAGAAGTTCGCACTTTATGAAAAACATGATCGAATTAATCAGACTTGCAAGCTAAACAGTCGAACTGTAAGCTGAAATGCCGAACTGAATCCAGAACGGATTAATTCAAATTTGAAGCAACCGTCACGATCGCGAGTATCTCGCCCACTTCCCACTTTTTTCGGAGAAATCCTAACTGTCACGTTTTTCAGGGAGTATTTATAACCCTTATCTTCCTAAACACACACACAATATCATACACAATAATTATTAAGAAAAAGAGCAATATCAACGTTTTTCCCAGATTACTGACTTGAGCGTCGGAGTCTCTTCACCGGGAAAAACCCCCGGTGTTACTTTGTTTTTGCAGGCCTTTTAAATCGGAGAATTCCAATCGACACCGGAAAACGAGAAGATAGAAGCAAGGACTAATCAAGGTGAATATTGCACGTCCACTTAATTAAGTTCACTAGAAAACTTAATCCCAAATTTATTATTTTAAATTTATTTTTATGTATAAACATTTCTCGAGAGATTGAGTTTAATGCATCAAGAAAAAATATTGTCTTCAGCAATTGTGTTAAAAAAAAAAAAAAAAACTTTAAACCATATAATATACACAAAAACTTACATGAAACGATATTATGAATAGTTTCTGTGAGACGGATCCCGTCTCACATGAAATGATCCGTGAGACGGTCTCACATAAAACTTACTCTGTAATATATGTGTTCGACCCACTTGATCGACCAATAAATTTACTACTATATAAAAGGAGGACACACTACCCTTATCTTCTCTTGCAAACTAACCCTGGAAAAGTCTAAAGATGTGACTTTATAAGCTTTACTTCAAACAATTAATTTAGTCTTTCACAAAATCTGTTTCTATCAAAACTCCACTCAGAATTCATCTATACCCATTAATTTTGTGCATTCAAAAAAGTAGTTATTTGTGGAGGATCAACTATATATATTCCTAATAATTACCTCTTCACTAGTTTCTTTATTTCCTCGTTTTATTATTATGTGGTCTACATTCATATTTTAGGTAATTATTGGATGTGGAAATTAATTAATTGAGTCAAATCCAACATATAAGGTTCTTGGGAAATCATTTTACCATAGAAAACACAAAGATTAACTTATCAAAACAGATATATTTAGGTTATGGAATTGTCCATTGGCATTGATCACATAGTTCAATCAGATATTATGATCAATAATTGATGACTTGAGCAAATTGGACCAATAGTACCCCATAAATAATATTATAACACAAAAACTTATATGAGATGGTCTAACGTAGAGTTTTTGTGAGATAAGTCATTTTAACTCATGAATCGAACCAATTTCGATCCACTGATTTATATGTGAATTGTGGGTTATAGGTTGACCATCTTACATAATATATGATTCGTGAGACGGTATGACATTAAACTCGCTCGAAATATAATATTAAAGGAAATCATATATCTTGGAAGGATCTTTCAGAAAAGTCTTACATAAGAAGTCCTTTGAAAGCATCTCTAATTAATCAAGTTCTATATTTCTTGTCATCTTATTATATTTATTAATTATATTTATTTTGTTTTTGACAGCAATTATATATGAAGAATTAGAATAAAACAATAAAAACATTAATTGCAGCATAATATAGTGCCTAGTTGGGGCGGCGATGGCCACTTCCATTAATAATGCATGTGATATAATACAATAGCCTTTTTTTTCATTTCATCCTAATTAAAATAACAATGCAACAATTTCATCTTATTAATAGTCTCAACTATAGGACTGATATATAGGAAATTAATGAAATTAAGTTGCCTATAAATAGTATCTCGTGTCTCATTTAATTTTGAGTCTAAAAATTAGTCAACTATTATTTGTGATTTGGGAAAATATATTATTGATTTGATTAAAGTTGAAACTTACAAGTTACAATGAAAGGACTGCAGACCTATCATCATATTTTAAGATGTTGCTTGGAAGAAAAAAAAAATTGAAATCCGAATTTTTGTTAGTTTTTATTAATAATAATAATAATATAATTTCAAAGAAGGGATTTTAATAGGCCAAATAATAACCGACTCTTGTAAAAGTTCTGAATATCTTGGTTGTTACGTCTATTTATTAATTATATATACATATTTTTTGTGCAATATTAAAAACACAAATATATTAAATCTTCTTTGTAGGAATAATATTTATTAGGTTAAAATAAAATTCCTTATGACCATAAAAATTACATGTACTTTTGCACATTTGAATTACTCTAATTAGATATGCTTATATTTGTACTACTAAAGGATACATATTTTTACATGTGAGTACATATATCTATTTAATGCGTGATATTATATTTAAAAAATCAAACTCAAAAAATATGTTAGGTTCAATCGATTCAAGACCTTAATTGGGTCACATATTTTTTCTATCAAACCCTTAATTGATAGTGGACTTATGTCATGAGTTTTAAATGAATAAATATAAATATAAATATATTAGTATATAATATGGAATAATATTTTTTATGCATGATAGTATTGGTGGGCCCATGCAATTGGAAGCGTGGTGTGAAATGGCGGAAAGGTGAGACCATTGTGGATAAGTGGAAAAGCCTCTAAAAATATTGTGCCTAATTTGCCTATTTAAACAACTTATATAATTCCTTCATTTTTGTCTTCAAACATAAACATGGCTTCTTCTCGCACATATCTCATCCTTCTCTTATTGCCATTCCTCTTCCAATTTTATTCGGGTACTTTTTCTCTTCTTATTTCATCTTTCTTTGGCTCCTTGCTATCTTCGTCATTCAATTATCACTGGTTTAAATCAATTGTCTTGTGAACGGTCGGTGAGATCAGACACGATGAGGAACTGATTTGATTGGTCAGATTAAAATGCAATGTTTTGTTCAAATTTAATAATGATTGACTAAATTTTGACCTCTTACTGTTCTTTTTTTATATTTTTCACTTCTACGGTTGAATCATATAGAGTATTTATTACAATGTTACATTATTATTGTACATGATAAAATAAAAGTTAACTCTTACGAATATATTTGATTGAATTATTGTCGGTGAAATCGATGAGATCAATGATTGGTAGCATGAACGATTTGATCACCGGTCCGATTATGAAAACACGGATATGAGTTATGCTAATCAAAATTGAGTTTGTTGAAATAGGTGAGTGTGAACTGCAGTTGAATCACTACTCAGAGAGTTGTCCCAGAGCAGAAGAGATAGTAAAAGAGCAAGTTACCAAACTATATCACAAGCATGGAAATACAGCTGTTTCATGGATCAGAAATCTCTTCCATGATTGCATTGTTAAGGTAATTCATTCATTCATTCATCATCATCATCATTCTCACTCACTAGTGAAGCGGCAAAAGGGGTGCAATACGAGGTCTTGACAAGGCTTCTGTTTTTTTCTCTTCTCTTTTCTTTGTTTTTTTCTCTTCTCTTTTCTTTTTCTTGAATTCGGAACGAATAAATGTATAGTCATGCGATGCATCCTTGTTGCTGGAGACTGCAAACGGCGTTCAATCGGAGAAAACGACGTCGAGGAGCTTCGGAATGAGGAACTTCAAGTACATAAACACAATCAAAGCTGCAGTTGAGAGTGAATGCCCCCTCACTGTTTCTTGTGCTGATATTGTTGCTCTTTCTGCAAGAGATGGTGCTGTTATGGTAATTTTCTTCCAATTTTATGTAAAGTTACAATATTTTACTATCTATATTTATTACAAACGAAACCTGATGTATAATCGTTTTTCAATTTGCAATCTAAATAATCAATTGCATTTCGAAGTTCAAGAGTTTTTAAAGTACAACATAAACTCATCAGGGAAAATATCTTCTTTTATATCTTTTTAGGGTGTAAATTGAAAGAAACTGCTACGAGAACGAAATATTAAAATAAATTATATATGATGTATATGTTGGTGTCACAGTTGGGAGGTCCACATGTAGAAATGAAGACAGGGAGAAAAGACAGCAAAGAAAGCTATGCATTAGAAGTTGAAAGCTCAATCCCTAATCACAATGATTCCATTTCATTAGTTCTTGCAACATTCCAATCAATTGGTATTGATACTGAAGGAACTGTTGCTCTACTAGGTATATTTTCTATTACCATCTAATAATTATTTTCGTGGTACTAATAAAATAAACATATGATCAACTAAATCTATATATGTTCGACTATGAAGGTGCACATTCAGTGGGACGGGTCCATTGTACCAACGTTGTGCATAGGCTCTATCCAACAATTGACTCGACTTTGGACCCTGATTATGCTGAGTACCTTAAGCTGCGATGTCCTTCGCCTTATCCGGACCCCAAAGAGGTCGAATACGCTAGAAACGACCGCGAAACACCGATGGTGTTGGATAATACGTACTATAACAACATTTTGAGGCACAAGGGACTATTGCAAGTGGATCAAGAATTAGTTTCGGATCCAAATACATATCCATTTGTGGAGAAGATGAGTGCTGATAATGGATACTTTCATGATCAATTTTCAAGGGCTCTTCTTATTTTATCTGAAAACAATCCTATCACTGGAGATGAAGGAGAGATCAGAAAGGATTGTCGATTTGTGAATCATTAGTTATTGACTACTCAAATGTGAAGTTAAAACAAAGAAAGAAAAGGGCTTTTTGTTTTCTTTTTTTTTCACACTTTTGAGCTGTATGTTTGCAAGGTACTGAAAATGGGCCTCATCATGGGCCTTGAACTATTGGGCCCAGTTGGCCATATAACAAATATATATATATATATATGGTTTGTACTAAATGCTTGGTGCTACAAAATGCTTTGTACTAATTAAAATTTAGTATCCATTTAGAAGTGGCATAGTTTGATACCAATATTTATACGATTTTCTCACCAAAATTTAATACCTACAAATAAGAACTTTAGTTTTATGAACAAAAGTGCAAATCCCATTTGCATACAAGTTGTAGACATCAAAATTTGTAAATCACAAATTCTAGTTAAACACCAAATAAATTGAATCGAATTGAGGAGAAAATAAATGAACGAGATAGAGTATAAAAGAACACAAGACTTTTCCTCTATACATATGCTTGAGAGAATTTACTCCATAAGCCCATTTACAATAATCGAATAGATTTGATCCTATCTAAATTAGGTAAATTTTCTTCCTTGTTTAAAGTTCTTGGGCAACATAGATGAAAGGTTCTGGTTAAAAATAAAGTCAAAGTTAAGAGCCCTAGTACAAGTGCATTATATATCATGGGATTAACATTCCTCGGTATAATGGTTACGTTTAACGTTTCATCAATCTTTTATTTCATTACATTTAATATGAGTGTGTTTTATGTTAATTAATAAAATATACATTCTGATGCATATGATGTCTAATGATTTATTTTGAAATATAAAAAGTAAAATAGAAGATTTGATATCGATTATAAAACGAAATGAAAAATGCAAAAAGCAAACATAAATTAATAACAGCTATTATTGTGTGTTTGCTCACATGTCATCGCCAGTATACTGCATCAACACGAACTATGTTGCTTCAATAATAGTAATAATAACATAGCAAGAACAACAACAAAAACAAGAAGATAATATTTTTAAATAATTTAGAATGTAGTGATTATTTATAATTACACAATTATTTCTATACACCAAGTGCATGGGTCATGACTTATGCAATCCGGGTCATATGACCCGGGAGGTGATTTTCACGCCCAAAACGCGCTGAAACGCGCCCCCACGCACTGACACGCACCCCCAAATCGCGCTCAAACCCTAATTTCACTCCATGACCTTTTAGTTATGCCCGTCTAACCTTTTCATTATGTTTACATAACCTTTATGATATATTCGCATAACCTTTCTATCCTGATGGTTTAATATTTTACATAGTAAGATAATTATATATTACCTTTTAAACTTTTATGTTATAATAACTTAACCTTAATGTTATAATAATTTAACTTTTATATTATAATAATATAACTTTTATATTTTTCAAAGGTTATGATAGTTGTATATAAAGGTTATATCAATATAACATAAATGTTAAGTTATAAGAATATAAAAGTTTTCAATTATATTACATGATTGAAATAATTCTAAGTATATAATTTTAAGGTTTTAACACACTGTAAACCTTTAAGTTGTAATAATGCAGCATTTACGTTATATTAACACAACCTTTATGTTATTCTTTAAGTAAATAAAGGTTATGATATTTATATATAAAAGTTAAATCAACATAACATAAAGGTTAAATCCACATAACATAAAGGTTTTCATCTACACTATCTTACATTTTATATTGAAAAAAGTTTGAGTATATTAACTTAAAGGTTATGATATTTGTACAAAAAGGTTATAGTCATATAACATAAAGGTTATACTCGTATAACAGAAAGGTTACCGCATAAATTAAAAAATAAATAAATAAATGGGCGCGGATTCGGGTCAAATCCAGCCTGACCCGACCCGTGGGCGTCCAGTTGCATGGATATAGATCCATGCATGGTGCACAAGAACAATGCTCTTATAATTAATGTAAGTACATTTTTCTTGAAATAAGTAAAAACTTTTAAAGTAACAACTTTATAGAGGTTAGTGTTTGTTACACAAAATTGTAATATTTCGATTGGGCATCAGATAATTCGTATAATGGAGTTGTCAATGTCAGATTATAGAGGTTGTTGAGATTTTCCAATCTAAAGAAAGATAATTCACTTTAATGGAGGTGTTAATGCACTTTATCGTCATTTAATTTACGACTCATCAAAATAAAGATAACAACTTTTTTAAACTGCATTAATTAATTAGTTAGTTATTACTGTTAGTAGCCATGAAAGACCCACAATAACTCGTATTTTATCACATGTAATGTAATACTTCATCTTCCATAAAATAGTCTTATCTTTGTTTTTAAGAAAATTTTGGAAATTTCAGTCGTGTTCATGTCTTTCATTAAATCTAGTATTGAATAAATCGTTGTTTAGTTAATTGAAGTGTGATGATTTAAAATACATTAACGATATATATGGAATTACAAATTAAAAATCATATTAATATAGTAACAAATCTATGTTTTTGGGACAGACGAAAATAGTGTATACAAGCATATATTTATAGGAGGGATGAGGTATTATATATTTTATTCAAAGGAAATAATGTATATTCATTTAGAAAATATAAATTCCTATATCTAAAATTCATTAAATAAACAAGTATTTTATTCACACAAAAACTCATGGTTGATCGTGCCACGTGTGACATTTTTACAAAACACGTATACATTTATAGTAGGAAAATAGATTTTTATAGTGTAAAAGACATACTTACAAAACTCATGTTTATACCTATAAAAATATATTTATAAAACACGAATATATAATTTAAAATCATATACTTATATTTATAAAAGACATATTTTTAAGATTTCACGTGAAACGATCAGATTACACCAATGCATATATGTTTGTGTCATATGATAATTAACATTTATAACTTCAAGAAATCGACAAATTCATACAATGATCATTCCTTGAATCCAGTCATTTCTTATTGAAGCAGTACTCTATTGGACATTAAGATTAATCCACAAAGTAAAAAGGGCTTTAGTAGCCAATTGAAGACTTTGAGATAATTTTTTATTCAATTATCATTTTTATATTGGATGATAGATAATAACATGAGAGTCCAACTCATCTTACACAAAAAAAATATAAGCAATTGACTTTTCTACCATTCAATTTAATAAAAGTACTTTTCTAACACAAAATATAAGAAAGTTACATTTTCTACACTATTTTGACTCGATCATGGAGAAATGATTGATTAATGATCGAGTGATGATATATTCTATTTATTTATACTATTATTGAACAATTGATTTATCCAACAAATCATATAAATTGATTTATCCAATTCTTGATTAATAGAACCAATATTGTAAAAAACCATTAATCGAACCACTAATACATATGTCAAATAGTGGCTTAATCGAACCATTAATTCAAAGTTATTAATTGGTTTATTAATTGGTTAGTGAAATTAAGCATTACTTGAACCACTCAAATGGTTCGATTAATAACTATTTGAAATTGATCCACTATGGTTCGATCCACTCAAAATTAATAACTATTTACACTCAAAATTAATAACTATTGATCCACTCAAATTGATCCACTCAAAATTGGTTTGACATAATCGAACCACTCAAACTTAATTTAATCGAACCATTCATTAAACTTAATTTAATTAATTGATTGATGTAATCGATCCATTCACTATTAATTGATTTAATCGATCCAAATCATATTTTATAAAACCAAGATTAAATTGAATAGGACAAATATGATCCTAAAATGTGAAGATATCGACTAAATCTACCTAATCAAATTCACAAGTCAACAAATAATTTAATTTATAAATGACAATAATCAAATAGTTTTATATGAATTAGTTGTGAATCCATCAATAATTCAATGAAAGATGATTTGATGGAAGTCCCATGTTTTTATGACCCAAAACTGAACTTGTGATTGATGGTCTAACATGACCTTATGGGACTTGTGAATACATGATTCAAGAAAAAAAGAAATCGATTTATATATGACAATTATATTGGTAACATAAAAATAGAGAATATAGTAATAAAAATCGTATATGTAGATGTAATAAAAAATAATGGTAGGTGAAGAATAAAAGTGCAAAGTCAGGTACTTTATATCCTGTCCTAAAATCTAATTTTCTTTTTACGGTCTGTTTTATAACACCGACCCCCAAATTATATTACCGTTGGAACCTACACGTGGCCTCCACTTGTCTTTTCCTATCCCCTCCTTGGATTCTCTCTCTCTCTCTCTCCCCTATCTCTCTCCCTCTCTCCCTTTTTTTCTTTTCGTTTCCTTTGTTTTATTCTCAAGTTTTCAGATTAAAGTTATCTTTCCTGATTTCCCCACCCTCTTTCTTCTTTGATCTGATGGGTTGTTCTGAAATCTAGACAATGGCGTCACTTTCCGGCCGGCATTATTTTTCTTTCCTTCTTCTATCTGTTTCTGTTCTGTTTGGCTGTTTCTCCGGCAATGTCTTAACGGCGGCGACTGAATTCGACATCGGGACGATGACTCTGTCCAGCATGAAGCTCCTCGGCGACGCCCACTGGAGCAACGGGAGCGTGAGGCTCACTCGCGATCTCGGCGTCCCCTACTCCGGGGCCGGCAGGGTTTTGTACTCCAAGCCGGTTAATTTCCGGCGACCTGGGAGTCAGTCCATGGCGAGCTTCTCCACGTTCTTCTCCTTCTCTGTCACGAATCTGAACCCCTCCTCCATCGGCGGCGGCTTGGCTTTCATCATGTCGTCGTCCGACGAGTTTGTCGGGGACGCCGGCGGGTTTCTGGGCCTCATGGATGCGAAGGGAGTGCAGAACGGCGTCGTCGCGGTGGAGTTCGACACTCTGATGGACGTCGAGTTTAAGGACATTAACGGAAATCACGTGGGCTTGGATCTGAACTCAATGGTCTCGACCCGAGTCAGCGATTTGGACATGATCGATGTTAATCTGAAAAGCGGTGACCTGGTGAACTCGTGGGTCGACTATTCCGGGTCAACTCGGAACATCACAGTGTACGTTTCGTATTCCAATTTGAAGCCCAAAGAACCGATTCTTTCCACCAGTTTTGACCTCAGCGACTACATTTCCAACGATTTCATGTTTGTCGGATTCTCCGGGTCAACTCAGGGTAGCACGGAAATCCACAGCATTGATTGGTGGAGTTTCACCTCATCCTTCGGCGAAACCCCGAGTTACAACTCGGTCATACCACCCGGGCCGCAGCCGCCTCCGCCAACGGCTAGTTTGATGAATCCCGCGGCTGATACAGTCAACCCGCCACCTCCTTCTGCACCACCGGCGGCTGAGAATGGCAATGCGACGTCGCATGATCAGAAAAGCAGCGGAAAGTGTCACAACCAGCTCTGTAAAAACGGTGCCGGGGCGGTCGTTGGAGTGGTCACCGCCGGTGCATTTGCATTGGCAATTTGTGCTCTGGCTTCGATATGGGCTTACAACAAGAAATTCAAACGTGAGAAAAAATCCGACACTATAGCCTCGGATGTGATCAAAATGCCCAAGGAATTCGGGTACAAGGAGCTCAATATAGCCACAAAAGGATTCGATTCTGGTCGGATCATCGGCCATGGTGCGTTTGGGACGGTGTATAAGGGAACACTCCCGTCCTCCGGCGAAGTTGTGGCCGTGAAGAGGTGTTGCCACGGTGGGCAGTGGAAAACAGAGGGGAAAACAGAGTTTTTATCCGAACTGTCGATAATCGGAACCCTTAGGCATAGAAATCTTGTTAGGCTACAAGGTTGGTGTCATGAGAAGGGTGAGAGTTTGTTAGTTTATGATTTGATGTCTAATGGGAGTTTAGACAAGGCATTGTTCGAGTCTAGGATGATATTACCATGGCTTCATAGGCGCAAGATTTTGCTCGGTGTGGCATCAGCTTTAGCCTATTTGCATCAAGAATGTGAGAATCAGGTGATTCATAGGGATATCAAGAGTAGCAACATTATGTTGGATGAAGGGTTCAATGCAAGATTAGGCGATTTTGGATTAGCTAGGCAAATCGAGCACGATAAGTCCCCCGATGCCACGGTGGCTGCAGGGACAATGGGGTACTTGGCTCCCGAGTACTTGTTAACGGGCCGGGCCACGGATAAGACGGATGTTTTTAGCTACGGGGCGGTGGTGCTGGAGGTGGTGAGTGGGCGGAGGCCGATTGAGAAGGAGATAACCGGGGTGGGGAAAGTCGGGCCGAGTAGTAACCTAGTGGAGTGGGTGTGGAGTTTGCATAAGGAAGGTAGGTTGATGGTGGCTGTTGATCCGAGGCTTGGGAACGAGATGGATGAGGAGGATATGAAGAGGGTGTTGTTGATCGGGTTGGTGTGTTCGCACCCTGACCCGATGGCTAGGCCGACCATGAGAGGGGTGGTTCAGATGTTGGTGGGTGAAACGGAGGTTCCGATTGTCCCTAGAACGAAGCCTACATTGAGTTTTAGCACATCGGATCTCCTATTGACGTTGCAAGATAGTGTTTCTGATTTGAATGGCATGATTACTTTATCCACGTCCTCGTCGGAAAGTAGCTACATTGGTGGCGGCAGCAGCGTTGGTGGTTTGGACTTGGTGTAGAAAGTTCAATTCCAAGTGTGCATAGGCATTGAGATTTGTTAAGGTCATGGTGGTTCTCTATTTTTTGCAGGTTTTGATCTTATGGTTCATTTAAACAATGCACATTCTATGTTAAAGATGTCGTATAACTTGGACAATGTGCGTCGGTGAAATGAAATACGAGATTAGAATGTGATAGAGAATGTCATGTAGCATGTTTGCTCATTAACTTACTATGTATTCATTCATTTATTATTAGATTGTATGTAATATCAATAACTTGGAAGGCTCTTTTTATGCACTTTGCACAGAGTTTCACTTTCTTACTTTTTTGTAGAGTTTTGCATTCATAGACAAAATTTATGTCGACAAAGTGAATGTAGTGGTCGTTTTCTTGCATTGGCTTGGATAGATTTTAGATATGTGATGGGTGGTTGTCATACTAAGCTGTGACCCAATGAATTCCTCTAAAAAATTAAATAAATAGATAAAACAAAAGAAAATGGGGTGGCAAATCAATGAGTCAAAAAGCAAGTAAAAAAGAGTTTTGAGTAGAGATTTGGTAAAGTGTGATATAATTGGCACAAGAAAGGCATTTGCATGAAGTGATAGTATTGTTATAGATTTCCTCATCCTTATCTAGTGGATTTTATATGGGAAAAGATGGTTACATGGAGATTAGGAAAATATTTTACTTCTTACCGTCTCACGTGTAATGAGATCAAAGTATGCTTTTTAAAGGTATAAGTATGTTTTTATATATATGAGTATCAGCACATGCGTTGCATGTGGAGGATGAATTTTTTTTAATTAAAAATATTATATTACTATTAATAGACTTAAATAAATTTTTTTATAAGGATATACAATCTATATTAAATTAAAAAAAATCTAATAAATTAAAGTCCTTATATAATAGAGTCCTACTTATAATAGAATTCTAAATGATTTTAATTTAGAATTCTAATGTAAAATTATTTAAATATAAAAATCACAAATTACAATTATAACCTTAAATAAAATATTTTATAAGGATATATTAGGAAATCCATATTTTGTAAGAAATATTCATACTTTTATATAGGTAATAGATTTATTTCAATATATTTTTAACAACTATAAATATATCATTTTTTACTGTAAATACAACGGTTACACGTAAATTTTTATGAAAATATTTAAGAGGAAATGTGCCGAACTAACCAAAAATATATATGGATATAACTTTTTTAGCATTCAATACTTTGATGTGTACTTTTCTACCACAAAAGATAATAAAGTGACATTTTCTACACTATTTTGACTCGGTCATGGAGAAATGATTGATTAATGATCGAGTGATGATATATTCTATTTATTTATATTATTATTTAACAAATGATTTATCCAACAAATCATATAAATTGATAAATGTAATTAAATTGATAAATGAGGCTCGATTAATAAAGGAAAAATGATGATTGTTAATTGAATGATTTTAGGTATATTGAATTGAAATTGTTTGAAATTAAACGAGCCATTGTACATAGTTAAACGAATTTGTAAATATTAATCGAGCCACTAATTTCCTCTATTAATCGAGCCACTATGCATAGTGACTCGAGTAACCATGTAAAAAACCAAATTTGTTTGTTAATCGAGCCACTATTTTTACATGGTTACTCGAATCACTGTTAATTTGACACAGTGGTTCGAGTAACCAAACAAATTTGGTTTTTTACATGGTTACTCGAACCACTATGTCAAATACATAGTGGTTCGAGTAACCATGTAAAAAACAAAATTTGTTTGGTTACTCGAGCCACTATGTCAAATTGACAGTGGTTCGAGTAACCATGTAAAAATAGTAGCTCGAGTAACCAAACAAATTTATTTTTTTACATGGTTACTCGAACCACTATGTATTTGACATAGTGGTTCGAGTAACCAAACAAATTGTGTTTTTTACATGGTTACTCGAGCCACTATTGTAACACCCCGTTTTCAGAAAGTTTGCATATCATATTTTTTATTTACAAATTCATTTTTTAAAAATGATTTATTGTAAATAATATCTATATAGCAAGCTTTATATTTTATCAAAAAGAAATGAGCTAATGTTTCTTTAAGTATGAAAAGTCTTGCAGGATAGCTACCCGAAGAGACCGAGTTGATCGTGATGCACTCGACACACACGGGTAAAAGGATCGTATAAGAAATATATATATAGATAAGTTCAATTTTAATAATTATTAAAAGAAGCATGACTAATGTGTTCAATTATAATTATGTGGAATTTATATTCTATAGTTTTATGTGCAATCAATTATGACTCTATGATGTATAATATTGTACATACTTTCATGCATAATTAGATGATCAATATTATGGAGACTTTAATTTAAAGATGTGTAAATTGATTTAAAGTAATGTGCATAATCTTACTTATCATCCTATTTATGTGTGACATTATAATTTTTCCCATATATACATATATGATAATTAAGTTTACATGAATTTAATATTATAGGTAACAATTACATCAATATTCAAACTCCTATGATCATCATTACAAAGACTTTTGAGTCACATTAGATGACACTTCACTCAACCTCTCTCATACCCCATCAAGTCAAACACATCTCAATGCTCCTACATGATTAAATACAATTGGTCTACATGTAGTGAAATAGTATTTGTACACTCTAAGCTACAAAAGGGGAGACATCACATTTAAGCTTCTCATTCTCTTTTGACAAAGAGGCTAATAACTGTCTCACTTCCTCTCTCTTCTCTCACCCTTTCTCTCGTGTCTCTCCATCTCTTTCCTTCTCCTTTGGGCTCCTTAATTAAGTGTGTTCCTCTATCTTCTTTTCTCTACCAAATTCTCTTCCCAAAGCCTTTTTCTCACCTTTAACAAGCTGGAAATTCAAAAATAATAGAGGAGATAATAGTTGTTTTGAAGGCAAGAAGAGGAATAGAGTTTAAGAAGTAGTCTCCACTCAAGAACTCTCAACTTTGTGTAGCTCTAGAGGTAGTTTGTTTAATTTTTCAGCAATCTTCTCTTTAGGAGCATGATTAGGTTGTTAAAATTGAAATGCATGTTGCATTAAATGTTGCATGTTTGATTTATCTTGTTAAAACTTATTGCATGTGTGATCTAAGGATGAATTTCTACAATGTAGTGAAATTTGTTAGGATATATGATATTGATTTTCAAAATATGTCATCGTTAGTGTTGATTGAGCAAATACATGTTGGATTAAGCTTTGCATTATTGATTCCCTTGCTAAAACCTATTGCATGTAAGATTTAAGCGCAGGAAGATTGTGAGGAAAATAGTTAAATGTCTTGTTCTAAGTGTTGATCTTCAAAATATGTGATATTTGAGTGTTGAATGTGCAATTGCATGTTGGTTTGGCTTTGCATGTTTGATTTTCTTGCCTAAGATTATTGCAAGTGTATTAAACTGAGTGATGATGCTTTCTTGAGGTTAATGGAGTCTTAAAAGTCGAATTATCAAAGAAATAAGTGGATCTAATCAACTTGTGAAAAACTTGTAATTTGCAGTCCCCTTTTACGAATTTTATAAAATCATATGCTTAGAGTTTTCAAAACTGTTTTAGCATGTTATTCTACATGAAGTATTGAGTGTATGGTTAAATTTTGGTAATGTTTGGAGTAGTTTATGAATTATAATGAATTTTCAAAGATTGTCCAATTTCAGACCCGGAATGTGCAGTTTCAGACCATAGAAAACTATTTTTATAAAATCGGTCAATGAATATTTTTTAAAACTGTTCCAGTATATTATACTCCCTCCGTCCCTGCTATCTTTGCTTACTTTCCGTTTTTTGTTGTCCCAGCTAACTTTGTCAACCCAAAAATGGCAACAAAAAAAGTACGACCTTACCCCTCAATTCCTTTCATGTTACTTACTTTACACTCAAAAAGCACACATTAATTACAAAAGTGCCACTCAAAAACATTAAAATAACACATCACATCAAAGTCAACAGTTTTTTCTTAAAATTCGTGCCGGTCAAGGGTGGCAAAGATAAGGGGGACGGAGGTAGTACTAAATAAGATATTGAGTCTATAATAAAAATTTTGTAATTTTTAGATTAGTATATGAATTATAATGAATTTTCAAAGTTAGTCCAATTTCAAATTCAAATTTTGCAATCTTGGACCTTAGAAAAACAATTTTGTAAATTCGGTTAGTCATGATTTTTCAAAGCTATTTTGGTATGTCATTTTACATGAAGTCATGAGTCTATGTTTACAATTTGGTAATGTTTAATGAAGTGTACAAATTATAATGAATTTTCAAACATAGTCTAGTTTCAAGATGAAATTCTATAGTTTTGGACTTTAGAAGAATAATCTTAGAAATTTTATGAATTATAATTATTCCGAACTGTTTTAATACATGATGTTGTAAGTTTAAATTATTAATTCAAAAGATTTTAATTACTATGTGATTATGGTGAAGTTTATAAATCAGACTGATTTAGAGTACCTTCCAAACAAATGTTTGGGTACAATAAGTTAATTATTAAAGCTTGTGTGTTTGGAATTTATATCTATTGTTATAGCATGACTAACTAAGAGGTATTATGTGAATGTATGATTATTTTCATGAATTTTAGATGTTTTGTTATAAATATGAAAATCATTATATGCTAACGAGTGTAATTGTATCTACAAGTTACTAGCTTTTGAATCAAATTAATTTTATCTATGATTAAAAGTGAGATTCAACCATCTTTTGAAATTGATTTTGTGAAATAAAATGTGAGCTTATGTGTAAAGTGATGAACCATTAGGTTTCAAAGTAATGTAATAGAGTTTTATGAGTTCATAAGGTCTAAATAGTTTTCTTTCAAATGATTAATTGATGCATGTTCTAAAGAAAGTTATGAAGTTTATAAGATTATTTTGTTATGTCTTGTCATGATATACATATGTGGCATGAATGATATGTATGGTAGGTTATATAGCTGCCCAAGACATGACTACATGATATTATATTTATTAAGACACACTAATGAACCTCGAATAATATGTTAACTAAGTACACATGAAGATGAATGTGTATGTGTTTGTATGATATGATGGAGATATAATCAAAGACTACATGTTAATGAATGTGCCGAGTGCAGTACGAGACGACCAGATACTTCAGTAGCTATCCCCGCTTCAAGTGGAATCTTCAAAAGTGGGTAGCATTTATTTACAGTTACATCGATTAGAATGACGTGAATGATAAGTATGATGATATGATATGACACCTTTGGGTGTAGTACCAGGTTGACGAACCTTGGATGCCAGGTCTTCGGACCTTGGATGATTATGAACAATGGTCAATCTTTTTAGTGTAACAGTCAATAAGCGTTATCCACTAAGATTTTCAAATCTTACGTTGCTATATTTAAACTTTTTCAGGTCCGATTGACAACGAAGCGGATGAGTTGCCAGCTGTGCAGACTCCCCCTTTCCCTAGAAGCATATATATATATATATATATATATATAGTGTGTGTGTGTGTTTTAATATGTGTTAGTATATATGTGTTGGCTATGTTGGATGTGTTTTAAAACTTCTGTGTTGAATCAAGGTAAACAGACTAATCGCTTAATTATAATATGGTTTTGATTTGCAAAGGTGGGTATGACACGAGTTGAATGTTTATATTTTATCATTTATACTTTAAAAAAAAAAGTTCGTGTTTTCTAATTAAGTCTTCCGCTAAGTTTTATACTTAAGGCATCTTAATCACTTTTATCCCTTTAAAATGCATTTTGAGCACATTAAGTCATGGTAGTGCCTCAATCCTTCATCATTTGGGTCGGGGTGCTACAACTATGGCAAATACATAGTGACTCGATTAATAGAGGAAATTAGTGGCTCGATTAATATTTGCAAATGCGTTTAATTATTTACAATGGCTCGTTTAATTTCAAACAGTTTCAATTCAATATACCTAAAATCATTCAATTAAACGATCCTCATTTTTCCTCTATTAATCGAGCCTCATTTATCAATTTAATTACATTTATCAATTTATATGATTTGTTGGATAAATCAATTGTTAAATAATAGTATAAATAAATAGAATATATCATCATTCGATCATTAATCAATCATTTTTCCATGACCGAGTCAAAATAGTGTAGAAAATGTCACTTTATTATCTTTTGTAGTAGAAAAATACACATCAAAGTATTGAATATTTAAAAAGTTATTTCCTTATATATTTTTGTGTAATATGGGTTGGGCTATCAAGTATGTAATAGGTACAAATATCCTAGAATTTATATGTAACCTCAATAATAGTGAGATGCATGTGAAGTGAAGTGAAGTGAAGTGAAGCATGGGCAAGGCCAACTGGTCCACAGCAATCATCCACTGCTATTTGCACAAACAGTTCTTGCTGAATTTGAGATTGCTGAATTTGAGAGAGAGCACATAATGTGGAAATTAGGCCCACTTGCCTTTTAAATTAATAATCTCATTCTAATTACAATTTTTCATATGTAAAAGAAATAACCATGATACTCTGTGGTTATTTCAAATTTTCACTCAAATTTTTTTAATTCATAATTTAAATCAATTCATTCATTTTAATGATAATGTTAACAATTAGTAACCGATGAAATTTTAATGATAATTAATAACAATTTGTAACCTATGGAATTTTAGTCAAGATACTTTAATGTGGGGATTGATTGTTATTTCAATGAGGCAATACATTTTAATATGTATAAACTAATTGATAATAAATGTAATCATTATAAATTGGAAAAAAAATTAAATCAAACATATCATGAATAAGAATATTATGTCCATAGACTTTTTAGGTCATGTAAGTATATAAATATAATTTCAAGAACAACACAATCAGTAAGTTCATAGAAAAAAAAAATTGATTGCTAATTAATATATGTTAATATTAAATTTTTGATGAATATATGTTAATACGAATATAGTAATATCCATTAAATTAATCATTAATAGAAAGTGAGATGTTGATTTATGTTAATACAAATTAATTACAAAAAAATACTAAATACAATGTATTTTAATTTTACTTTAATTTTAATTTAAAAATATGGTTAAAGTGTATGTATTACCTACAAATTGACAGTACAAATATTTTTTAAGTCATATGAATATGAAAATAGTTTTCTTTAGGTAACATTTTTGATATATCATGTGTATTCGATACATTGTTATTTCTTACTCAAAATGTATTACACTTTTATATTACTTTTTTGATAATATTAATTTTAAAAAATACCATGTGATACACGGGATATTTACTAGTTTAATCGATAAATATGTTACCACTAAGAGTTATGACTTATTAAACTGTTTTGCGTGAGTTTTTCTTATTGATAGCTTATAGCATGGACAAAATTTAGCTGTTTATTTTTGGGCCATGCAAGTGCAATCATATAACTTTTATATATCTCCAATAGTTTGATGGGCTTAAAATAAGCCCATTCATTACAGAAACCCATAAGAAACAAAGAAGTCCATATGTTCCTTCACTTTTGCATTTCTTTCTGAATTAAATTCTAATTGGGGCTGCTCTTGTTTGATTTTTATTACTGCACTCCATCTAAAATAGGAATAACCTCTCTTTCTATCATAGATAGTGAATAATTTTATACCACAATAGATAATACATATATATTCTTTTACCAGAAATTTAAAAAGAAAAGGACAATTATACCCTTATTGATAAAACATACTCCCTCCGTCTCTGCTAACTTTGCCTACTTTCCTTTTTTGTTTGTCCCAGCTAATTTTGTCAGCCCAAAAATGACAAAGAAAAATTTACTCCCTTACCCTTCCATTTCTTTCATTTTACAACTTTTGCACTCAAAAAACACACATTAATTACAAAATTGTCACTCAAAAACATTAAAATAACACATCACATCAAAGTCAACAGTTTTTTCTTAAACTCCATGCTGTCAAACCATGGCAAAGATAAGGGGGACGGAGGGAGTAAATAACATGTATAGCAGCATCGCATCACATCAATCATCTATTTTCCATTTAACAAATGTGAGAGCAAGGTTATTTCAGACTTTTCACCGAAATTATGGAGAGAAAAAATAACAAAAGTAAATATGCCTTGTTTTTTTTTTTTTTTCTATTTATTCTGTGGTATAAAGGTTTATTATACCATGTAAAACATATGACAAGATATAAGATGAACAACAATTTGAGTCATGTCCTCATCTCACACATCCTGCCAATAAAGGGCTTATGAACAAACCACATAATGCATTCATATACAGGTTCTTGGCAACACAATCATACAAGTAGAGAGTTTGTATAAACACACGAAACACTAGTTATGCTCACGGCCCATTGTCTGTCCGCCCGGTGGAACCATGACCAAGACTGGCTGGGCATTGAACCCGGGATGAGGAAGCCTACGACGAACTACTCGCCCCTCCTGGCAAAGGGCACAAGCATGACAGAAGACATGGGTGGCAAAGTCGCATGCTGTTTCACATTGCTCCCGTTGAACCTCGTCCTCCACAAAGCTTCCACAACACCCGCATGATCCTGTAAGTGCCTCACAGCTTCCCTGTTGTGTAAGTTCATGAAATTATCCACCTTTTTTATAGTTGTTGATGTACATGTTCTTAATGTTTTACTAAATGTAGATTGCAAATAGGGCCATGTATGTGGTTACTATGGGTTGACATTGACAATCTTGACATGATACCATAGAATGAAAATTTAACAACATAACTAACCTCTAGATTGAACTTTCGGCGAATGGCTGTTCGGATGGGGTAAGAGAACCAGGGTGCAAGACAATTCCATCCGAAAAAGGCGTTCCCGATTACGTAAAGACCAGTGTATGGCAAGCAGTGATTAGCAAATGTACCAGGAGCAGATCCAAGTCTCTCAGCATTGCTTCCATAAAGCATACAGGGGGCCATACTGCCCAACAAACCTGCCAAATATTCGAATTATCAGACAGCCATAAAACCAAAGGAGGGTGGAATGTATTACTCAAGCAACAATCTTGAAACAGTGGGTGTTTATAAGATAGATATTGCATCATGCAACCAAGAATTTGATTCAAGTTATGAAAGGAATTATCAATTGATGTCACAAATTCTAAATCTACACATGTCCTACAAACTAACAATATTACACTGCATCATAGCAATATAGATTTCAATCACAAACAAATTTGGCAGTACATTGCAGATTTTCATCCTTCTTCCCATAATTCCACATCTATGACATTCTATACATCTTTCACTTTCTTGATAGCCTCCTAAGCTAAAATCCACCAATCTAACTCCACAAATTTGTCGGCAAATAACAGCAATTCAACCTCAAGCTATCCAATTTATCAAAATTGTTTCTCTCAACAGGTAAGATCAAAGATCTAAAGCCAGCATCAAAACCCACAAAACCAAATCCAATAAAATCCCAGATCACCAAACTTCCCTTTACACAATCAAGAACCCAGTTCATAAAAATCAAATCTTTGAACACAATAAACAAAAATTAACAGATAAATAAAAAAAGAGACTCACAAACTTCAAGATCACTACTGCAGAACTCATCGTTCCTTCCAAGACAAGAGAAGATGCCGGAATCCCATTGGGCCCTCTCCATCGTGGGCTCACCCACCGGCAGCCCATCGGCCGTCCACCCTAACGGAATCGACGGAGCTCCAAAATTCTTGGCGGCGGCGGAGGGGGCTTTCTTCTCATCTTTCATCCCTGATTCCCGATCTTGGTTAGGTAAAAGAGGGTTCGATTCCTCAGAATTCTCCATTCAGACAAGAGTTTACAAAATCACAGAGGATGAATGAAGAACTGGTAAATGGTCCACTCTCCATGCTGTTAGCTCACAGCTGTTTGCATTTATTGATTGATTATTTGATAGCCTTATTTTAATCACTAGTATTTACTACTATTACGTAGATGGAAAAGGCCGCGTGGAAGACGTAGACGTTAGGTGGATGTTACCCTAGTTTTGGACATCAACTTCGTGTCCTCCATTACCATCACTCATAATTTTATTTCATCCTTAAAACATCATAGCCCTTTTAACCCCAAAAAAGATTGATTTTTTTTACTTGCAAAATGCTCCCTTTTTTGGTACTTGAAAACGCCATATTACTTTCGTTTTTCCAACCAAATGAGAGTAAGTTGTAGAAGCATATATACATAACCTAGGTTATAAATTTGGTGGAACAATGTGTGATTTGTGAGACCTAATCTTTTATATTTATATGAAAGTTGTCACATGAATAATAATGACAGTTTGATTTGATGGGTGTGTATTTTGTAAACATGTACCATCATGGGCTTTAGGACTGGTTTTGGGAACCAACAAGTATTCCTTTGTTGGGCCATGTAATTAATGTGACAAATACAAAATGCCCATCAGAACATGCAATATATATACAACCACTCTTCCTTTAACCCGATCCATCTTCATACTTGTATATGAATTTCACCATTTTGATAAAATGATTACCTTTTTTACAAACCCCATTAAAAAAAAATAAGAGAAAAAAGAAACATGAACTACTTTGGGAGCCATGAAAATGTCCAAAGGACTAAAAAAGGGCATCTTTTTGATGATCAAGTAATCAAACCAACTTCATTCATTCATTTCCCGCTTTGTAATTAATTTCCTTTATGTGAAGAGAGTAAACAATCTGCTCAAACTAATAAAAAATTATCTTCACTCATTAATCACCCAAAAAAGAAACAAAAGAAAACAACTATCTAAGAATTTTGTGGTGAACGAGGTTGAACATCATCTAACCTTAATGTCTGCCTCAACATAATGGGGTCTGGATTTAGCCTTTCTCCAGTTCTTGCAGGCTCTGATTTACACCTCGTGAGTAACAGCGGGTGCACTGCACCCCCACCTCCACCAATTCCCTGGTGCAATGCACCACCACCACCACCAATCCCTTCACCACTCTTCACTGATTTCTCACTTCTCTCTTCTTCTTCGACGTTTTCAGAGCTGGGATTTTGCAGCTGCTCTGTTTTTTCATCACCTTCTTCTTTTCCGGCCAAAGGAGAGCCCCAAAATCGACCTCCCAACGATGAAGATCTGTACGGAGCAGATCTACACCTCGTCAACATCAAAGCATTTCTGGGAGGGGATGAATTTGATGAAGATTCAATGAAACCCTTTCGAGATCCAAATTTCTTTTCGTAACAATCACTCTCACTGTCATCGCCGTTTTGGTTCTTCCCACTCTTGGAATTGGAATAAACCCTATACGAATCCTCTGTGGCGTCCACTTTCTTACAATACCCTGCCCTAAAAAACCTGCAAAACATCCTCGTAACCGCCTTCTTCCCGGGCCCAACCTTCCCGCAGAACAGAGCTCTCTTCAGCCACCAGCATCGGCGGCGGCGGCGGTTCCCGGCGGCGGAGGACTTGGCGGAGCGGCGGACCCTGACCTGGCCAATGCAGGTGACTTTGGGAGAAGAGGGCTCTTGGGTGGCTTCGATGGGTGTGGGAGCACTCTTCTTAGTGCGAAGGTAAAACAGGGGGCTTGAGCGCGATCTTCCTCTGCTTCTGCTCCCCACGTTACTTCTCAAGAACCTCATCAATGGCGGAGGGAACTTGTCCCCCCTGCTTGGGCTCGACAACGGCTTCGATAAACCTTTCATTTTTCAGTTTTTTACTGTCGCTGTTATCTCAATCTACGCACTCTGCACAATGGTTGAGACTATGCAGGTGTTCGATGCGTGAATATACTTGTAAGCCTCTCTCTCTCTCTCTCTCTCTCTCTCTCTGTTTCTTCTCTTGTCATATGTTGGGGGTGTGGAGTCCGACACGTCATCCATCCTTTTAACACAACAAATGTGTGTATTCCAATTTAATACTCTTTTATTCACTATGTATTCCTATTATGTTACTTTACAATTACACCTGAAAATCAAACAAATTATCTGATACTCGATTCGAGATGGTTTCATAAAAGTTTCGTTTGAATTCGATTTGATAAGACTGAACATGTTTTTAAGTTTGATAAAATTTAAAACTCCGCTCGAACTTGATTAATATAAACAAATAAAATAAATATCAAAATACTCAAACTCGACTTGTCTAAAACTTATTCATGCTCGATTTGATTAATTATCAAACACGTTCAAACATAAATTTCAAAGTTCGATTATATTTCAAACAATTTTGAACAACTATTCATTCGGTTCAAATTGTATCATTTACGGCTCTACTTATAAGCTTGTCTCCTATTCAAGATTGAGAATAGTATTATGTGGTTTTCACAGTAATTCTGATTAAGCAATCAAAGTAACTATTAAAGTTGTGTAATTTTTTTGGTGACAGGTGTGGAACAAATGGTGGATGATCCTGGGAAAAAATAAGTATGACAGTAATTAATGATTTGGTTTATAATTTTAAAAGGATAATTTTGTGATTTAGTTCATAAAATAAATAAATTTGATTTACTATGTGTATATACTAATATTAATAAGAAATTCAAATTAATTGATACTACTAATTTATGAATAATGAGGAGATTGGTTGTTCACTGAGTTGCTCAAACATTATGATTGGAATCTGGAAAGGAAGCCATTGATGTGATGTGTATCCAATTTTTCATAGTGACACATTTTAATAAAAAAATTACATTAGACTTTGTTACTAGTATCAATTTGGGAGTTAGAATTTAATATTAAAATTCAATTCCATTAGTTATTATTTATTGACAAAAATTTATATACACATGGTGAACATAGGGGCATGTATATAGGTATTATATATATGATATTCAAGTGTTATATATATATATTTTACAGGTGTTACATTTTGTAGTATTATACATATACTCTATATGTATATAGGTATTATATGTATATAAGAGTATATATGTGATACCTGAAGAGTATACACATAATACCTGTAAAGTATATATTTAACATCATATGGTAATTAATTTGGGGGCACCGTGCCCCGGGGCACACAAGTATGACTCTTATTTATTTGGCGTATAACTCATGAATTCATCTATTTCAGAAAATTAAACCAGTGAGACGGTATCCACCCTAAATTAGATTTATTTATTTTTTGGTAATAAAATTTCAGTATTAGCTGGTTGTTATGATATGATTTGAACAAAATATTGTCTATTGAAGTAGGCAATTTTTTACACAGGAAAATGAGGATTCAAAAGTAGCAAATTAAATATTTAATGTGTCAGAAGACTGAGTTTTTAACCCTAAAATTTCTTTAATTGATCTTATTTAAAAGGCACTAATTTTGACTGACCAATTTAAGGCCACTTGACTAGAAATTGATCATATTTATGGGGGTGTCACTATTAAAGTAGTGACCAATTTAATGGGCAAATTGATGTATCCAGTTATTAACCATTTCCATTACTCTTTTTACAGTTTTTGAGAGAGAAAGAACACATCCATTGTGGCTTGGGCCAAACTGGATAAGGAAAGGAGAAAAGGCTACTTTTCTTTTTCTTTTCTTTTTTTGCCATAATAACATATTGTAAATTTAATGGAAAAATGTGTTTAGACAAAAAAAAAAAAAAAGGGGGGGGGGGGTATTGGAATGATAAATTATTTAATTTAGGGGGGCCTGCATAGAATTATATTAGAATAGACATTTAGCAGAAATGATTTGATAGGAAAAGCACTAGAGAGTGAGTGAAGAATGGATTTGACATGAAAACTACTTTCTTTATTTACCCTTTCCCATTGTATTTTGTAGGCGAACTTCTTCCATTCTTAAAGTCAATCCTTAAAGTCAGGCCCCCTTCTAACACCAACCAAAAGTCAACTTACTGATCACACTTTTTTTTCTTCTCAGAGAGAGAGAGGGGGGTTAATACTAGTAAAGGAAAAGTACAAAAGAAATATAATTCAATGAGGATGGGTGTAATTCTGCACAGTTAAGCCCACAGAATGATAAAAAAGAGAGAAATATATGCATTTTATTTTTTTTTTGTTGTGGGGTGGGGGGACCATAGCATAGAGAATGGCAAAGGGTATCATGAGCTAATAATATTGTCAAAAGGGTCATTACAAAAATGTATTTATCATTTAGGCATTTGATGATAGTTTCTCCACTTGTATGTGGTTGGAACTGTGTCAGTTTTTGGAACAAACATATGCTTCATAGCCAAGTGTTCGTTTCATTCCAACCATTGATTTTGTGGACTCAAATCCCATCTTCTCTTTCATCTCATCAGTCACTGTTTTCACCTCCTCTTGATCCTCGGTTTCATAGTCTGCAAAACAAAATCAGGTCTCAAGTCCATTGAACGACTGAATTTCTCATTTGTCTTCATATATGCATGTTCTTGTTCCTTGAAACTAAAATCAAGGTACGGATAAGAGTAGTCGTACCTGAAGCATTGGCAAGTGAAAACTCAGTTAGACGTTTGACACAATCTTTGAGTGCTTGAAGCTCGGCTTCTTTCTGATGGAGTTTAGAATGTGCCTTATGCAGCTCGTCTTCTAACTCCCCTATCTGGCTTTCCTGTTGTTCGATCAACAAATGACATAATTTCTGATCTAGTTCACCTGGCAATACTCCATTGCACTGATCATATGAGTTTGCATTCTTGAAAATTTCTGGTGGTCCTTCTTTAGCCAAGTCATCGGCCTGCATGTGACGTAAAATATAAATCTCATCATGTGCTGCATTATCTGAACCAGTGTACATGGATTTATTGCCACTGGCATTCTAGGTTGAACTAAAATGATCGTAATGAAAGCCCAACCTACCACCAATATAACCCATTATCGAGCTTGCTGTTTTAAGTAGTTAACATAGCAATCATATGAAATACCACACCTATTTATCTAACAAAACAGAAGGACTAAATGAATCATTTGAAAATGTGGATTGGTATACATGGCATAAAGAAGACAAGATTTGATCAAATTTAGGATAATCAATCATAACAAGATATACCTCCATGAAGTCGGTTCTTCCTTCAGAGCTTGAATCTGCCATTGTACCCCATGGAAGTTTTTGTAATTCTGATTCTAACTCTAATTCTAAACGATGCATATCCAACACCTCAGGCTGCTGGTCTACTGTAAGAATGCTACTTGAACATTCTCCTTCCTCATACATAGTAGGACCTAAAGTTTTAATGTTGTTTTTGCTCTGAGAGTCGACCTCAGTGGGTAATATGCCATTATAGTTTCGTTTTGTATCAGCAACAGAAACATTCATGTTATGTGAGCTTTTCCTTCTTGAGATTTCAGCTTTTAGTTCTTGGACAGATTTCAGAGTCTCATCCATTGCAGAGTTCAACCTAGTGATTTCAGTTTTCCCAGCTGACATCATATACATAATCCCAACACCAACTCCCCATCCAAAGGTATTGTCTGAAAGCACAGAACACAATGATGCATTATTTAAGTGTTCAAATGGGTACACATTAGAAGCAATAACCCGAGAAAAAGAGACAAGTCAGCAAATCTTTAACGCGACAGAACATTGATCTCCATTGTAAGGAACAAAACCATATGGTAGAGTAATGAAAAAATGATAATGTAACAAGAAGTTCTGAAAGAAGATCTTTAGCAGAAGGCTTAAATAAGATGATCATGCCTAGAATACTGAAAACATGCTAGCTCATAGCTCTGGTGTCAAACTTCAGAATAGAACATCGATGATCATTTGTGACTAGAAATAACTCGGAGACACAAATTTCTTGTATAATGCTGCCAATTTTCAGATTGTGCACATACAATTGGCAGGATCATACAACAGATACATCCCAACCATGTCAGAGTATCAGACTTTCAAGCTCATTGAAACATTTTAACTTACTCATGTTTTTTGCCCTTTTCGACGAAAACTTACTCATGCTATTATTAATCTAAAATAGAATACAATACAATCACTACTAGCATTTGGAAGTATCATTGATGTTATTGGATCACTTTATAGTTACACCATTTCCCTTCACCAAATAAATACAATCACTATTGAACTTTCCTGTCACATGAACATAAATTTCATTCAAAGCAAAGAAAAAAAAAAAAAAAAAAAAACTACCTTTTGGAGCACAAGATTCACACTTTCCTGCAGCATTCTTGCCAGTTCTCCTCTTCTTTAAGCAAATGGAGATCCTTTTTCCACTTCCACTACCAACCTGATTCCACACCTCTTTTCCACCACCTTCCACCGCCCCATTTTTCTTCTCTCTCTTCGAACCGCCCTTTTTCTTCAGCCCATTCCGAGAATTCTTCCTGAGTTTCCCAGACCCTGTCTCTCGACATGAAAACCTGAAGATCTTGCCATTATCACTGAACGCTGCTTCCCTCTTTTCCGGGTTGCTGTTTTCTTCGAAAGCATCGTCCAATTCATAAGTTGAATCTGGGAGAAGTGAAGAGTCATTCTGATCAAATTTTAGGTCATTTCGCTCGCAATCGGAAATGGGTTTTCCAGTATCAGCGTGGGGTATGAGTTTCTTGGCTAAAATCCCAGATCCTGCAGCTGCAGCTGCTGCTGCTGCTAATAGGACTTGCCACATTTGGCTGTTTGAAGATCTAAATCGTAGAAACAACTACTGGGTTTTGAAATGAAAACATCGGGGGGAAAAAAGGAATAGAGAGAGAGAGAGAGAGAGAGGGAGAATATCATTAACTCTTTGAAAAGCTTGCAGTGTTGGGTGAAAGCATGTGAAATTCTGAGAGAGAGAGAGAGCGAGCTACAATGGTCGTGTAAATGGGCCAAGTCACGTGCTTCCCGCTTTGAAATTTTATTCTATTGGAGCGAAATTTTACTGCATTTTTACCTTACCTATCAATATACATATATACTGTAGGTTTGTTCCTAATATTTTTTTAAAAATAAAACTTGTATCTACATTTATCATGAATGATAGTTATTACCAATATTCCAATAAAATGAAATGGTAATAAAGAAGTAAAATGAGCAACCCTATTAGCTGGTCGACAACAATTAAAAAACTTATAACCATTGAAACAAGATATTTGAATGTCCATGTGTAGAGATAATTCAAGATATCATTGATATTGGTTGATTGCTTACACCGCAAGTAACGAGTTTGAATATTGAATAAGTATGGAGAGGTGGAAAATTTGTTGTGTTGCCATTTTCAGTCCTATAATACAAAAACTAAAACTTAATGAAAAAATAAGAAAAAGGTGCTCGGTATCAGCAGAAGTCGTAACTCTTCATTTATTTCTATATAGTGATTATTATACATCAGCAGAAGTCATAACTCTTACGTAACTTTTTCTTTATTTTTATATATGATTATTACACGTAACGGTGGACATATTACGAGCTGTCCGTCATGGATAGCTTATCATGACACATTTTATCAATTTCCATAGTGTGTATTATTTTCATCATTATGGTTGCTTATTACAGATTTCACAACTGAAAAGATAAGATACATTGATGACATTAACTAGTACTTCCACCAACTTAAGAATCCTTCAAATACAACAATGTCTTACAGGGATATTTGCATTTTGATGATTGGTTAGAACAATTTTATAATCACACGGGGGATTGAACATGAGCAGCCAATGTTACCTACGTATAAGCTATAAACACTTTAACATCAAATGTGCGAGTAAAATGTGAATAAAATTGTGCATTAAAACACAGTGATTTATCTATAAGTTGCCACCAGCTCCTGAGAATGAAGTTGCTTGTCATACTTCTGAGATTTAGGTTCCATCCAACTTCTACACTTTTCTGTTCTACCCAGCACCTTCAAGAAAGGATATACCTTCGATATAATCATGATACTATTTGCATATTCAATAACCATGTTCCCTTCAGTATAATACAAGCATACAGTGTCGAGTAAGCACTACAGAAAATGAGCATCAAGAAAGTAGCAATATGCATTCAGTGATTGTAAAGAAAAAGAGTAAGAACACTAATAAGGGCCCTCAACTCATCGAAAAGGCAAATCCTTTTCCAGGAAGGACAAGTCAAGTAGAATCATGGAGTATTTGCACGAAACCAAGTTCAAAGGCTTCTTATCCCATACTTGAACCACAGTACCAGAAAATACTTGTCAAATTAAAAACATGCAACAAATATTCCATACATACAAACAACTAAATATGGCACTCCAAAATAAGAAGGCCTTCCCAAATGAAGCAATATAAGTTGATGAATTAACACAATGCAGAACTTGAACGTCTCCCTTCTCATCTGTTTCTGCTCTAATACTACAACAAGCCGAAATGCTAATCTGCCGAGCACTATGAGCAAAATGGTGCTGGACAAATTCCAAGGGAATATCCATTTCAAGGTATACCACATTAGGCATAAATAATGGATATTGAACTTCAGTACTCTCAATTATCCAAACACTAAGCAGAACATTAGGACCTATTCAACTGAAATGTCAACACATAAAACCACAATGTAGGCACTTGATACTCTTTCATTACCAAGAAGTAGTCCTAAGTAAACCACACCGAAGTAATTACTGAGATGCTAAACAAATTTGGCCATTTTTCGTTGACAAGTTATGCTCGCATTTGAATGTTTTTAGTCAATAGATATGCTAAGCATTCATTAGGTTATAACTGTATATATCTTTCATACACCACTGCACTTCATAGCAAGATTATAGTTGTGAGTTCTTCTTATCCTATTTTCACATGATCATACCTACAAAATATCAACTAAATCATCGATATTACAATTAAATTGTGTAAACTATTCGCTAACTTATTATCATTGTAACTTCCAAACTCAAACAAGCATAGCAACAGGGTGTCTGCAGATTGATACCAATATGAACTCCACAAAAATCACATCAAACATTTCAATGAAGTAAACTAGATTGCTTGTAATAATGGTCATTTTCCTAACGAAGATAAGCATAAATCACCCTTTCCTATCAAAATTCAGCTGAAATAGAATCACTAAGAAATAAAGAAGATACTCACATGGAATGATTCCATTAATCTGATCGCCTGTAGGAGGCGTGTTTCCTTGCTGCCCTCGCGTTATCGTACTCAAACTTCAACACATTCGGAATATGCGAAGTGTCCTTCACATAGAACAACCTCCCAAAGGCACTCTCCTCAATCGCCGGAAAATAACACCTGAGCAAATTATTCACCACCCAAAACCACCCGCCACCGAGCACCGCCCCCAGCGCCGCCCCGGCGAACACCTGCGCCACCGTATGGTACCCCAAATAAACCCTCGAATACATCGTGAACAACGCCAACGGCCACACCACAAGCCCTAGAATCCACATTTGCTGGCGAAACAAAACCCCAATTCTATAGCTGGTCATGAGCGTGAAATAAACGGCGAAGAAGAACATGTACTGGGAATGGCTGGAGGGCCAGCCGTGCGAATCGCACATTTCAAGGAGGGCGCAGGTCTCGGGCCGGGCTTGCTGGACGGATGTCTTGATGAATTCGTTAATGAATTGTGAGATTAGAAGGCCGAGAGCGAAGAAGATCCCTTGAAGCTCGCGGCGGAAGATGAAGTGGGAAACGAAGCCGCCGAGGCTGATGAAGACAGGGACGAGAGAAATCCATGCTAGGAGGTGGCCGAGCTGATCTCCCCTCTGGTATCGAACGTGGGTTAGGGATATGGCTTTGAGAGGCGAATTGTGATGAAGATTCGCCATTGAAGGAGCGGAGGAGCAGAGCAGATCTGTTCACTTTAAACTTGCTCTATACACAGGAACACGTAACGCTGCCTACAGCAACAAGCTACTCCTTTATTCTTTCAAATTTAATTATATAAAATAACCGAATTAAATAAATTAAAATAAGATACTCTCTCCCTGTTATCTTTGTCTTCTTTTCGTTCTTGAACGTTCCAACTAACTTTGTCATCCCAAAAATGGCAAAAAAAAAAAAAAAATTACAGTCTTACCCCTCCATTTCATTCATTTTACAAATTTGCCACTAAAATTATTCCTTAAAATTTTGTGATTTTTTCCTTAATCTATCTTAATCTACCTAAAGCCCACTTAGGAGTTGATCCACAAATCAAATTAATCTATGATCCACAAATCAAACCCAAAGCCCAAAACCCATTTCTATCACTCTTCGTCTCTTGCTCTCACTCATTTCTGGAAGTTTCATCTCCCTATCCATCTATCTGAAACCCTAGTCTCCCACTATGCGCCTCTTCGATTCCCACTGCGTCGTTCCCATTTCTGGAACCTTCATCTCTCTCTCTCTCGATTCCCTCTTCTGATGCTCTCTGAAACCCTAGAGCTATGCTTGCCGAAACCCATTTCTATCACTCTTCGTCTCTCTATCACCCATTTCTAGAAGCTTCATCTCCATATCGATCTCTCTGAAACCTTAGGCTCCCACTGAAAGCCTCTTCGATTCCCACTGCGTCGTTCCCATTTCTGGAACCTTCATCTCTCTCTCTCTCAATTCCCTCTTCGATGCTCGCTGAAACCCTAGATCTGTGCTCGTCGAAACCCTAAATCTATGGCCGCCGAAGCCCTCTTCATGTGTCCCTCCTCCTAAATCTGAATCCCTATTTTAATCTCACAGTTTCTTGGTCGAAACCCTCGTCAAAACCTTCTTCCGAAACTATGTTTAAGATCTTGGCCGAAACGAGAGGATTAGGGGTTTTTGTGGCCGATTCATTTCAGATTTAGGGGTTTTGATGGCCGATCCGGGAAGGGAAGAGGGTTTCGTGCCGGGTTATGGAAAGGAAGAGGAGTTTCTGGGTGCTTCGAGTTGGGATGAGGGTTTCTTGTCCGATTCAGAGTTTGAAGGGGGTTTCGTGGCCGATTCGGAGGAAAGCTTCGTGGCCGAAACTCCCTGTGAAGGAGATGAGGTTGCTCTCCCTCAAGGGATCGAGATACCCTCCTTCTGCAGTCAATATGAGGCTGATCCAGAGTTGCTGAAATTTAAAACTGAGTGTTTGGCTATCTGGGTACCCTCAGTTCGAAAGGTTAAAGTACTCCAACCTTTTGAAGCTCATGAGAATGCATGCTGATTTTCTGATTGTTTATGTGTTGGTTTATGTATGATGTTTCTGTGATGGTTCATGGTGATGATAATCTGCTGTTTCTGTGATGGTTCATGCATGCTGTTTCTGTGATGTTTATGTTTGCTTAAAGGCTGAGAATGATGAGAATGGATGCTGGAGTTTCTGTGATGTTTCTGTGATGAAGTGTATTCACTTCTGAGAATTTGTGAGAATGAAGGCTGAAATTGTTCTGCTTGCTTTTATGCTGATTTCAATTATTTGCTGAAAGGCTAAGAATGATGAGAATGGATGTTGATTTCTGTCTTTGTTAATGTGTTGCTTATGCATGGATTCTGTGATGAAGTGTATTCACTTCTGAGAATGGTGGGAATGATTGCTGAATTTCTGACTATGTGATGACTGCTGGAGTCTGTCCAGTGTCTTTGAAAGACTTCTGGAGTCTGTCCAGTGTATTTGAATGATTTTTAGGCTGAATTTTGATGTGAATGCATGGTAGCTTCCTCAAAGCTGCCCAACAGTTATCTGCTGCTTATGCATGCTGGAAAATAACATGGTGTTGCATGTTATAGCTTGTCATGGTCTGTTTTATGACTATGTTAATGTTGTCATCTCACCTTTAATAGGAAAAAACCCAATGATGAAAACTTTTTGAGGGCAAATAAAACAGAAAATGTATTAGTACTAATTCTATTGTTTACAGTTTAAGCAAAAGGTACACTGCATGTGTTTACACTGTAAACAAAAAACCTGCTTGTCAAAATGCATTCTAAGCCTACTTTACATGTACCCTAAATCTGTTAGAATACCCCCAATGTTATAAGATTCAGTGGCTTCTTCATTTGCTATCAGAAAGTCTATTGATTGTCTTACTACTTGCTCATCCATTTCAATTGTCATTGGCAGTGAGCCATTTCTTTCTTTTGCTGTCTTTCCAATGTGAGACAGCTTGTAATTGTTGCCTCCATTCACCTTTAAAATGTCAACCATGCATGCTTGTAGTGTTAGAAATATGTTGTTCAACTTTGGATGCTCTAGTTCTTCAAATGATTGAAGAACATTAGCAACCAAGTCATCAACGCTGTAGGATCTTGTTTCAATCTGCAAAGATTGAATAGCCCTGAAGTACCCTAAGTCCAACACATTAGTGTCTGGTGAATTTGGTGGTTGACACATCAACTTTATATCATATCCATCTTCTGTGGCCGCCCTCCTGAAATCTGTGTCCATATTGCTTATATGAGGTCTTGAATTGTCTTGTTGGATGATGATTTTTTTACTTGCATTTGCTGGCCACTTTGCCTTAATTGTTGGGAGAATCTGTTGTGCCATGTGATAAAACAAAAGCAGTAAACAATTCACCATAAAAATGTGTTAGTAATGTCACCAAATCAGCCCAATAGTTAATCAAAACCTTAGGGCAGTTTTAGGAGACTTACTAAACACATTAAGTGATGAAAAATTTGTGTGTTTGAGTTACCTTTTCCAAAAGACAGCTCTTAATCACTTCTTTGTTTATGGAGTCAATTGGTTTTGTAACCATTGTACCCCTTTTTCTGTTTGCTGAATTTCTGATGGCGGGGAGTTGTTGTGTGAATGGGAAAATTCTAATTTTCCCATCAAATAATAACTCCCCTTGTTCTGTGTATTGTGGCCTTGCCATAGCAGCCATAAACATGACTTTTGCAATGAAACGCTTGCTTTTACAAGCTCTGTATGGATCATCCTCTGTACTCAGCTTATAAGCCCTTTCATTTGTCCGTTGCATATAGAACCACTTCTCGTCTATATGAACTACGTTATGCATTGATTCAAAGCTGATCTTGTTGCTCATATGTTTGTGCAAGAAACATAGGTAGAATTTGAGTCTACTCACCTTATTTGAAGCTGTCAAAGCTGGTTTGATTGCATTTGTATGTACTTTAAGTCTTCTATTTTTCACCCACCTTCCCACTTCTGATTTACTAACTTGAAGCTCATTTGCTAACTTCTTTATTGTGCCTCTCTTGGAGAATGGAATGGCTTTAATGGCTTCCTCATCAAACTTTTTAAGTCGAGATGAAGTTTGACGTGGGATGATTTTCGGAAAAGAAATAGGCCTCCCCTCTGAAATTTGTTTCCTTGCAGCTTCCCATATGAGTCGGACTGTACGAGGGGACATTCCAAATGATGCTGCGACTTCTGCCGTGATGCTTATATTCAGCTTGCCGTTATTGCTGTTTGCGAGAAGCCACTGAGCAATGAGAAGTTGTGCTGATGGAGATAAAATTTTCCCAACTTTGTTGTTAGTCATTTTGCTGTAATTTATGTTTCTGAAATTTAGATTTTTGGTTGGTGAATCTGCATTTACTGTCTTTGTATTCTTATTTATAGAAGATTTATGGGATTTCAAATCTTAGATGATTTGGTGGGAAACTGTTGTAAGGATCAACTTGGCAGTATTTTTATTTCATTTGGTGGGAAATTTTCCCACCTTTTTAGTGTTACACGCCTTTTTCAGTGCTTTTTTTAATTAATTTATGCTTTTGTATTAACATACTAATCCAATCCCTAATTAAATTATAAAAAAACATTAAAATAACATATCACATCAAAGTCAACAATTTTTTCTTAGTATTCGTACCGGTCAAGGGTGGCAAAGATAAGGGGGACGGAGGGAGTATTAGTTATTGGGCAATTCTATACACACCCCACTCACAACTAAACACACCCCAATTACTAAATACACCCACAATTAAATCAAAATATTTCCACAATTTCTAAACACACCCCACGACATTACAATTATACCCTTTGTGAATTAAAAAAACAAAATAACATAAAATAGTTTATACACCCCACCCATCACCCAAATCTCTCACACACCCCATCTATTTTTGCATCTCTCAACACAAACTCACGTAAACAACAAATTTTTGAATTTGAGGAACATCCAAGATTTGATCCAAATCTACCGAACATTTGATAGTGCGTACGGCGTGTAGTCGAACGGGGGTGAAGGAGTTCGATCAATCCAAGTCTACAACTTACCATGGATCCTGATAAAGCACAAAACCCACCAAGTAAGTGTAGTGTATTTTTTGTTTAAGAAATTTGTCATATACTATGTTTAATGGGGTAAAATTGTATGAAATTTGTCTAGAAATCATCTTTGGGTTATGGGTTTAGGGTTGACATAATTTATGTGTTCGATTTGATGAAATTTTAGTTGAATTTGAGCCGAAAAAATTGGAATCCCTTAGTGTTTCGATCTGGGTATGTTCGGCCCTGGTTGGCCGAACACTGCTTAGTGTGTTCGGCAACCATCCGAACATGTGCATGTGTGCGCGGTGATCCATCGAACATTATTGTGTGTGTTCGGCCGTCAGCCGAACAGCTGTGTTGTTGTTTGGTTACCTGTCAAACACTTTCACTATTGTTCGGTTGTCTGCCGAACGCATTTGTTTTTGTTCGGCTACCTACCGAACGCATTCATATTTTTTCCGTGTCATTTTATGTATGTTAAATATCAACCTTTCGACATTTGTGTTATTTAAGTTTGCCTATCTTGTGGACTGACTATTTCAGCTTTCTTTTGTAGTAGTGTATCGAAGGAGACGACCTACTGCGTCTAATAGAAGAAGACGTGAAGCACAAGAAGAGAGAATCGAACAACCAGTGTCGTCTTCTTCTGCTCTTCCTCTAATTCAGTATAATGTAGAGGAAGCAAATGTTGTTCCGGAAGTTCCACATGACGTGGGGGATGAGCATGTTGATGATGAAGGGGGAATGGAGGACGATGACGAGGCCGACGAGGAACTATTGACTGGTCCTTATCCGAGTGGTCCTATTGATCATCGTTTGATCCCAAGTTTCAAGACGCATATGGCATATGATATATGGAATGGAGTGGAGAGAGACGTCTTGAAATTTCATTGTCACACAACGAAATTTGAGACGTGGAAGTTTGTGAATATGGTGGATATGTTCAAAGATATGATCGAGCAAACTGAAATCTCCGACCTCGGATGGATTTCGTATAAGACGCCTAACAAGAATCTGCTCTGTGCTTTCGTGGAACGGTGGCAACCAGAGACTAATACGTTCCACATGCCATTCGGTGAGATGACTATTATGTTGGATGACGTACATAGACTGACGATGCTTTCGGTGACTGGAAGACCAGTCCCAAAGCAGAAACTGGCCAGAGATTCCACTGCTTCTCATGCAGAGATTGTTGGTGACGGGCACCGATGAGAGCTATGAAGCCCTACAAGGTCACAGGGGTAGCTCGGTTCGCTTGGAGTGGCTTTGTTCTCGATTTGAAGCGGATACGCTCGCCGAATGAAGATGTGAGAACGACTGCTGCTCATGCATACCTCTGGTTCGCTTTAGGTTGCACCATCTTTTCAGATAAGAGTGGTTCTAGAGCGGATACGAAGATCTTAAGACTGTTGGATGATTTCGATCGTATACATGAGTATGCCTGGGGTGCAGTGGCCTTGGTATTTTTGTATCGACAGTTGGGCCTGGCTTCGAGGAGTGGTGTGAAGTAGATGTGTGGATATCTGACTTTATTTGAGGTACTACCGTATTTGCTATATTTTTATACTAATGTATGAATGTTTGGTATATTTTTATACTAATGTATAGCTTGGTTTTAATTGTGTTAGACTTGGATATATGCACATTTTCCAGTGTTTAGGCCCACCCAGAATGGATATTACCGAGTAGATAAGTCAATGTCACGAAAGTGGATCCAGAGAGCTCATGCTGGAGGTAACCAAGAGCGTGTATTGGCTATACGTGAGGTGTTAGACAACATGACTCCCCAAAGTGTAAGTGTATACATATCCTTATGCATTTCATATCAACAATGTTAGTGTATTGTTGGACAAGTGATGCATATTTTCGTATTTTGAACAATGTAGGTCGATTGAGATCCTTATAACAATGTTTGAGAATACTTCCCTTGAAAAGATGTTACTTTCTTCTAGGGGTGTATACGGGCATTCGACTGCGTTGAGCCTTACCATCCGGACCGAGTGCTTCGTCAATTCGGCTACGTTCAAATGATACCAGTTGAACCACTTGTGCCGAGTGTAGTCCGACGTGGTAACAACGCTTTGAAGTAAAAGGTAACTTGGGATGCTCTTGGAGCTTACTTTCGGGTATGGAGAAACATGGTGTCGTACCTAGTGATCAAGAACCCGTTGAACGTGCCACCGAAACACGTTCAAAATAGCCGAATGAGAGGTCCCGATCCCTGGGAAATGATCACTGATGCCCACAGACATTTGGATCCCGTGTACCAGCAATGACTACAAAATGCCGATAGGATGGAGCTCTCAAGTGTCATGCCAGCGATGGTGGGAGCATGGCGTTCGATAAACATTGATGATCAACCGGAGAGCTCTATACGAGCGGTAGACAGGACTCGTAGAGGCCGTAGATCATAGTCAGATTCATGAAGCCGATTTTGTACTTTGCTTTAAACTTTTTTAAAAACACCTCAATGTACGTATATTGCATTGAACGAATTAGGTTTATTTGAATCTACAGCAGAATTGCCTTAAAGTCTTTATTTGTCTTTACTTCGATTATTCGTACCTATGTGTGCTGGAATACTTATTCATCGTTATAGAATATACTATTTTCGACCGAATTACATGTATCCGAGAATTACGATCTATTTTGTGCACTAAATCCACGCTGTATGGCAAGAAGCTACCGAACAAACTTCAACGTGTGCGGCTATAAGCCGAACACAATTCAACACGTTCCGTCATAAGCCGAACAAAATTCAAAGTGTTCAGCTATAACCCGAACAACCTGGAAAGAATTCGGTCGTATGCTGAACACGCTATGAAATGTTCAGTCCCCGTACTCCGCACAGTAATTTTTACGAGGCCCGAACCGTCGCCAATGTATGAAGAAACAAATATAATCATATAACAATCCAATATACATGCATTGCAGGTTTAAAATCAGTGTTTTATATCACTAAAAGCATCCTACAACCTACAAATATTTTAACCTATCTGGAATAACTGTACAACCGTGCCTTCTACATCTTAATCTATATACAACGTGTCAACTCCTACTGACGAGTGGCCACTTCGATGTTCCAATGCGAACTGCATGATTCTTTGCTTGTAAATTTCTGACCAACCGGCTGCACATTCACGTTGTTGCCCGAACCAGCCTTCAATGATTGGAGGTAAGGGACACTCTCCATCTAAATTCACCTAACAATAACATTAAGCCAATTTAGGTAATAAAATCATGCATTGTGAAAGCATTCAAAAATCTCGAATCTTACCACAATCCAGTGGTTGTTCCCAACGAGGGTCATGCATATTAGATTCGGATTCAGTGGCACATGGGATCTCATTGGTAGAACCGTCACACAAAGTTATGGAGACAAGTGGACAATGGGCACGTTGTAAGCATTGGCGATGAGATATGTCATCTTCGGGAATGCAAACAAATGATTCACATCATACGTGGATGGATCAAAGTAATGCAAGTTGTTGAGGATTATTGAAGTCCGATCTCGCACCCCATTAATGCATTGGTACAACCATTCGTAATCTTTCAACTCCCGGATGAGCTCACTACGTACTTGTGGCCAGGAATTCTCGCTCAAGCCTATTGCATGGGCGAGACATCTGAACCACAATGACCATCTCCCACCGGGTTTTTGATACTCAACACGTGATTGTGGAATATGGACAGAAGTTGGGCAATGAGTACTTCGTCACCAAGCTTACGGACTGATCGACGTCTCACCGGCTCTTTTTTAGACTTCATCAGGGTGAAGCTCGGTTTTCCAGGGGCCATATCCTCGAAATATACATTCTGCTCAAGAGATGGGGAGTTGCTATCATGCAATGAATCAATGATCTCAAACTTACTTGGGTTGCGCTTCGTCGAGGTTGATGCTTTGGATTTACTTTTGCTCGGTCTACCACGGTGACGAGGGACCTCGACTGGTTCTTGTATTGTACTCATTGTGGGCATCTTTATCTCATGAAGTCTTTTAAACAACAATAACTTTTCGGCTTTAGATGCATTATTGTACAACTCCAATATTTCATCAACAGTTTCATTTACACGATTAGTTGCATCTTCATCTTGCGTCTCCTGACTCCTTGAGGGCTCACAATCCAACTTTGTCCAATAAGGATCAATCATCTCAAGCTGGACGACTTGGTGATCTCGTTTCAACTCCGTAAGCTCATGCGCACAAGACAAACCACAAGTCATCCTTAACACACAACCACACATTAGAGGGTCGACACCAAAATTGTCAACCCCTTTCATCTCTTCAAACATCAAGGTAAGGGCATGATGAGACCAAGGATGAAAATATCGATATCGCATGTCGTATCGCAACTTTGATTTTACGGATATATCGATGGATATATCGATATCACATATCGATATCACAAAAAAATTGAAAAAACAAGGGAAATCTTATTAAAATTCTGGAAATTTAATATGAAATTTTAGGGATTATTTTTACACTTCATTACACATATATTCCACTCAAAATCACATTAAAATATAATATATTAAAACTAATATATAGATAATAAGCATTATAAATACTGTTTTTCGAATGAAAACTGATAATATATTACATAATACAAGACAAAATTACTAAATATATTATCAAAACAAAAAATCAATAAGTTCAACTGAAGTTAATAATTTCAAAGTAATAAAAGTTATAAATATTCAAAGTCATACAACCAGAATATGTAAATACATAAAATTTTACTAAAACTAATTATAACAATTAATTGTAAATACACAATTACAACATTACATTTTACATACCAGTGCTTCACTATAACATAATTAATTGTAAAATTATGATTTTATAATAAACTTCTATAAGTTAACTAAATGCTTCACCTAATATATACATAATTAGCACAATTAAACATAGTCATTTACAATATACCAACAAAATGCTATTTTTATCAACTAAAATGAAAAACAAAATAAAGAGATTAAATTTACATACAAATTCGTAGTTCTTCAAAATGACAATTGAGTGATATATATAGTGGTGCAAATATTTCCTCTCCAATGTCAATGTCCTTTATCCAAAAAAATAAATAAATTAGATGCATTAAAATAGTCATAATTTATAAAGTAAATAATTGAAATTAATTTAATCAAAAATGTTGGGAGAGAGTTAGTGATATCATACTTTGAACCTTAGAATATATGATAGAATGTTCACTTGCATTTATCCTCTTATATAGAGAAATATATCATGTAAAAAAATTAGAAAAAAAAAGTAAATGAAGTAATAATTGGTTAAAGGAATGGAAATTTCAAAAAGCCACAAAATACACAATACAAAAGTAAAAAAAATCACATAGTTTAATTTTTTGAATCAAAATCGCTCATTTTGATATACATGCGATATTTTACGATATATCCACGATATTTCCCAATTTTCATCCAATTTTGTAATACACTGAACCGATATCGAAATCGATATCGATATCTTGCGATATTTTGCGACATATCCGCGATACTCAGGAAAAAAACATTAACACCCAATATCTGTATCGCAATATCCGTATCCATGATATATCCACGATATTTCACGATATTTTCATCCTTGGATGAGACACAAGTAAGTCCTCGAATGTTCTTGAAAATAGGTAAACAATATCGATGTGGCGCCACATTAAGGCTCTGCTCGAATGAAGCCTTGATTTGAACATGAGACGTGATAAACAAGTGATGTATTATCTCCCAAGAAGTCTCAAAGTTTGATTGACTTGTGCCCAATTGCCTTTTGAGTTTCGCATGACACTCTCAGCCCTACCAATACATAACACAACATATTAAGTAATATCATAATATCAACTGTTGACACAATTAAATAAACAATGTAAGTAATATCATAACACATGACGTACTTGTTGCTTGTTGTATTTTGATAATGCATAACCTTATTTGTCCAACATAGCACAAACCTCTCCTTATATGGCTCAATCCAAGTCTTCATTCAATACATCACGGCACGTTCCACATCTGTATAGTCAAGGTGGAACCTCCTCAGCAGCTCGTTGAATCGGGGTTCATCCTCAGCAGATATCAAAATATTTTATGCATGCATGAAACACTCCCACTTGTTGGCCCTACCAAGAAGTGGTCGACATTTGGCCAAGACATTTTTATTAATGTGTCATCTACAACAAATGTGTAGAAGTGGGGAAAGTAACGACAAGGGCATTCATGAGGGTAATCTCCCAATCATTTACTATCACCTTTGGTACTACATCTTCGATCATTAGTCCCTTGAGTGTAGTGAGGGTCCACCGATATTTATCCTCACGCTCCTTCTCCAAATACACATAGGCTACAGAAAACGTGATGTTTGTGGAGGTAACACCAACGATCTCTCGGAGGTGCATTTTGTACCTATTAGTCTTGTAGGTACAATCCATTAAGAGTACACTCGGAAATGCACGCATCAACTCTACAACTGTAGGATGAGCGTAGAAGAGATCGGTGACCCTATCTGTACCTTCGCATCTCCTACTCAAGTGGTAGTACCCCTCATCCTTCAATTTCCCCAACAAGTACTGCATCTGAGTTCGTCCTCCATGCTCTACAACTTTATGCTTTTGACGAGCATTGTATAGTGTCTTCAGTGTAGACGCATTTTCCTTAAAGGATTGCTTCAAAGTACTCAAGATATATTTGGGCTTTGCTCGGTTTAGTGAAAGGTCACGAACAAGCTAATTCTCAGCAGGCGTTAGTCGACCTGCAAATGAATGTCCGACCAAATGCCTGCCCATTGGGTGATTATGCAAACCACACACCACCTCTAAGACCTAATGTCCGAGCTCATTCACCTGCACTCCTTTTAGCATGAAAGGGCAATCACATTTTTTAGTGTCGGTGTTTCGTGAAGATACCGACAGCTGATCAACGGAGTCCAGACTTTTTGAGGTCAATCTCTTCTTTAGTGGACGATAATTACCACCTCGCTCACATCCTAAAAACACTCCAGCGTGCCTGCCTCTTTCACCACTGTCACTACGTCTAATAAGGACAACCGTGTTTAAACGTATTCCAACCTTGTACGCCCAGCTGACCATTTCCTCACGACTCTCAAAAATTTCAGTCGTCGAGAACTCCTCCAAGAAATCAATAAATTGATACATGAGATCATCATTCGACTCTTGCGGTTCGTTAATAATCCTCATTTCCACCTCATCTGATTTGTTTTCCTATCCATATGCAAAATCGAATAACTACATAAGTATACTTTGCTCAATATATCAATTCAAATCAAAAGTGTGTGTCATAAGAAGGTCGAAAAGCAAAAATTGGATCCGTTCGGTCAAAACAATCCGAACAATATGCACTGCGTTCGGCCATAACAGCCAGAACGTGCTTCAACTTGTTCGGACAAGCCGAACTTCCTTCAACATGTTCGGCCAATCCGAACATGCACAGTTTTGTTCGGCCGTCTGCCGAACACAGTTTGATATGTTCGGCGTATTGCCGAACACTCTTCATGATGTTCAGCCTGTGCTAGCCGAACAATTGTCGAGTTGATTTTTTTTTGCTGCTTTTACGAAAAAATCAAATCGTAGTAACAAATTTAAACACTTACATTGTCCATATCTTGATCTCTTTCTTCCTTTCAAGATGCTTCAGCTAAGGTATAATTTTTTTTGGGAATCTTTGGAAGAGTAGTGATTTGAGAGTATATTTAGTGATTTGAAGAAAGTGATAGATATATATGTAATGTATGGAAGTGGGGTGTGTTTAGTTGTTGTAGGAAGTGGGTGTGTGTAGTAATTTATTATTTAGGTTTTGAATTATTTTAATAATTGGGTTAGTAAGGGTAAATTGGTAATTGTGTAAATATTTTAATTTTATGTTATTTAATTGGGGTGTGTTTAGTTGTGAGTGATGTGTGTATAGAATTGGCCTTAGTTATATTGACGAGAAATTTATTTATTGACGGAATTTATTTATTTTTTTGTGTTTGTAAAGGGACATTAATTCATATGTTATTTATTCTTTTTCTGTTTATTTATATGGTATATAAATAAAACAAAGCATCAAGAATTTTTGGGAATCGCATTTTTTTTTCATAAATATAATATGAATGGTTTTACTATCATTTTCGTGGAAAAGATCCTTTTTTACCATGAATCAAATCTATTTCTATTAATTTATGACAAAAACTTTTATGTATCCATGCACCTGATCCGACCCGCGCGTGTACGCGCCCCACGCACCTAGAACTCGCGCTGAAACTCACCCAAGTTCGCTCAAATAAACCTACATTTATGTATAGTTAGACATATAGTTTTAACATAAAACAAATGTAGATCTAACTATACATAAAAGTATGTCTAATACAACGTAATGGTGCATGTGGGCAATCTATGGTTTTTTTAAAAAAAAAATTAAAGTGTGAAATTTGGGTAGAAAGGTAGACTTAACATAACATAAAAGTTGGTCTAACATAACGTAAATGTATGTCTAACATAACGTAGTGGTAGATGCCAAAATTCAAAAATCAAGTGCAAAAAAGAAAATGTATGAAATTTGGGCAGATAGGTAAGTTTAACATAACGTAAATGTATGTTTAATATAACGTTAAGGTAGGTCTAACATAACCTATTGGTAGATGCAAAATTTAAAAAATCATGCGCGAAAAAAAAAAAATGGTCCCTGACCCGGATCCGACTCGAGTGCATGGATCTCAGATTCATGCACCAAATTTATAGGAGACCTATTCTTAATTTATATATGAATCGATTTTACAATTGAGTTTCAGTGATCTTTTAACTAAAAATTTCTATTTCAAATGTTTTTATTAATTTATACATGAATATATTTATATGTGAATTGTGTTAACTTATGTGAGTTGTGATTTGTCCAAAATATGAAATAATAAATTTGAGAAGAAAATGTAGTAAAAGTAAGGGAAAATTGGTTCAAATACCCCGTATGTTTACCCTAATTATAATTATATCCTTTATTTTTTTCTTTTCATGAAACTACCCTTTATTTTTCGAATTTTTGCCAGGAATACCCCGTTACTTGCTGTACCAGGTAACTATCCGGTTTTATGCTGACGTGTCCGGTAAAATACACATGTTTAATCGTTTTTTGTAAATTTTTAAGACTGTTTTCCATGTCACATGAGAAAAGGAGGGAAATGAAACCCTTTCCCCCCAAAAAAAATCCCCAATTAGCATACATACATACTTGAAACCCTTTTCCCCCAAATAAAAATCCCATGGAGACCATGTCAGATTCAACAAAGGAGGGGGAATTTTGCTACTGTGGCTTGAGAGCTTCTTTGAGATGTTCATGGACTTCACACAATCCGGGAAGAAGGTTTCGTGGATGCCGAAATTGGGATGTATGCTTCTTCAATTTTTAGATGTTCATGGACTTTGTTTATGTTTTATCACTGTTTTCCTCAATCTTCTTCCTATTTCTTCTCCAAATGTTGTGCTATTTTCGTACCATTTATTCGATTTTTTACCACTGGATTCACTTTTTTTTTTTGCTGGGATTTTTTTGGAGTTGCAGAGTGATGGATGTAATTTCTTTACATGGATTGACCCTCCAATGAATGATAGAGCTACAAGACTGCTGATCCAATTACGTGAGGAAAACCGTTTGTTGCGTCAAAGGGCTGAGGTTCTTCAAAAAGTCGAAGGAAAGTTGAGAAGAGTTAAGATGCTTTTGTTGTTTTCATGGGTGTTCTTCCTTGTAGTTTGGTACCATTAAAGTTATGAAGATTTGTAGTAGAGTGATGGATGTAATTAGGAATGCTACATTTGTGTTCATTATATGTTAAAGTCAAGTTATGTATGTTGTGAAGTTATGCTACTTTGTGTTCATGCTAGTTGTTGCCAAGAAATTGGTTTGTAAACTTTGTTTAAGCTCAATCAAAGTCGAATTTTTATTATCATAATTCAAGTTCCAATTGAACTTCTAATTGCAATGTTTAAAGTTAGTATTATATAGTGAGATAGAACATAACAAAGTGAAGGAAAACAAGATTGAAGAAGAGTATTACATAAACCAGTCACAAACCAACTCCTTACACCCCAACTAATGTTGGTTTACATCCAACAAAACAAGATATTAAGCTAAAGGCATGATAAACCCAAGTTTGAAAGCTAACAAAGTCAGATGCAAAACATAAAAGTTAAAAGTAGCATGCTACCATGACAGTGTTATATCCAACAAAAGAAGAACACAATGACTCAAAAAGGGATTCACTACACTATATTCTTCCCCTTCTCTGTCTCTTTTCTCCTTGCTTCATCAATGACAACTCCCAAGTTTGAAAGCTGCACATATTTCTTTCCTTGTCTCTTGAGAATGTGGCTAGTATATGTGTTTTGAAATGGAGGAGTTGTTGGAATGAATTGATCACCAATAAAGGGAGCTGGTGCCCTTATATTCACCCCAGGAGCTGTAAACTGATCCAATCTTACATTTCCCCTTCTTCTTGGTTGTAGTTTGACAGTCCTTTCACTCCCTTCTTTTTTATTCTAAGAAGCAGCAGTAAAATCAAATTGGTGATCAATGATAAACTCAAAGTGACCCCAACTAAATAGCATCTACTTATGATAAACTGAAACTGAAAATGCACATCTTACCAAGTTCATGACATGAAGTCCTTCATCCTGTTCCAATTGTGTTAATTGAGATAAGAGTATATCATCTGTGATGTGATCCATATTCTCAATCTAAGCATATTCAATCTATGTGTTAGCATTATACAATAAGAAATTGACAAAAAATCAAGTACTTAGTAAACTCATTACCTCATTGACTGTTTCATTCACCATTTGAGATGAAGCACCCTCTGTAGTACCCTCACTGAATACAGCTTCCAAGTTATCATCATTTAGCAGGTCAGCAAGACCACATTCATGGAGCACTTGTTGGAAATCTGGACTGTGAACTTGCTCATTAATTGGTTCATCAACTTGGGTGCTCTGTTCATCAATAGTTTGCTTCTGCAAAACAAAATTGAGTATGAATGTAAAACAAAATTGACAATGAATGTTAGTAAATATACAAAATGTAATTTACCTCACAACTTCTTTTGTTTGCCCCTGTAAATGAGAACAAAATTTATTAATTTCTAATACACCTCAAAAGCATTACAAAGATATTGAAAATGGAGCATATAGGTCCCCACATGTCCCTTTATTTGTATTCTACCCAAAGATTCCTTTTGTCTCAGATAAAATACAAAATGCAGTAAAGACACATATTCAACACATTTATAATTCCACATTTATAAAGACACACATACCCCACAAAGTAGAATAAACAATGAATCAGCAAAAAAAAGAAACATAACAAAACTGTCATTATCCAACACATTTATAATTCCAAGCAACAAACAATAAGCACATGTCGTTATCCACACAAACCAAGGGTTAAAAACTTGAACCTTAAACCCTAAAATACAATAAAACTCACAACTGTAACACAATAAAACTTGAACCTTAAACCCTAAAATACTGAATACATACCGTAATCTGGAGGAGGATTGTCATTCTTGTTCTTCTCTCTAAATCTCATGGTGAAATCGCGAGCAATCGATGGAGGTTTTCTGAGGAATCGATTAGGGTAATCGAATTGGGGATTTCTTAGTCAAACCCGTTTTTGGCTAAGTGTGTTATATTTTGGGGGGAGAGTGAGTGGATTGTCTACTTGGAAAGCATTCGTGACGTGGAAATAAAAAAATGCGTAATTATATTCCACATGTGTATTTTACCGGACACGTCAGCATAAAACCGGGGATATAAAAGTAAAGTAAAGTAAAATGAAATAAAAGATAATAAAACGCTAATCCCATCAAAACAAAAGCGTGTTGCAGTTAGGTGGGATAATTGTAAACCCCTGCATCCATGGTCAATTTTGAGCTAAAACCCTAAAACCATTTCCTGCAAGCAAGCCTTCATCATACGAAGTAGCTCCAGATTTACGTACACTACACACGAATTGAAGAGGGTGATTGCAACTATTTTTGTTGACGATGGAAAAGGACACCTCCTTTCTGTTTTCCGGCATTACTTTTAATCGCAAAAAGTTTGCGAGTGATTTCGCCAGATTTGAGGTGATTACGCACAAGTTTGTGAATGCAATATTTATGAATTGTGAACGTCAAATGCACTTTTCGTGCATATGTGTATTTGTGCTGTTTGAATGTGAGGTGCTTCTTGTTGTTTACATTTATTGCTGAACGCTGAATTAGGGAAAAAGGGAGGTTGATGCTGCTTCGGAAAAGCTCGGTCTCATTGAGAACGAGAGTTCTGCAATGGAGGAAGTTTCTGTGGAGCGTGTTGATAAGAAGAGGAAGAGAAAACTAGATCCTTCAGGTAATTTTTTATATTTTGTCTAATTCAATTGAATTGGATCAAAGAATGTGGTATTTGGAATTAGAAAGATTAGGGTTGGCTGGCCTGAGATTACAATTGTGTCTCGGAGTCGAATATGATGTTGTGAGTCTTGTGACATGGATGATGTGATGAGATTTTTACTTGTTGTCTGTGTTGTTATTTGTGCATAATTGAAGGGGTGAGAGGTGTTATATATGATCCCTTTAGCTAATTTTTTCTGCTCCATTGCTTTGTCTTTAGATCCGGTTGATGGGTTTAGTGTGTTCAAAAGTTCAAAATCAAAAGGCAGAAACGAAGCAGAAGACAAAAACGAAGACCAAGTTCTGCTGGGGAAGAAGGAATATCATCAGAAATTGGAGGTTTTCTTTCTATATCTTGTTCATTTATGAGTTTATTTATTTCTATTTTTCCTACCTGGTGAAAGTAGATGGAATTAGGGCCAAATGCTTTAAAAAAAATAAAATTGGTTAGACTTTGAGCAAATGCACTTGAAAGGTGAAAACAAACATAACATGTTTTTTTCTCATCTCATTCTTGTAATGGTTGTTAGAGGGATGCTTTGTTCCGGAAGAAGCTTAATATCCATGTTTCTGGGAGTAATATACCATCACCGCTTCAAAGCTTCACTGAGTTGAGGTCGAGGTAACCATGATATTTTCTTATTCAGTTGAAAATCCATTATGCTGCTGTTTAGGTTTTTTTTATTTCCATCAGCCAATGTTGGCACCAACTCCACTCTATAAGTACCCTTTCAATGATCTTGAATGGTTTTTGTGCTTTATATAGTTTGCATAGTTGTTTATAAATGTTTTCTTCTTTCTTCTAGACATTACCTAGAGCTATTTTTTAATTTAAAATGGTCAGTTAGGGTCTCCGAAAATTCACTTTAATAATTTACTTGGTGCAGGCATAAATGCAAATCGTATTTACTACGCAATCTGGCAGAATTGGGTTTTAAAGAGCCAACACCTATCCAAAGGCAGGCCATTCCAGTCTTATTATCTGTATGATCTTTCATTTGAGCTGTTTCTTATATTAGATTTCTGTTAGAACTTATTTCCTTACTGGATGTAAAGGATTGGGAACCTTTGAACTTCCATACTTATCCCAATTTATTGCCCATCACTTTATGTTAGAGGGTACTCTATTTTTTCTTCTTGTTTTTCTAATTGCTTTTAAATTAATAATCATGTCCAGGGAAGGGAGTGCTTTGCTTGTGCACCTACTGGTTCTGGGAAAACATTTGCATTTGTCTGCCCAATACTTATGAAATTTGGGGTATGTAGGTGTTAATATTGTACTTGTAAATTTTCTGAAGTCTTCTGCTAAGTGACATTTTATGATCAGCGCGCTTCCAAGGATGGTATTCGGGCAATAATCCTTTGTCCTACACGTGAATTAGCTGCTCAGACAACACGAGAATGCAAGAAGTTGACTAAAGGAAAGAAGTTTTACATCAAACTAATGACCAAACAGCTTGCTAAAAGTGCTGATTTTTCAAAACAGCCTTGTGACATCCTCATATCCACACCTTTCCGGGTGCAGTTTGCGGTGCGCAAAAGAAAGCTTGATTTAAGCAAGTAAGATAATCCATAATTGTCCTGCAGTTTCATTTGACCAGATTATGACCTTTATGATGCAAACTTTATTTCCCACCTAGAAGCATCTGTTAATTTTAAAAAATACTTGCAGTCATTATGACTTAATTTCGGTGTACCCATGCATGTTTTGGCCACATCTAATAATTGCTCAAGTATATGGAATAGGAAAAGAGAGAAGGTTTTTTTGGTGATGCCATATTCACACATATTATGTTTTATAGTACTAGTTTTGATATTGATTTTTCTGTGATTTATCGCTCCTTAAGCCTGGGACCATTAAAATTTACTAGTTGTAAGTTGAAAGGATTCTGAAAAAAGATAAAGCAGATCTGCAGAAGAACATGTTTCTGATCTTTAGTTAGTGGATGATTAGAAAATAAACCTCCATGGTTTCTTCACTTAAACTACTTCTTGTTCTGAATAATTATATCACTAGCATCTCCTGTATGATTTCATGTTTTGGTTTAGGAATCTGCTCCACCAATTGTATGTTGTCCTTGACTCCATGTGTAACAAAACTTTAGCTGTGTGCAGGGTTGAGTTTCTGGTGCTGGATGAAGCTGATAAGCTTTTTGAGTTAGGTCTGGTTAAGCAGGTTGATGCAGTGGTCAAAGCATGCTCAAATCCTTCAATATTACGCTCACTGTTCAGCGCTACTTTACCTGACACTGTTGAAGAACTTGCACGTACAATTATGCATGATGCAATCCGAGTAATTATTGGCCGAAAGTAAGATATGGTTCTTTATTATGATGGCTTGTAATAGTTTAACTTTTTTTTTTTTTTGAAGGAAAGGAAGTAAATGTTTAACTTAGTTTCTCATTTTATTGACTTTTTTTCTAGTTTGTCTAAAGAGATCATCAAGTTAATATGTGTAGCCTCTGCCATTTTTAATCTCTCATTCATGTGATTGACGAACTGTGATTACTGAGTACTGGAATATCTTGGTTATTCCTATGCTTAAATTGCAATCCCTTCATATGTGAACAGAAATTCTGCTTCTGAATCAATAAAGCAGAGGCTTGTCTTTGTTGGAAGTGAGGAGGGAAAGCTTCTTGCTCTTCGTCAAAGCTTCTCAGAGGTATGGTTCTTGCTTGAAGGCGCTGTGTGCTCTATTTTATATTTAAGTTTCGTTTTGTAGATTGGGAGATGTGCCATTCTTATATGTTTTGGGACTTCGACATTCAAGAAGACCTGGGGGCAGAGTTGAATTATTAATCATTTTTTTCTGAATGGAGAGGAGAAGTCTGTTGGAGTTCGTTGTGTATTTTACGTGATAGAAACATATTCTTACTTTAATCAATTGGATCTCCAGCTGTTAAATATCTGCTATGTATTTCCATGTTCCCCATTTTAGGTAATTAGTGTTTTGCATAGGAGAAACTTGTGATTCCCTTTTTCATTAATGAAATAATAGTCTATACAACTCATGTTGGCATGATCTAATGCATATTCTAATGTGGGTGACAGAGTCTGAACCCCCCAGTGCTCATTTTTGTCCAAAACAAGGAGCGAGCCAAGGAACTCTATAATGAACTGAGATATGATGACATTAGAGCTGATGTCATTCATGCTGATCTTCCTGAAGTACAGGTAGCTTTTGCTTGCTACCCTGGTTCAAAATTTAATTCTGATATTTCAGTCAATTGCTTACCTGTGATACTTGTTGCTTTGAGATTCAAGGCTGAATTTTCTTTTCCATAGCTGCTAGAAAACATACTTGCTTTATCAGATAGTGATATTTTCCAAGTCTAAAAAGACAAAGGTCTTTGAGTTATGCCTATAATGTTCTGGTTGGACAGCGGTATTCAAACCTTAGGGAAGGCATATAGCAGTCCACCCTCCAAATGAGCATTCTGTTTCTTTTAATTCACCCCTGCAGGCAGATTCAAAACATAAAATGAGCATAATGTTACTTCTGTTCTCGTTGTTTGGGACAGTAACTTCTGTTGTGGGACCTAAATATTTCTTCCATTTCACATCTTTTACAATGTTGATTTTCCCTGATCCACAATCGTCAATGCAGAGAGAAACTGCTGTAGATAATTTTCGATCTGGAAAAACATGGGTTTTGATTGCCACTGACGTTATTGCCCGTGGCATGGACTTCAAAGGTGTCAATTGTGTGATCAACTACGATTTTCCGGATTCTATGTCTGCATACATTCACAGAATTGGTAGGTTATTGCTTGTTTCTGGTGCTTTGAACCCTGATCAATGCATGCTTCACTTATTAAATTGTAGTGATAATTAATTCGGTGCAGCAATAGCCCTTTTGTTCTGAATGACACAGTAATTGTTGTAATGCTCAAATATACTGAATCAAACCTCTGTTCCGTTCAAAATGAAATACCATTTATCCTTAATTTAGTTGAACGAGTAGACATATACAACAAGATATAAGCATATTTATATCAGATTCTATGTTTGTTCTTGTCTCTCGTAAAAAGGTCGTTCTGGCAGAGCTGGGAGGAGCGGAGAGGCAATAACATTATATACTGAAGCCGATGTTCCATATCTACGGAACATAGCCAATGTAATGACAGCTTCCGGGTGTGAAGTGCCAGCATGGATCTTGTCGTTAGCCAAGAAAAAATGGAGGAAGCATAGGCCTCAAAGGGAAGCCATTTCTACCAAGCCTCAAGACGAAGAACAATAGATGGCTGCTGCACGAAGACCCCGTCCACGATCCCGACTGAGAGCTTCTTGTTGTGTTTGTAATTTGATTCAAGTCACATGAAAGGAACTTTTTATTCACAAGCATGTTCCTTTCAATTATATATTTGAGCTTCTTCATCTATCTTTACTCAAATGGAATTCTCAGAAGAACAATTTAATTGTTACTCTGCATTTGAAGCCAGATTTTATTTGGACCAAGGATGAAAATATCGCGAAATATCGCGGAGCGATAATATCGCGGATATATCGTGGATATGGATATTGCGATACGGATATTGGGTGTTAATGTTTTTTTTCTTGGGTATCGTGGATATGTTGCAAAATATCGCAAAATATCGATATCGATTTCGATATCGGTTCAGTGTAGTACAAAATTGGATGAAAATTAGGAAATATCGTGGATATATCGCATGTATATCAAAATGAGCGATTTTGATTCAAAAAATTAAACTATGTGATTTTTTTTACTTTGTATTGTGTATTTTGTGGCTTTTTGAAATTTCCATTCCTTTAACCAATTATTACTTCATTTACTTTTTTTTTCTAATTTTTTTGCATGATATATTTCTCTATATAAGAGGATAAATGCAAGTGAATATTCTATCATACATTTTAAGGTTCAAGGTATGATATCACTAACTCTCTCCCAACATTTTTGATTAAATTAATTTCAATTATTTACTTTATAGATTATAACTATTTTAATGTATCTAATTTATTTATTTTTTTGAATAAAGGGCATTGACATTGAAGAGGAAATACTTGCATCACTATATATATCACTCAATTGTCATTTTGAAGAACTACGAATTGGTTTGTAAATTTAATCTCTTTATTTTGTTTTTCATTTTAGTTGATAAAAATAACATTTTGTTGGTATATTGTATATTGTTATATTTAATTGTGCTAATTATGTATATGTTAGGTGAAGCATTTAGTTAACTTATAGAAGTTTATTATAAAATCATAATTTTACAATTAATTATGTTATAGTGAAGCACTAGTATGTAAAATGTAATGTTGTAATTGTGTATTTACAATTAATTGTTATAATTAGTTTTAGTAAAATTTTATGTATTTACATATTCTGGTTGTATGACTTTGAATATTTATGACTTTTATTACTTTGAAATTATAACTTCAGTTGAACTTATTGATTTTTTGTTTTGATAATATATTTATATAAACTTTATAATCATTTGGCACTAGTATATTGTGTGATGTAGTTTTAGTAATTTTGTCTTATATTATCAGTTTTCATTCGAAAAACAGTATTTATAATGCTTATTATTTATATGTTAGTTTTAAATATATTATATTTTAATGTGATTTTGAGTGGAATATATGTGTAATGAAGTGTAAAAATAATCCCTAAAATTTCATATTAAAATTTCAGAATTTTAATAAGATTTCCATTGTTTTTTCAATTTTTTTGCGATATCGATATATCCGTAAAATCAAAGTTGCGATACGACATGCGATATCGATATTTTCATCCTTGGTTTGGACAGATTGGATGACATCCATTTGATTTCTCATGTATTTGATTGCAATGTAACATGAGTTGTATCGTAGTGGTAAGAAAATATTAAATCTGTTAATTGTTGGAATTTTTATGCATCACCCTCAATGGTACGTTAACAATATTTCGTGTGTGACATAAATCCACATGAAAAAGGGAAAAAAAAAAACAAGAAATTCAAATGAAATAGTATTACAGATATAATCTTACGAAACGACAAACTAAATTTATTTTATATATTAATGGATCATTTTATTATTACAAATTTACACACACAAAAAGGACTTGTGTTCATAGACAGACCCAAAATTAAGGACAATCAATTTACAAAATAGGAAGTGAATTTACCAAAACACCCCCAATATTCGGGGGGTTATCACGCTCAGTCTTCTCTTGCAGACTTCTTTTGCTCTTCTCTTCTCGAAAAACCCTAAACCCTCAAAAACCCTATTGAAATCTCGCCATTTTTATCTCTGAAGCACTTCTTCTTCAATTTGCCATGAATTTACTAGCCAGAGCGAAATCATCCACCCATCTGATTTTCTCCATATCTTCATTAGGAAGACACCCATTTTCCTGTCGCCCCATTACTGCTCTTCAACAATGCAATTTCTACGCCACGAGAGCTACTCAGCAACTAACGAAACCTAGAACCAAAAAGTTTTCTGAATCTTCTTCAAGTGTTCCTCAGCTAATCAAGAAGCAGACAGATGGGCAGACTGCTGTTTGGCGTAGGCCCAGTGAGATGCCGTTCCAAGCAAAAGTTGCCAACTTTGTCAATCTGATGGGTCATGTTAAGATTCCTGTTCAGTTTGAGTGTGATTCTGATGGGAAACACTTCGCCAAAACTGTGATTTCTGTAGGGAATGAGGGTAAGATAAATTCTTTGTTGATTCCTGTTGTGTTTGAGGGGGATTTGGCTCATATTGTGGCGTGTCATGTGAAGGAGAATGATTGTGTTTTCGTGGCTGGGCAGCTGAGTGTCGATCCCAAGAGATTAGTGTTGATGGAAAATCTTGGCAAGTTTCATATTGTGGCAGAAAATCTAAACTTTGTTGAGGGATTTGAGAGGAGTGTTTTGGATAAGAAAATAGGTGTGTTGAAAACCACTGAGAAGGTAGATAGAGTGGATAATGATATCGATTCTAATCAGCTTTCTGTAGAGACTGAATTAGCAGCTTTTGAACATGGAAATGTGGCAGATAAAGGTGATGCCAAGAGTGGAGTGAGTTTTATCAAGAAAAAAGATATTGATCACGTCTGGGATTTATGGAGGAATCTTGTAAATAATCCCCTGCAATGGTGGGATTATCGCAAACATAAGGCTGATGGATTGCTTAAAGAAAATTTCCCCGACTTTAAGCAGAAGGAGAGTGGGGAGGCACTCTGGGTCAGAGGTGCTCCAAAATGGGTGTTGTATGGACTTGGAAAGTTGGTTTGTGATGTTGAGGATATAAAACGGAAACAATCTCAGGGAGTTGAGAAGTCTAGTGATCATAACCAGAGTGGTAAGCTTGAGGATTCTTCGAAGAATTTGGAGGAAAAACCTCAGAAATGGTGGGGTAATAGAGTGGGTAAGGGAAACCCAAAAGGTAAGCTTGAGGATTCTTGGAAGGATTTGGTGGAAAATCCTCAGAAATGGTGGGATAATAGAGTGGGTAAGAAAAATCCAAAAGCACCGGATTTTAAGCACAAAGAAACCGGTGAAGGGCTGTGGTTAGAAAGCTCGCCGACTTGGGCGTTGTCTGAACTTGAAAAGTCGGTTTGTGATGTTAAGGATATAAAACCGAAACAATCTCAGGGATTTGAAAAGTCTAGTGATCATAACCAGAGTGGAAAGCTTGAGGATTCTTGGAAGGATTTGGTGGAAAATCCTCAGAAATGGTGGGATAATAGAGTGGGTAAGAAAAACCCAAAAGCACCGGATTTTAAGCACAAAGAAACCGGTGAAGGGCTGTGGTTAGAAAGCTCGCCGGCTTGGGCGTTGTCTGAACTTGAAAAGTCGGTTTGTGATGTTAAGGATATAAAACCGAAACAATCTCAGGGATTTGAAAAGTCTAGTGATCATAACCAGAGTGGTAAGCTTGAGGATTCTTGGAAGGATTTGGTGGAAAATCCTCAGAAATGGTGGGATAATAGAGTGGGTAAGAAAAACCCAAAAGCACCGGATTTTAAGCACAAAGAAACCGGTGAAGGGCTGTGGTTAAGAAACTCACCGGTTTGGGCTTCGTCTAGGCTACCACCATTGAAGGGTGACCAAAATGCTATACATGCTGATAGGTTCAAGACTCTTTAGGGACTGTTTGGACTGGTAATCTTATGTGCTGTTTTGAATATTTCCAGTTCCAAGATAAGATTTACCATGCTTATGCACCTTAGTTATGCCTTTAGATATGTATGAAGTTGTTTTTTTAATGTGTCTTAACAATTTTGTTTTCTCTGCTTCACAAGCACAAAGTGTCGAGCTTACAAGTTCTTTTCAGATTGTGATTTTTCTCTTTTAATTATGCCTAATAGTTCTTGCATCACTGTCAATGATAAGTGCTCGAGAGAAATGGTACTAACTAATTGAAACTATTTGTTTTATTTATTTCTTTTCAAAACTTTGGTGGTCATGAGTTTACATCTCAACAACTATTTGGTGCAGAAAGCAATATACGTTTGCTATATTTCTTATATTTGAAGGCATAGTTCTGTCAAGCCAAGCCCACCAATGAATCTTCTTTAATTATATTGCAATACATATTTTCATTCTTGTTTTTGATTCATAAATCCTATTAGAACCCATATTTTCTTTGCCAAAATTCTGGGTTACTGAAATATGGGATCTTTAGAAAGATCAAAGAAGGGGGTCCAATTGTGGAAGAAAGCCACAATCCATTTCTTGCTCTGTTTCGTAATGGGATTCTTCACCGGCCTCACCCCAACGAGCAAACCTTCCATATTTTCAGGTCATGTTACAATGTCTCTTACATCAACCTATGCACCACAGCCAGTGGAAGTGTTTCATCAGACAGAAACGCAGAGTTTGAACCGAAGCTTGCAGGTCGAGACAGAACCGACAGAAGAAGATCAAGAAGAAACCGAAGAATTGAACCTAAGAAGGCTCGTGATTGTGGTGACACCAACGAGCATGAAAGATAAGCTTCGTGGGGCGTTGTTGAGGAGACTAGCAAACACGTTGAGACTGGTGGCTCAGCCGTTGCTTTGGATCGTCGTGGAGCAACAGTCGGAAGATTCCGAGGTTTCTGATATACTAAGGAAAACAGGGATCATGTACAGACATGTTGTGTTCAAAGAGAATTTCACAGATTCAAATTCTGAAATGGATCATCAGAGAAACATTGCTCTGAATCACATTGAGCATCACAGGCTGAGTGGGATTGTCCATTTTGCAGGGCTTTCTAATGTTTATGATCTCAGTTTCTTTCAAGAGATAAGAGCAATTGAGTAAGTCTCTTTTTCCACTTTTGATCTACCATTTTTATCATTAATTTAGCCTGGATCATTTGACAATTAGAACAAGTAATGACTATGATTATTAATCAATTTATCACAGTTAGGTGCTGCACTAAATATTTGATTTGGTTAGGTACGAATCAGTTGAATCCTAGCCCAATAACAAATCGTTTAGCTTTGGGTAATAAAATATAATATAAAAAAAAATCATAGAGAGACTTTGAGCTTCGAGGTATTTTAATTCCTAAGATTGCTTTCATTAATTATTCACTTTATTTAATATGGCACCCTTTATTTATCTCATCTTATAACTTTTATCTCTTTATTCAAAATCCAAAAATTGATTATGATTCATATAATGCATGTTGGGCCCAAGAAAATAATAGGCAATCTTATTTTATAATTATTAAATAATCTCCAAACAAAAGCTTTGAAATTTGTGTTCATATGTATAATTTAGAAATGAGAACTGAGAAAGAAGAATTATCAGGGCATTTGGGACGTGGCCGATTGCAAAACTGCATGCAAACAAGAAGAAGGTGATAATTGAGGGACCAGTTTGTAAATCCTCAGAAGTATTGGGGTGGCATTTGAATAAGATGAAAAATCCAACATCAACACCACCCCCTCTTCACATCTCAAGCTTTGCTTTCAATAGCTCTATTCTTTGGGATCCTGAGAGATGGGGCCGTACTTCATCTCTTCAACACTCCTCTCTGGTACATATATTTTTATTATTATTTCATTAATCGCAAACGAATCATAAACTTTTTTAAAATTGCAATTTTAACTATTCTTCTAACTATGCATAGCATGACTTTAATATTCGAATAGTGACTAAACACGTCAATGCAACAATGCCCGTGGATTACAGATGCACATTATATTGATAGTAATGTTATATTTGTTAATAACCAAAATATTAATTAACATTTGTAATCTTCTGAAAGTTTGTGACTTGTGCAACAATTAACCTTTTTTTTTAAGGTATATCTTATCATGCTATTTTATAGTACTTGCCACGTCAGTTATATAGCTTGTAAGGGACCAAATAAAATTATTACCAAAACACCATTTTAATTGATGTGCAGAATTCTCTGAGATTTGTAAGGAAGGAGGTTGTTGAAGAGGAGGTGAAGTTGAAGGGAATTCCAGCACAGGGCTGCTCTAGAGTTTTGATATGGGCACTCCACATTTCTCACCTAAAATAGAACACATCATCTTTTCCACCTCATCACTCTAGAAAATTTAAGATCAAATGATTCTTTTTACCTTCTAATTTTTTTCATTATTTCAACCTTGTAGAGTAATAATCTCATCTTCATTTCAAGACTTTGTAACTTTGAAGTACAATCAATTATAGCTCTTCTATGTTTTGGTATCTCCAGAAACATGATATGCAGCAAATGGCAAAACATTTATTACGAGGGAGAAATTGAAGTGACAAATGACATATTCTTTTCATGTTGTTGAGCTTTCTATTTGATGCATCCTATTGTCAGTGCTAAGGTTATCTCCAGCATTCAGGAAATCAGACAACTTATGATTTCTGACACGAACAGGAGCATCCCTGTCATCTATACTGTAGTATCGAAAACAAGAAACTTCTCATACAGTGGTATATTTAGACTCTACCTGAGCCGAGGCCTCTTCTACATCGTCGTTTGTCAGAGTTTTATCTACAGTTTCAAGGGGGCCTTCTGGGCTTCCAAAAACCGATAGGAATATTTTCCGGTGACATTCATCACAGAGAGAGAAGTACGAGAAGTGCCCCTCTTCTGGAAGTCTATGCACAATCGCACTTGGTAGAATACGGGCCACAAAATCAGTCATTGATGGGGGAACCACCCTGTCATCCATTCCCTGTTTAAAACGGGAAATGTTAATGTGTTTGTAAGAAGAAACGGGAATGAGAGAGACGAGAAAACATGCAGACCTGCCATATGTGGATCGGGCCAAGATACCCGGTCAATACACAATCGGGCTGGCCATAGATGAACTGCAGCCAAGGGAGAATGCCTTTACTTGAACACTTTCTCTGCACTTGAAGATCCGTAAGGCTGAAACCCCAATCCGACACTTGGAGTACAGCTTCCTCGACAAAAGGTCTTAGGTTGCCCTGACGAATCGACTCTTCCACATCCCTGTACCAGGTTTCTTCAAAGGCTGATGTCTCCACAAGATCTTCATCCTGCATAAATTAGATGGAGATATCACCAATTTGATAAATATTCTCAATCATTGATTCATACCGTTTATCCAAAGAAGCTACATTGTCAGGACGAGACAAGATTACCTTCTTGCTCAATGACAAGGACAGCCATTTCTCGATCTGACCATGCTTTCCAGATAGAAAAGTTCGATGATAGAAGTAGCCAAGTAACTTTGGAAATCTTCGAGCCAAATAGAACATCGATTTTCTTCTTCGAATCCAATTTCCCCAAGTTATCGACATCTCTTCTCTAGTCATCCTCGAATCATATGGATTGACCAACGGGGCAAGCATGACAGCACCTGGCAAGTAAGAGCATTTGTACAGCATCAAAGGAGGGCAAAATGCTGAAATCATTTCTTGCAATAAGTATAGTGTATACCTGCAACTTTATTCGGAATATACTTCAGAGCAGCCCAAGCATGCAACGAGCCGCTTGAATACCCCAAAACCCAGAATTTACCCTTCACTCCCACAGAATATGCCAGGTGTGACATATCCAGGGCCGATGAATTAAGGTTTCTGTAAGGATGAGGATCACTCTCCCCAAAACCAGGAAGATCATAACTGATGAGACGAACACCAAACTCTTTTAGCAACGACTCTTTGATGCCCAGAATACCTGTCATTCGAGAAGAACTTCATACAAGCATATATATACCAAGTTATTTATCATTTTCAATTGCGTACAACGGCCAAGTACCTATAAATCGAGAAGAGAGAAAACTATGTGGAACGATCAGAGAAAATCTTGCTTTATCAGCTCGCACTCCGATCTCATGATAAGCTATGTATCTACCATCGGGGAGCAATATCCGTACGGCACTCGGAGGATGTAGAGAAACTTTCTTTATTGTTGATACATCAGCGCTGTATTTGCTATTTACACTCAGAACTGTACCAAATTAACAAGACCGAATCAAACGAGCATCAAACATGCCACACTAGAACGGAAATTCCGATGATGTAATAACTTTTAATGTCCAAACATCGTTCATTCATCACAGAATCTAGTCACAATCCTAGTTTAGTTCTCTTCAACTGATATCTCAAAGTTCTTCATAATATGCTAGAGATATTAAATCATAACCACATTGAAATTTCAACAATCCACAATATGCAAAACTAACAATTCAGAATTGCTAATCGGCAGAAATGCAGAATTATTGGTGAAAAAGCAACAAAAAAATTACCAGCAAGAGCAAGAACAAAAACGAAGAAAATGACAGGCCAAACGTGCACCGGATCGCGATCCTCCGGCAAGAACTCATTCAGGAACCTCAGTTTCTCCGAAACCTCTAACAAAGGACCCTTGGTCTTCTTCACAATGTAAGAATCCTCAGTCAATATAGTCTGCTGCACAACATCCCTAAACCCTCTCCCTAATTCCATCCCCAATTCTCCCCACGCCTTGGCGAACCCCTTGATTTGATCCTTCAAGCTCTCCACCTCCTCCACCGCCGGCTTCGCCGATAGCTCCGGCGCCCTAACCGCCGTCGAATCTCCGGGGAATATTATCCCCGTATCTTCAACCAAGCTCGCCAGCTCATCCCTCCATGACTTGGATTCCCCCGATACCTCCATGAATACGTATACAGAATCAAGTACACACACACACACACACCGTATACTACACGTATATTCACCAGCTAAAATTCGTGGCAGATAAAATGGGAAATCACCATTTCAGTAGAATCGGTGGTACAAGAAAGAGTGAGTGTGTGTGTGTGGAAATGCAAGAAGAAAACAACAGCTGTAAAGAGAGAATCAGAGCACAATATATATACTATTGCTTGTCTTAACTGTTTGGTTGAAATCAGATTCTCCATTTTTCCCAGATAATTATATCATTCATTTACCACTTCTTTCTTTTTTTCTTCTCTTTATTTAACACAATTTATATTTGGGAAATCGATAATGGTGGCCACGTACTATCTATCATCCATACCTGATTTTGTGACAATTTGTTCCTTCAAATATTAAAATGAGCAGTAACTTTAGAAACGTGAAGTTTAATCAATCATTTAAACCCTCAAAAAGAAGAAAAACTATAAAGAAAAAGGAAAAAAAGAAAAAGAAGAGGAATCGAATCCAAATCCGTATAAGCGACCGACCATTGGTGAGAGAGAAGAATCAAACCAATCTTTCACCTTAAAAAATGTGCAGAAAGTAATAAAAGTAGAGTACCATGTTATTCTATTAAAAAAATCTTGAATAGTTTTTTGAGATGAATTTATAAATAAAACTCAATTTCTATGAAATTTATATGGAAATTATGAAATGTGAAGTTTTAACTCATATATGAAGGATATTAATTACATAAAACATCCTCGCGTTCTAGAAAAAAGGCAAAAAGTTAAGTGGCTTGTTCTTTACTCCTATCACTTACACACACACACTACTGTGTGCATTCTATGCCATTCATAATGATGGCTGGCTTTGTTAAAAGACCAAATGAATGATACCATAAGTCACATATATCATATCATGCATAACACGTGACATTGTTTCAAGAAATCCATGTAGTTTACATTTGATAGTATGTGGATCGTACCCTCACATGGGTAACAATTATTTTTATTTAATTTAAATATATCATAAAATTATAAATTGATACTTGTTTTGTAACAAAATTTAATACTATAAGAACAATTATTTGGTGGAACAATTCTTCAATAACAGTGAGCACTGGTCAGCCTTAGGACCACTTAGTAATAACTAACATAGAAAATTAACGTGCTATAATGTTGTTTTGGGCACCTAAATGTTCTCTAATCATTTTTTTGGTACGATTTTCTTCTGAATTGGTAGGTTTAAATTCAGAATTCTGGGATAAGTTTAGTGGAACCTTATAATCAGCTATTTGATTTTTGTTTTAGTTATAGGATATTTTTGCAAAATTGCTTTCTTGTCATTATAGTTACTGGTTTTATCTTGTTCTACTGTTTCATGTATGTTAATGTAAAATTAATATTAACAGTGCACAGTTATTGTGTTCATTGATTGTAAACTGCAAAGTCAGATGATATTTATGGTGGATGATTTGAATTTCATTGAAAAACAAATAAACGGTGAGTTGTGAGATTTAGACTTGAGCTTCATTTGAATGTATCCCCATATAACTTTTTTGTACATCTTTTGTACATACACACCTGTACCCGATTCGAATTGTACATACACCAGTTGTACAGGAGACTAACTCTAATTAAATATAAGATGAAACACATATCCAATTAGATAAAACTAGTTATGGAATACTAGTATGGTAAGAAAATAGGGTGGTGGTCCAAGATCTATATTGGAGATAGGAAAAAAAGGAATAGGGATTGGGATAGAGTTAATGCCAATCCAGTTCTTTTATACAAGTAGAAGATTTATGGATAGAGGTGCAAATTTGCAGCTTTTGTACGTCTGTCTATGTTTCGGTGGGGGTGGTCCCCACCTCGCCTCATCATCATCAGATCTACCCTCTTTATTCACGCCTCTTTTAATAACATGAATAATTATAGGATTTTTATCTTATTATTTACTTCATGTCCAATTTTAGTATACTAGTAGTATAGTAATTCAATGCACGGTTTGTGATATACGATTTATTAGTTTTGAAATTTATAATAATATAATGTGATAACATTATTTTAATCTAAATTATACATTAATATGAATTTAAACATTTCATCTTTAATGTGTCTCATATTAAGTGATTGTTAAATAAACATCAATCTTGTACACCAATTAATATTGTAAATTAAAATAAATTAAATCGAATTAAGTATTGAGAAACATTTATTGTAACGTGGCTGCTAAATGATAATTGATATTTAAAAAATATTTTACCTAATAAAGATATGTTATGCATGTTTACAGTTAATATCGATATAAGCAACATGATTAATATATAAACTATTAATTTTTTTATTCATACTTAATAACAAAGGTGTTAGTAAATAATTCACTTGCGTTCACAGTTATGGATTTTTTTTTTAAATTTTTGGTTCAACCAATGCAAACAACTTAATTGTTTCAAGTTAAAGAAAAGATATATGTTCATCAAATAACTAAAATATTATTTCAAGTTAAAGAGAATATATATGTCCATCAAATAACTAAAATATCTTGATATGTATTTAAATAACGTATGTAACTCAATATTCAACCAACTTATATTGACAAATAACTGAACAATTTTAATACCAAAATATTCTTCATTGTTGTTAATTTCTCAAAAAATTTAAGACCTCTTATTTTAAAAATTACTTTTTTAATTTTCAAATATATAGTTTAATTTACTCATTTATTTTCTGTATTTTCTAACTTTGTTAAATATAATTTTGCACCAAATCTTAAATATAAAATCTCTATTTTTCATAGATTAAAACAAAATTTAAAATAAAAAACTATTTAGTTTAAAAATTATGATTTATATGAAATAAAGAAAAATGATAAAATAAACTTTATAACCTACTTATAGGCAATAACCTAACTTAGTGGATCCACAACAAGTCCAAAATCCTCAAAAGTATAAATCTATTTATTTTTGATTTTTTTAATTCTTATAACTGCATTCTTTTAATTTATAGCAAGTTAATTTGGGAGGAAAAATTAGTTATTGCTAATTCTATAAAAGGTATTATTTATATATATCTGTAGATATATAGATTAGTCTTGTATTTTAATTTTTTAATTGTTGATTCTTTTCGATTTCATTTTTTTTGGGTTGAAATAACCATAATCGTTGATGTGAATGTAACATTAGTATTTCTGATTACCACATCAACAATTTTATTTATTCTGATAAAAGAACGACTGAAAGTGGAACAAATAGACAATTAATTAATCAAGATTGGAAAAGATAAGAGTTAGTGCACTAAAATTGAACAAGATCTATGATATCGGACTAAAATTGTTTACACTATTATTTGATTAGAGAGACGAAGAACTCCCCTTCCGATTGTTGGCCCCTCAATCAGATGAAATGTAAATTGAGAGGTGTATTCAAGTGGTAGACAATTTTGAGAGAGAGCCAACAAAATACAAATCACAAGACAAACCTTCCACAAATTTCAATGAAAATCATATCTCACCCGGGTCTGTTTTCTTATTAACATACTACAGCCTATGTTACATGCTTTTAAAATAATAATCTATTTTAACAAATAAGATTCTGGCATTCTGCCTTAAATTAAGGAACATGATTGGAAAGATATTTCATTTTTTTGAAAAATTTACAATTCAAAATTGAAAAGAGATCAAATTAATCTCATAAAAAAATATAAAATCCCTAAATTTATTTGAAATAAAATTTATAAATATCTAAAATAGGATTTCATTTGAAACAAAATTTTAAATCTTAAAATGAGCGGAGCAATGATAAATCTATGTACTTTCAAGCCGAAAAGGAAACTAGCTCCTTTGATCCCATCGTAGCCCAATAAAATAGTAGGCCCAACTATTTTGTAAGACCAATTATTTTAGAGCCCAACAGGCCCAATTATTTTCCAGATTAGGGCCCAAAAAATGAAACGCAAGTTTCTAAGATTTTACTTAGTTAATGCCTTCATGGCTGAAACCATATAAATTTACTAAGCAATACAATAGGAATTTGGTCAGCTATTCATCTCAAATTAGGGCATGAATCTACTGTGAAATGTGCGCCAACGCTTGATGAAGGTAACTCCTTTTCTCTCTTACTTTTTTGCCTTGAAATTCTGAGATTGTTTTTGTTTTTTTTATGTTTTCTTTCATTTTTCCGGCCACGATTCCGGCGGTGTCCGCCGGAAAGCCTACTAAAATCTGAGTTTAAAAGAATGCATGCTTTGGCTTTCTTCGGCAAAGTAGAAAAATCTTCTCCTTGAGGGATGGTTGCTTAATTACTTTATCATACCTACAAATTAATTAATTGATATATGAAGGAGGAGGCTGCAAACACAGTAACTTGATGATTCAGACCGTGTTCGACTGTAATGGAGTATAGTGATTAATGTATGTTTTTCGAACTGGAATTGCTCTACGCTTTGCAAATTTCGACAGGAATTGTGTCATCATCATCTACGAAACTTGAAACATTTTGTGCTAATTATTCCATAATTAACAAGTTTTGAAATAAGTTATGCCTTCTTTGAATAGTTTGGTTTGTTAACATGTGTACTGCCACTAGTTTTATGATATAAAGTATAGTTGTGGCAGTAATTTAAGTATGGAAGATCAAAGAAGACGAACGCTGGAAGCTCTAGATCGAAGATTTGCTCAAGCAAAAGCAGAGGTTCAGACACAGCAACACAAGAGCAAGAAAAGGGCCGCTGAAGATAGCAAAAAAGTTGTTTCTAATGTCGAGTCTGCATCAAAGCCTTTCTCTGAATCTTCATCTAGAAAAGGTTAATATTTAAGTAAGATTATAGTCTGGTTCTTTTATTCGAATTCTAGCTTTAGTGGTGGATTTTTTAATTTTTGGCTGACATTATTGATTATAAAGGATAGCGCCAATACATCGGTGAAGGTTTTCTGTGTAGGAGGAAATGTGTTCTAAAACTGCTTATCTTGAGTCATATCTATTATTTTACTGTATTTGAGTTTTTTTTCAAAATTATATGGATTCAGGTAGCAAAGAGCAAAGTAGACAGTTGAAGCTTGACATGCTTATGGTAGAATTTGGAAAGCCGACAATACATTCTTAAACATAACCAATCATATCTCTCTCTCTCAATGTTACTTTCAAGAAGTGTTCATGTACGGGCAGAGTGGAGTTTATGGATCCTTAAATTTCATCCAATTACAAGATTATATAGATGTCAAAGAAATCTCTTAGCCGAATGAATTAAGTGAAGAAGTATGGGAGGATCATAAATGAAGCTTCTAGTATGGTTTGATGATGAATTAAACTACATATTGAGCTTCAACTAATCTTTGTATATGTACTGCCATTTCAAGTTTTACACTTATTTAATATCTCCACTGGTTTGATATCATGTGCCCTCCCTGGATTATTATGCAGGCAGCTTTTCTTTCCCGGGTCATACCTCCAAACAAGGTTTAGTTTTATAATCTGATTGCTGTTGATATTTACAACCTAAACTTGATAATTATCTAGAATTCTTGATATAGTCTATACTCTATTTTACAGATGTAGGAGTAAATGAGCCTGCATACTTGAAACTGTCTCACTCAGTTCATGAACATTTGCTACCAAATGGTGTTGAGGTAACCCCTACTATAGTTTATTTATGTTCTGTGTTATTTTGCCTGTACTTACTTGAAATCAGGTTAAATATGATACCTGCATTTTGTACACAATACAGGTTTCTGATAGGAGACTCACAATTGATCGGGTTTTGCATGACCTCTTCCAACATGGTGATTCAGCTCAAAAGTACATGCAGGGATCCAAGAGCATCAAAATTGAGAACACAATTCTTCTTGATAATTTTGTCCCAAAAAGTAGCATATCTGGTGCTGATCGTATTCGAACGCTACAGCAATCAAAACGCTCTAAAAAGCATATGTCCCTGAAACAACATAAGAGGATTGGATCATTTGACTTGCCAAAAGTGTACCATAAGTGAGTTTTTTGTTCATTTCATATTTTTTTCTAGATCCCCAGCACCCCCCTCTCCAATCCAGAATATTATACTTGTTTTTGTCTAATACACTGTAGTAGTATGACATGTCAACTTTCTGATGCTGTGGCATAATTATTATTTATTTTTCATGGGCACTGCTAGTAGAGAGTGACAGTTCTTGTAAATTTGTTTAATTCATCTGCCGCTATAGAAACGATTAAGTTGCAATTCTGTGAACATTTATTACTTGAATTCAGATGTCGCAGTGATGGTCCACAATTAGAATTGCAACTTATGTAGTTTGAAGTATCCTGCACACCCCACCCCCACCCTATCTCTCACCCGCATACATAGAGTTTCTATGGAAGGGTTGGATTTTGTTTTGTTTTGTCTTGTCTTCTTTTGGGGAATTTGTCTTTGTTTAGTGTATTTCATGTTGTAGTTTTTTTTGTATTTCGTTCTTTCTTTAAATCTCGTAACCACTTTTTGGAGAGACCTACATTGGTTGATGTATTTGATATCTATATAGACTATTTACTCTAGTTTCAACCTTAGCTTGATTGTTTTGTTTGGATGCGTGCATAGGACCTACCAACTTGATCTTGCCTTATTGTTGTTAGAGATAATCATATGCTCTGAATTCTCACGGGATCTCATCTGCTTGATTTTCTTTAATGTCTATTAACTTTTTTATTTTTTCTGCAAACCTTTCAGCTTTGAAATCTTTAAGCCCATGCATGAAAAGTGGAAATCCTATGTTCTGCAACTATTGAAAAATGTCGGGTTAGTGTGTCTGCTTTTTTGTCTTCTACTAATGCATTGATCTTGCAATATATGTGAGCTTTTAAGTCGTTCTATTCTCTTTCAGGAAAGATCAGTCGGCACAATGTTTCCTCAATGCCGACCTACATGGTGCAATCATTCTAGGTTCAAAAATCTTACTCATTACTTCAACCACTATCAATGTATTTCAATGTGATACATGAATCCAGAACATACATCAAAACATTCTTTACAGTAGTCATTTTATGCTTGAAGTATGATGAAGACTTCATGCTATTTTACACTTTTACTGGCTATAGTAGTAGTCTTCTGGTTTTCTCTTACCATTTCATTTCTACCGAGTTGGCTATAATATAATGGCTTGAAGATGTTATATAACTATTGTTGGAATATATGTTACTGAATTTCAATTTCCGATGTACTTTTGCAGTGCTTCAGTGTAAGATTATCAACCATGTTGGAATAAATGGAATCATGGTACGAGAAACTAAAGAAACATTTGGAATCATTACTCAAGATAACAAATTCAAAGGTGATCATGAATTTCTGGCGTTTTCTATACTCTAAATTGAATTTCGTGCCTGTAATTGTTTCAAATTGTTTTTAAAAATGTTTGAAACGTTAGCATACTTAATCACCTGCAGTTCAATGCACTTGATGAATAGCAAATATGACATTTTATTAGTAATATACTTATTGATATATGTTTCATTTCTGTCATCATGAAAGTTTCCATTTAGACCATTTATCTGACAACCTTTTGGTTCAATTTCTGTTAGAGAAGATTACTTTGAAATGCATTTTACTGAATTCTGCTTAGGCAGAGCTTTACAATATCGTAGGATTAGCATAATCTGTGTGTTACACATGTCTGATCTCATGTCATTTATTTGCAGTTGTGCCCAAAAAGCTTTCTGTTTTTGTGGTCCAAGCAAATTGCTGGAAGATTACACTTCATGGAGATAAACTTGTATCTAGAAACTTAGTTCCATGAATTAACATAGGTACACCTTCTACATATACCTTATTCTGCAATATCTTATTATCGAAGTTTGTGTTGAATAAGATTATTGTTCCTACGTTTACCATTGCTTTATCTGAAGCCCGTTGCTTCGGAGCTTATTTCAGCTGTTCTAGAAAGCCATCCAGCTGTATGAACCCATTGAGAACTCGGAGGAGCTTACGAGCAGCTTGATCACCCCGTAAATGAGTTAGAACCTTCATACATACTTGGAGCATCTGAAATGCTTTGGGGCATGGAATTTCTTCTTTACTTTCACTTGCAACAGGTTTTCTCAACTTCATATTGCTTAGAAATTTGTTTTTCCATAAGTTTCTCCATTATTAAAGAGGGGCTTGTTTTAGTTTAAACACATTTCAATATGCTTTATTTATATTTGAATTCATACAATCATTGTTTTGTAAATTATGGATCCATACTAATTAGCCGACCCGGCCGGCCCGGCCCAAAAACCACTTATTGTAATACGTAACAACATCTAAGTTGAGCAGTCTTTTTAGATTGAAATACAAGTATCATCATATATATGTAAAAATGCATGTATGTTAGTATGTATATTGTCTTTCTATTTTAGCATTTGTCTGTTTAGTGGGTAGTGACTTAATTCAAGAGAAAACTGATTCTTGGGAATTGTTTGCATGTAACGCCTAGGTCTACTTCAATCCAAATATTCCAGCAAATTATTATTATTGTTATTATTAAAAGTCATTACTATTTCAAGGAAATAAATAAAATCCTCGTAACACTAATTCAGCCAAATATAGATTGCTTGAGATAACTTAATCTGATATAGAATGTGACTTGAGGTACATATAAAGGTTACAACTTATTACAACTCATGAGTTTATTAGTATTTAAAAGAAAAAAAAAAAAAGCAAATTTTGAAGTTTAGTTTAGGATTTTTTTTTTCTAAATTTTTATGTATGAATTTATTATTGAATCCATTTACTATATTGTTTAGTTATGAATAATTAAGACAAACTAAGATTTTCAATATTATGTCTGGATTACATAATTATCAAATGTCTGGATCTTCAATACTATGTATGAATTTATTATTGAATCCATTTATTATGAATTTTTTCATTTTACTTTTCTAGTCCATCATCACCCCATTGTATTTCTACATTATTAAATTATATATTATCGTAGAGAGTTATATAATGGATAAAGCATGAAAAATCAAAATAGAATCATTGAAACTTTTTTTTTAGTGATTACATATGTTTTAGTTGTTGAAGTTAATTTTTTCAAAGCTTAAAATTAAATAAATTATAATTATTTCATTTAATGCTTTGGTATTTGATTTACATAGGAAAAATGAGCTCCACGATTCACCAATCAAATCCTCTTCCACATCTGCCATATTCTGACTGTTTCTTTAAATAATGCTACAATTAAATAAAATTCATTGTGGGTTTTTTGTTTTTGTTTTTGTTTTTTGTTTTTTTTGTTTAGGTAATTCACTTCCCCATGAATATGAAATTCATAACTTTTATTCATAAACTAATTATAATCGGTTGATGAAACTTGTGATGTCTATTAAAAGTTTGTTGAAGAACAGAGCATTAAATGTTTCTATTTAAAAGAATAAATTAATAATTATAATATACAAAAGCTTGTGTTCCACAAGTAACTATGTCTAGATATGTGTATATTAAAGTTGAATAATTGTTACACTTGATACATTTTTTTGGCTAAATTAATTTGAGAAATTTCACATTTTTCTTCTAAATAATCGACGAAGAAATTATAAATCTTTTATTTTTTAAAATAAGAAATCACACGTCTTAAAAAGAATAAGACAGTAGAACTTAATAAATACCTTAAAACTAGGCACCAAAATTATATGCACCAAACGCACCGTTTACATTGTAATTAGTCTCCCTCTTCAACTTTCTCTCACTAGAAAAACAAACAGAGGAGAGAGAAGGAGAGGCTGGCAACTTCAGTGCAGCAACTGCTCTCACATTGTACAAAACTCTCTCTCTCTCTCTCTCTCTCTCTCTCACTCATATATTATATCTACTGCTATGTTTCCTTTCCCAAACTGACAGCCTTTCCAACTTCATTTTATCATCTACTTGAAACCCAGTGAAGAAAAGAGTTAAGGAGACGATCTTTCTCAATCTTCTGAGCTGTAAGTGGTAACATTTCCAAGCATAAAAAATGGCGATTTTGTTTTTTCTTGTATAAAGTTTGAGCTTTTGTATTTTCTGCTAAAAACCCATTTACAAAGATGAGAGCTTTTAAATGATCATCACTATTACTGATTGGTTGTGTGAATCAGAATTCAGGTTTTGAAGATTGAGTCTTGTATGCCATGCGAGCATTATATATAACATTTCTTCTTCAAAAGATTCCACAATGATTACTTGACATCTCAGCTTTATATAAATATGTGTATATATATTATTAAAAATCAATGGTTCTGCTTATCTTCTATGATGTGCTAATATGGTTCAGTGAGATTCTGTCCAGTATTAGCTTTTGGTCTTCTTCTAATAATTTGGTTGATTATTTCCAAGAGTTGCAAATTAATTAATGGGAGTTTCCAAAAAAGAAACATTGCCAAAGTCGTTTCTGAAGATATTTTGGCAACCTCATGCTTTGCTGTATATTCCTTCCTCCTCATTATTGCTAACCCACCTGGGAATAAAAATTAATGCATGACAGTTTTGAGTTAATATTGAATAAGTGCCATTTCTGATGTATATATTTTTACACACATATATACAGAGAGAGAGAGAGAGAGAGAGAGAGAGAGAGAGAGAGAGAGGATGAATAAGTGTGTTTCACGTTTCATATCAAGGGTGAATGGAGGATACTAATGCTGTTGAATTATTGATTATATATGATGATGTGCTTTTATGATGCTGTCTAAATAATGTTATTTCTAAACAGTGGAAATTCTTGAGTAAAAATGAAGGGAAAAAAAGAGGAAGTAAAATACTTGCTTGCATAAGGCATAATCATATTTGTTTATCATCTGATAGCCACTTCTTTAGCTCCTTTTCTTTTCGATTTTCGTCTTTTTTCTTTATGTTGTGGGATTGGTTGGTGGGAGTGGAGGTTGTTTCTGTGTTCTTCCTTTGAAGGGAAATGGGATAGATAGCATTGCTTCTTTCTTTTCCTAGTTTGGTTTCCAACTTAGTAATATGGATTACAAGTTGCATTTTCTATTGTAATATTTGTTTAGCCCTTCTTTGTACACCAAATTTGCTTCTCTGAGGAAATCCTCTCCAAGTTTGCAGGGCTGTGGGTCAGGTGGCCCTCTGAGGACTTCGACTTTTCTTCTAAATCTTCGGTCATTTCTCAGCCACGAATATGCATACCCCTTTATCAAGGTGAACTCGTCTTACAAAATCATATTCGTGTCTATAATATCATGGTTTCTGCTTTGTCATTCTTGCTTAGAATATGAAAAGGAAATGAGCTTTGTTTTCTTGCAATTGTTCTAGCTATGATGAATTTACTTTTTAATCCTTTGTGCAAGTTTCCTGTTTTAATCATGTGTGTGTGGTTTGGGTGTAGACCTGGTCCTCTAGATGTGCCACAAAAAGTATCACCTTCTACGCCTAAGCCTCGAGGTGTCCGGAAGCTCAAAAGTCCGGCATCAAATTCTGATTCGGTTTCATCTCCGAGTCCAGTTGGCAAAACAGCTAAAGATCGAAGTCCTAAAGTTGTTGATCGAAGATCACCACGAGTTCCAGCAACTGAGGTATGTATGATTATTAGCCAGTTTCTGTCATATAACCATATTTGAATTGACAGAACCCTGAGGGTAAATATGTCTTTTGATTTCCTTTTAGATTGCTAATTGAAAACGAGCATACTTCAGGCTGTTTTTTTTTGATAGTAATCTTAACCTAAAAGATAAGTTTACCCTTATGATTAGAGCTTGCAAGTCATGTGTTCTTCTTTTAGCCGGAAAATGGGTTTAGGTTGCAAATTGAAAAACGATAATATTTTAAATTTGTTTTTGATTTTAACATTCATATTTATAACTCTGTGTGTGTGTCAGAATAAGAGAGCAAACAAAGTGTCTGAATTGGAACCTCAGATTGCCAAGCTCCAAGAGGAACTGAAGGCGGCAAAGGAGCAGCTCGTCTCGAGTGAATCATGGAAGAGACGAGCTCAGCACGAGGCTGAAGACGCTAAGAAACAGCTAGCAATAATGTCAGCAAAACTGGAGGAGTCTCAGAGGCAACTTAATGAGCTTTACGAATCTGAGGAAGCTCGTGTCCAAGAGCTACGTAAGATATCTCAGGATAGAGATAGAGCATGGCAGTCTGAACTAGAAGCCGTCCAGAAACAATACGCAATGGACTCTGCCGCATTGGCCTCTTCCATGAACGATATACAGAAGCTCAAGATCCAATTGGACAGGGTTTCTCAATCAGAAGCTTCTCAAGCCAGGCATGCTGAGTCAGCTCGTGCTGAGATTCAAAGCTTGAAAGTCGAACTCACAGAGACTCTCGTCTTGGTTGAGAAATTGAAGGACCAGTTGAATGAAAGCAGAGAGTACGAAGCTCAGGCGCTTGAGGAAGTTTCTAGAACTCAGAAGCAATTGACAGCTGTGAAGAATACTGAGAAAAGGCTAGAATCGGAATATGCTAATATTATGAAATCGTATGACTCTTTGCTTGGTGAATTGGAGGAGTCGAAGAATAGAGTTAGATCGTTGGAGGAGCTCGTTGCAATCAAAACCTCGTCTCAAAATGGGGATAGTGATGCATCGGAAAATCTGAAATCTGAGGTTAACAATTTGAGAAGTGAAGTGAGTGAGTTGAGATCTTCACTCGAGAATACTGAAAGAAGGTATCGAGATGAGTACATTCAGAGCACATTGCAGATCAGAAATGCATATCAATTAGTGGATCAAGCAAAATCAGAATCATGCCAGAAAGAAGCTGAGTTGGATACCAAGATCAAAGAATCAATGGCTGAAGTGGAGAAATTGAGGGCTAAATTAACTGAAAAGGAAACTGCAGTGCAAATCTTTTCATGTGAGAACCAGCCGGACGAATCAGCGTTGGAAGATCTAAAAACGAGCTTACTGGACAAAGAGGTGAAGCTACAAACTGATTGCAGAAGAAAACGAGAAGCTGAAATCTGAAATGATGAAGACGGAGACGGATAGAAGAAAAGCAAACAACGAGTCCTTAATGAAGCTCGAATCTTTGTATGAAGAAACAGATATAAATTGTAAGAAAGTTGCTCGTGTGACTGAGGAGCTCGATGCAACTCAGGCGACTAACAATGAGTTGGAAGCTGAGCTGAGGAGATTGAAAGTGCAGTGTGATCAGTGGAGAAAGGCTGCTGAGGTGGCAGCTGCAATGGTGGCCAATGGTACTAACAGGAAGTATGTGGAACGAACAGGCTCGTTGGATTATATTACGATTGGTAAGAAGATGAGTCCTCCAAACTGTGAAGATACGGATGATGATTCTCCGAAGAAGAAGAATGGCAACATGTTGAAGAAAATAGGTGTGTTGTTGAAGAAAGGGCCCAAGTGATTTCAACTTTGAAATTTCAGGTTGCTATTTAGCCTTCTTATGTTGTTTCTTGTCATTGAATTTGTGTAATCTTGATGAATTCTCTATGATCATGCTGCGAATATACTCAGTTTTGGCAGTGATTCTCTTTCTCTTTGTAACTATTTTGTGTCATAATTAGTTGTAAAATAACTTGGTCATTCTTTGCTGTTTATTTGAATCATGAAATTGTGAACTGATCCCTTTTTAATGAAAAATAAAAATAATGCTAGTAACTTAAAATTATAAATTAAATTTATTAATAAATGGAAGAATGCAACTATGCAAGTAAAATTTCATATGTATAAAATGTCGTAAAATTTTATTTCATTTAACCAAAAAAAAAAAAGAGTAAAAAATTGAATATTTTTTAGAAATAAAACTCAAAGGTCCAACCAAGGGATCGTTGGAGTCAATATTTGCTTCATATATTTTATCCCGCCAAAAAAAAAGGACGCCAATTTGAATTGCCGGAACCCTGCCGCAGCCGTCGTCGCCGTCGCCGTCGCCGCCGTCTCCGCCAGTCGTCATCTACGGACATCCGATGGAGATGAAGATTAATAAAACGAAATCCCGACCGTCGGAGACAGGTGATCTGTGGCGCATCATGGCCTACTATTTTCCCCAAATCAGAGCCGACGACTCGGAGCTGAAATTTCATCTCACTTCCTGCCTCGTTCACTTCTTCTCCTCTCCTCAAGGACAACAACTTGTCCGTCAGGTTTGCTTCTTCTCTGTTTCTGATATTTCTGCCATCTCTACTTAACGAGAAGCCTAATGGAGAAATTATTGATTTTAAGACAAACACGAATGTAATCCTTGAGAATTACAATTAATGGGGAATATTTTATGTTCGTCTTCCTATTAAAATACTGGATTGTCACTATATAAGACGATAAAATGGACGCTGATGATGTTACAATAGAAAACGCAACTGAATTTGTAGGTTTAGTAGATCCAATCTTCATTTTCTATAGCTAAACGCTATGTTCTAATGGTCCATTGATGAACATCAACGTGTTAGTGGATGAAAGTGTTTATTGATTTATCAATCCAACATTTCCAGATGCATGCTTATGTAATAAATAAGGTAGACATAAGATGAACTTATTTTCTGGAACTTGTGAATGCAATGGCTAGGTGAAAGAAGATGATGGATTATTCTTCTTGCCGCTTGACTTCCAGCAGTTCCGGAAAGTATGTGACATAGAAGAATTTTATTTAGCGTTAGAAGAAAAGCCTAGAGATGCTCTGCTGTGTATGAGTGCTGCAATGCACAAGGTAACATAAATTTTGGCCACTTTTGGGAGATGGTCGTATGTTACGCTTGTTAAATAATTGTGCACTTGAAAACTTGAGTAGGTATACTTCATGAAAGAAGATCTCATAGAGGATTGTGTAAAGATTAGTATCCGTCTTCACAATTACCAAGATTCCATGATTGCTTTGAAGAACCTTAAGGCTGCTTATATAGGTACTTTGCTCTTTTCTCTTGTTTAGCACTTCTTTATGAGATTACATTTGGACATCGCTAACTTATTGGTTAACATCATAGACAGGCTTGTTTCTGTAAGGGGAACTGTAGTAAAAGTTAGCACAGTCCGGCCTCTGGTGATGCAAATGAGTTTTTCATGTGGTAAATGTGGGACCATCATCACCTGTGAGTTTCCTGATGGAAAATTTTCTCCACCAACAAAATGTGAAATGCAAGCATGTAAAAGCCGAATTTTCAATCCAATCAGATCTACTGCTCGACCAATAGATTTTCAGAAAATAAGGTACACTTCTTAACATATGAGAGCACGCATTTGAAAGAATGCTCCGACTGTGAAGGCTTTACATAGACCATCCTGTCTTTCTTTTCTTTTCTTTTGTCTCTGCGTGTTTCTGTGTTGTGATCAGGTGTAACCTTCAGAATTCAGGAGCTTCTGAAATCTGAACATCATGAAGAAGGACGGGTTCCTCGGACAGTTGAATGTGAACTGACTCAAGATCTAGTGGATGCATGCATTCCTGGAGATGTTGTGACAGTAACTGGCATCATAAGGGTGATTAACAATTATATGGACATTGGAGGAGGTAAAAAAATTTATCTAGAAGAACCAAAGTATCCTGTCGTAATCTTACTCATTCAAGTGCTTTATGAATCTTTTTCCTCTGATTTAGATTCATGTTCTGTTTGTGTTACCATGAGGGTGGGCTAGCATCCATGCTCACAGTTAGAGTGTTTTTTTAAGGCTGATTTCTTCTAATATGTTGTGGTTTTTGTTACTTACTGCTTCCTACAAACTTGGGCACTCCATGGTTATCTCATAAGAAAATTCTGATGATCCCCTCCTTAACTTTAGTAGGTAGCATATTTTCGGATGCAAGAATGTGCATATTTTTGCAATTAGTCAAGCGTACTTGGAAACTGTGTATAATTTTCATGGTTTTTTCTTTTTTTTTTTTAAACTTTAGGAAAATCTAAGGGGAAGAATCAAGCGCTGTACTATTTGTACCTTGAAGCAGTTTCCATAACAAACTCAAAATCCCAGTCTAGTCCCAATGATATGCAACATACTGACACTAATGCAAGGGCCTCAGAACATTTAAATCTGTACTCGTTTTCGCCAAGAGATCTAGAGTTTATTGTTAAGTTCTCAGAGGAGCATGGCTCTGATGTGTTTCGTCAAATTCTGCAATCAGTTTGTCCATCCATTTATGGACATGAGCTTGTTAAAGGTATATAAGACAGTTATTATATTGTCTTCCTTATGGTTATATTGAAGCATGGATGATCATAGTTATTACCACTGTTTTTGCTACATCTTTCTGATTTAAAGCAGTATAGTCCAGCTCTGCCTAGGTACAACCATTAGGTATTGCCATTGTCTTACTAGAAACCCTAGATATGATATTCTACAACTTAGATTCTTTAAGAGGAAGTGCGGTTGTTTATATAAATGCTAATATTAATAAAATTTCGACTTTAAAATATGAATATAGGTTCCCATCTCACTAGCCAGATGAAACCAAGAATTTCTCAAAGGACTATCTTAAATTGTATTTTAGTGTGTCCATGTTCTGATGCTTAAATAGTGATACCTTGAAGTTTATATTCCCACGTTTGCATATGCATATCTGTGCCATGTGTAAAATTATGATTCGACAGTTTATCATTGTTGCTTATGCATTTTTATTTTTAATTGCTAAATATAATTGGTTTTGAGGATTTTAGTCGTTGATTTGAATGTTTAAAATGACACTTTACTATCTACCTTCTGTTTTGCTGGTCAAAGCGGGAATCACATTAGCTCTGTTTGGAGGTGTTCGAAAGCATTCAATGGATCAGAACAAGGTGCCTGTCAGAGGAGATATACATGTAATTGTTGTTGGTATGTTGATTTTCTTCTTCAGCAGTTATCCTTAACTGCAGGGGTCATATGCTATATACTTCCTTCATATCTTGGGAGTCTTCGTGTGCCAACAGTTGATGTGCAAGTTATGAATAGGTGATCCTGGACTTGGTAAAAGCCAACTACTTCAAGCTGCAGCTTCAATTTCTCCACGTGGGATATATGTCTGTGGGAACGCCACAACTAATGCTGGCCTTACTGTTGCAGTGGTGAAAGATTCTACAACAAGTGACTATGCATTTGAGGCTGGTACACTTTCTTCTTCCTTTTCTATTCCAAGCTGGCAATATACCCTTGAAATACATGGCTTATCCATGTTCAAGTGTATCTGGGAATAATCAGGATTTTATGAAGATCTCTCTCTCTCTCTGTCTCTCTCTCTGTCTCTCTCTCTCTCTCTCTGATGAATGCACACACACACACAATACAATAGGAACGACTGAAGCAGGCTATGTTTTAAACTCTAAACATTTAAAACTCTCTCCCCTTCAAACTCCAGGCACCTGATGCAAGCTATAATTAAAACTCCAAACATTGAAACTCCAACGCCTAACTTCTTTGCTGTCACCATCCTCATCTGACCCTAATATTATCTCCACTCCCTCTTTACCCTTATAAAAACTTGTAAAAGTTGCCAAAGTTAACTGTCATGTTCATTTTACAGGTGCCATGGTACTTGCAGACCGTGGATTATGCTGTATTGATGAGTTTGACAAAATGTCAGCTGAACACCAGGTTTCCCCTGTCCTTCGACTTCAAATTGTTTATCTACAAACTTAAAAAACTATGCTGATTATTTTATGTCTTCAGGCCCTATTAGAAGCGATGGAACAACAGTGTGTCTCTGTTGCAAAGGCGGGACTTATAGCAAGTTTATCGGCAAGAACTTCTGTTTTAGCCGCAGCAAACCCTGTCGGGGGTCACTATAAGTATTGAACTTTACATAAATTACCTTGATTTTTCCTGCGCACACACACACACACACATTTATATATATTTATGATTGGAACTGTCAGTCCATGTCTGTATCTGATATGCTTTAGAAATGAAAGTTGAGAAATCCTTGTCAAGTTGAGTTAACCAAGTCTCGTGGACCATGACATGTTTAAACAGCCATAAAATTTCAAAAAGCTTCTGTTATGTTCTTCTGTTTTGTCATCATATCATGCATATGAACATTCCATGAGTAATAACTCCTTAAATACAAATTTTCTCTGTCCATGCCCTAAATCAGATGGTCGGAAGGTTTCTACACTTATCTGTTGGTTTCAGGTACAATAAAGTGCCTCTTGTATTAAATCTCAAACTCTCATTGCAGCCGGGCAAAAACAGTGAATGAGAATCTGAAAATGAGGGGTGCTCTTCTCTCACGATTTGATTTGGTTTTTATATTGCTTGATAAGCCTGATGAGTTAATGGATAAGAGACTTTCAGAGCACATAATGTCGGTATGTCTTCTTGCTTGCCTCCAAACTCATGCCTGAGTAGTAAACTATATGTACCTGCGGATGGTATCTGTTTGGTGAAATGCTTACCACTTATCTCACCAGATGCGTGCTTAACTTTTTTCTCCGCACCAAAAGTGCTCAAGTATGCACAAGTAGTTATTTGTAGTTACATAAATATGCTATACAGTTGGAAAGATATTGTCAATGCTCGAGAGAAGCAGAAATTGTTTCTGTTTTACAACAGGAAAAAGAAAGAAAGAAAGAAAGAAAGAAAGAAAGAAAGCTTTATGACATGCTTGGTCACAAACATGACGCATAGATCCTCTGTTAATTTTATTTCAAATGGAATCTTTTGCAGCTTCATGCTAGCAATGGACAATCTTCACCATCTACAAAGAGGTTATGTACAGGTGATGTTTCAGCCTTTCTAAATTTATATAGCATAGGATTCTTTTGATACAATCTTTAGTTTGCCACCTGCAGAATCACGGAATATTAGAGAACCAGACATGAATGTAAAAAGTGGTTCCCTAGTTGCAAGGTTGAGACTTGATCCTAAAAAAGACAGTGATTTTGTTCCACTACCTGGCCCTCTTCTGCGAAAATATATTGCTTATGCAAGAAGTTATGTTTTTCCGAGGTGATCATAGGTTCTCTATATAATCTTAAACAGTATTGCCGAATACTTATGTAGAGAAGTACTCACAATTATATCTTTCATCAAGGATGACAAAACCAGCTGCAGATATCTTGCAGAAGTTTTACTTGCGTCTACGAGACCATAACACTTCTGCTGATGGCACTCCAATAACAGCAAGGCAGTTAGAAAGCTTGGTAAGGCTGGCAGAGGCTCGAGCTAGAGTTGACTTGAGGGAAGAAATAAGCACACAAGATGCTTTGGTAAGTTCCTGTGAGGAGTGACTGATTCTAGAGGACTTTTCTTTTTATATGTGAATAACCATTAAACATCACAAAATTAGCATGGTCAATAACCATTTCCTTGCCCTTACATTGTTCCCAAATGCATGTCTTGCATTCTAAAGACAACGCAAGATAGTCAGCTTACAGTGAGATTCAGTGAAAGAACTTCACCAGAGCTTTGCATGAGCATCAAAATACGCTTTATGACCTTTTCTTTCTTTTTTTCAAGTTCATGTGGTTTATACTTCTACTTCCTTCATGCACTGAAAGCCATGCAAATTATTAGATTATTCATGAAGCACAACTTGCACAGGATGTTGTTGAAATCATGAAAGAGTCCTTATATGACAAATATGTGGATGAAAATGGGCTCGTTGATTTTGGGCGTAGTGGTGGAATGAGTCAACAGAAAGAAGCCAAACGATTTCTAAGTGCATTGAATAAGCAATCTGAATTGCTCCAAAAAGACTGCTTCTCTATATCTGTACGTAACTTCGTTCCATTCAGGATTCCTTAACCAATCTGCATCGAATGGACATCATAAAAGTCTGATATTTTGGATCATTTGCTCAGGAAATCTACAGTTTGGCAGATAGGATCAGTTTAAGGGTGCCTGATATCGACAGTTTTGTCGATAATCTTAACAGCATAGGCTATCTTTTAAAGAAAGGCCCAAAAACTTATCAGGTATGTAAATGTAAACGACTATGGTAACTTCAGTTGTCTGCTTAATATACAGCTAATGAATCTAGTCTCTCACAAAGAGTTCAAATGAAACTAGTGCAGGTGTTATCATCGTCTTATTCTCGCTCTCAATCCTCGAGATCAAGATGATTTTCGCAGGTGAAACTTTCAACTTAATATCTACCTGCATTTCCTATGCTTCTGCAAGTGATGTTGAACTACTATCACACTGTTTATAATGTTCAACTGCAATGTATTTGTAAGAACAGTCATAGCAATTGATTTATCAATTCCTATTTGTACTAAAATGCAAGTTTGGAATTTTCCTTGTTAGAAATCATACACGTCATTCACGAATGTCGTGTATAAACAACGATTGTTGTTAGAAAAATCTGAAAAACATTGTTTGCATATGTATAATTTATGACAATAATAATGGGAAAGAATACACGTCGATGTGATCTTTACCTGATGAGCACAAAAGTGGGCAATGATCAAAACTATAAACAGAGAAGACACGACAACTGCCCCATTTCAACTTATCAACTATCTTTCCTACATAACTATAATCCCACTCCATTTCTTAAGCAAGCTAAAGCTCTCATTCATAATCTTCTTCTGCAGAGTCAAGTCTCCACTCACTCCCATAGTAAGAGTTGGGCAATCCCAACCAGAACTTGAATGCCTCAGCTGCATGTTTCCTCTCTTTTCTTCTATCTTGTCGAGCCCTCGATGCATGCTTACTCGTAAACATCCTCGAATGCATCTCCACATAGATTCTCTTATACTTAGTCTTATTTGGGTGTATCCCATGTTCCTCCATACAAGCGACTATCTCCAATGCTTTCTTAAAGAAAGCTGCCCTCACACATATGTCGGCCAGTGTATCCAAAAGCCCTTCATCGGGTTTTAGAGGGGGGACGTGGGGTGATGAGCTTGCTTCTTCGCCTCCATTATTCTCAACCCTGCACCTCTCCTTTATCTCATTCCACAGTAGAAGAGCTTCCCCCGGTTTTCTTGCCAATGCTATCCCATTTGCTAGGCTTCCGTAGGTGGACACATTGGGGTACACTCCGTTTTCTTTCATATTCTCAATTACACTCTTTGCTTCATCAATCCTCCCTAGTTTACAGTACCCTTCAACCAGCATATTCCAAGCAACCAAATCAACTTTCACTCGAGGGTCTTTGAGCATTTCATCAAACACTTTGTTAGCTAGTTTTGGTTGACCAGACGAGGCGAAGGCTTTCATCAAAGTGGTGTAGCTCACTTTTGTGGGAGCGATGCCTCTCTTTCTCATCTCATTGAAGTATGTAAGAGCTCCTGCACAATCATCCACCTGTATGCATCCATCAATCAATGTATTGTAAGAAACCACATCTGGTTCAATTCTTGCCACCTCAACCATCTCCCTCATAAGATCCTCTGCCTTGTCAATCTGCAGTTGCTTGCAGTACCCTTTGAGAAGAATGTTATACGTGATAAGGTTAGCTGGAACGTGATTTCTGGCCATCTCCATAAGCACTTCTCGTGCCTTATCCATTGATCCAACCTTCACGAAAGTAGATATAAGGGTGGTGTATGTGACATGGTCAGGATGGGAAGAACTGTCCTTTTGGTTCCTCATCGCCTCAAGCATCCTCACAGTGTCTGCAACACGACCCGCCTGCATATAACCTTTCATCAACGTCGTGTAAATTCTTGAATCCGGTGGAACGGCCTCAGGCAACAGTGGGGGATCACTGCTACAATCAACTGAATTCGGTAATAGTTTGTCGAATGTATCATCACCTTCGTCCCCTGAATCCTCGTCATCTGAGTATACATCATCATAGCATGAATCCCTTAAAACCTTACAAATGTCTCTCCTTCCTTCCCTCATTGCCTGAACCATTTTCTCAGCAGTGTCCAAATCGCCAAATCCAACATAAGCTGCAACCAGTGAATGCAATGTCGTCTTACACAAAGCCACTCCCTGTTGAATTATCCTCTCCAAAACAAACACGAGCAGATCCTTTCGATCAACTCTAGCACACAATTTAATCATGACGTTGTAAGTCAATGCATCTGGCTCACATCTTAACTCAGACATTTCGTCGAACAGTTGGAGAAATTTCTTGGTATCACCAAGATTGGCACACGCATTGAGCACAGCGTTGTAAGCACCGGTATCTGGATACGAGTCCTTAACAATCTCAGGGTCGGCGAACCTGAGTATCTTCTTCGTCACAGAATTGAAGAGCTTAATCGCCTCAATCGGGCCATCATCACCGGAAGCAGCGAGTTTGCTTATCACGGCACTCCACGCCTTGACATGAGGGAGATAACCTGATTTAAGCATGGACTTCACAATAGACGCGGCATAAAGAGTGTGGCCGCCTTTGGCGGCGGCAACCGAAAGGAGGCCGAGGGAATTGGAATCGAGGCGGTGGAGCTGGCGCTCGCGGCGGAGACGCTCTATAATGGACTGAGCTCTGGTCAAGCCCTCGGTGGTGTTGAGGTAGGATAATTGCGAAACCAGGCGGCTCAGGCAAGTGGTACTCGGAAGCTGTGCGCATTGGGCGTAGATTAGCCATGCTTCCTCGGTTTTCCTCTGCTGGAGGAGCGTGAGGAGCACGTAATCCTGGGAAGTGGCGAGTTTGTTGGTTGCGTCGGTGGAAGAAAGGGAGATTATGGAGGAAGATTTGGTGGTGTGGACGCGGACGGAGGAAGGTCTGGAATTGGTGGCGACGGCGAAAAAGGCGGAGGTACGCGGCGGCGGCGCAACCCAGTGGAAGGTGAGAGTGTGGGTAGCGTTCATGGCTGCTCCATTTGAAAATTCAGGGAAAATGGTGGAAATTTGGGTTTATACTTTTAATTCAAAAATTGTTGCTTTTCAGTGATAAGATAATAAGATATTTTTCAAAATCAACAAAAAGAAAAAAGAATGATCAATGATTTTGGGTGGAGAATGAAAGCACTACGTACATTAATTTCCTTTTCGTTTTCTTTTATTTCCCCCTCCACTCAATCTAAAACATATATGTATTTTCTATTCTTTCTTTAATTTCAAGCTTTAAGCATAATATTAACGCTAAAACTTATATATACATTCGTACCATGTGCCAAGGATTTCGGGCACTATTGATCTTACGTGATAACACTGTGGAATGATTTTTTATGAAGTATGTTTTTTAGTTATAAATATATGATTTTTTTCCTCGTGCACGGCCTCTTCTTGGGACATGGTTCGACAGTGCAAAAAAACAATAGCGGTAGTATACAATTTTTTAAGTATGTCCTTACAACATTTATTTAAATGGTCTACCGTATCTTAGAACACGACCGTGTCCGAGTTTCGACCACATAAGGCGATTTTATGGGAGACCAATTAAATAATATTTATTGAATTACAGAACGACCGCCGTAACATCTAAATTCTTACAAAAGAATCTCACCAGAAATCATTACATGAACATTTGCCATCAAGGAAATGATGAAATCTATTGGAATCACGCAGCACAATCTGCCTAGGAACAATCTGTGATATGTACTTAAAAGCCGAGTGACAATCTCCACAAACTCGAAGGTTCTTCATGATCCTTATAGGCAGTTCCGAAGGTCGTGTAAGAACAAAAGCAACTGCAAGTCTTTCACTGTGATAGCTCAACACTTGTTCTCTGTTCTCCATTTCGACATCATACAGAGCATATCTTATCTGCGCTGTATATCCCATTGCCTTCATTTTCCCGTGCAATTCAACCAGCTTTTCGTATATCGAATCCGTCTCAGGGTGTGATTTATCTCCTGAGACGAAAACATGTATCCCGTCTTTCATAGTGACCCAACTGCAGCCCGCCTCTTTTCTTGCTGCTGCCACCTTCATTGCATGTCGGGCTTCTTCGACGTGTTCCCATTTCTCCGAAGAAGCATACATGTTAGCAACGAGAACGTAGTTCACTGCGTTTTGAGGTTCTAACTCCATTATTTTGTGAGCAGCTCGTGTCCCTAGATCCAGGAGGCGGCCATTTGCACGCCCACAAGCACCTAGGATAGTTCTCCATATTAGAACGTTGGGCTCTATATGCATTCTGTTAATGAAGTCCTCTAACTTGTGAAATTCACCTGCTCTACCAAGTAGATCGACCATACATGAGTAGTGCTCGATCCGAGGTGAGAGGTTGTACACTTTGGCCATGGACTCGAAATGGTCACAGCCTTGAGTGACCAGTCCGACATGGCTACAAGCTGAGAGGACCCCAACAAAGGTCACATGATCCGGTGATTGGTTTTGCAGTTTCATCTGTGTGTATATCTCAAGTGCCTTGTGGCCATCACCATGCCTTGCAAAGCCAGTGATCATGGAGTTCCAAGAGTAGATGTTTCTGTGAGGCATTAGCTCGAAGAACCTGGAGGCGTACTCTATTCTTCCGCATTTAGCATACATGTCAACAAGTGCACTTCCAATAACCACATCAGATACCAAACAAGCTCTGGTTGCACAAGCATGAACTTCCATGCCATGCTCCAATGTTGCAATGGAAGCACAAGCACTGAGCACCGTGGCAAAAGTGAAACAATCTAGTTTTTGTCCGTTGTGTAGCATAAGCCATACTAAGTCCATAGCCTTTACTAGAAGCTCACTGTGTATGTATCCGGAGATCATGGAATTCCAACTTACATCATCCCTTTCTGCCATTCTGGAGAATATAATTTCACAGCCATCAATTTCCCTGCACTTCCCATAGCATGCTAGTAGAGAATTCTTGACTGCATTGTCATCCATAAGGTCATATTTTAACACCAAAGTGTGGATCTGATGTACAAGTTCAACACGAGAAAGAGATGCTGCTGCTGCTAGAATGTTTATCATGGTTATGCTGTTAGGGCCCCATCCAGCTCTTACCATCTCTTTGAAGTATCTTGTGGCTTCAATAATGGATGCTTCAGAATCATTAAATGCCCGGACAACCGTGTTCCATGACACCTGATCATGATCATGCATAAAGGAGAATACCTTCCTGCATTCAGCGATACATCCAGTATCAGCATACAACGAAAGAAGGGTATTTGATACTGAAACATCTGAATCAAGTCCCAACTTTACTGCTTCAGAGTGTATCTGTTCTCCCATGCTTATCCAGCCCAGACTACTGCAAGAACTTAATGTGCTGATTAAAGTGAAATTTGAAGGGATAAGTCCAACTCTCTTCATTGTGCGGAAACTCAGCAGTGCATCTTCAAAACACTCATTTTGGTCAAGCCCAGAAATCATGGAACTCCATGAAACTGGATCTTTATGTAACATCAAATTAAAAACAGAAGAAGCATCTTCAATAGCACCACATTTGGCATACATATTAATCAAACTGTTCCCTACAGAAGTACTCGAGTCACTGATCCCAGTTCGTGTGAGATACCCATGTACCTCTTTCCCTCCTCTTCTCCCCTTTTCAACACATGGGAATTCACTAAAGGCACTCAATAGGAGAACATAACTGTCAGAGTTTAGCCTAACCAAGTCCTTCGTCTCCAGAAAGACCTCAACGGCTTCCTCGCCTCGCTTAAGCTTCACCAACCCAACCATCAAGCCATTTATGGACACTGCATTTCTTGTAATCATATGCTGAAATATACTCTTAGCATTGTCAATCATACCAAACCTAGAAAAACCACTTACTAGAGCACTACCCACGTAAAGATCTTCTGCAAATCCAGACATCACAATTTTTGCAAGCAGCTGGTTTAGCAGTAAAGAACCACCATTGGTATTAACGGATTCAGATGCAGCAGTTATTAAACTGCCAAATGTATACTCAGTTGGCCTAAAACTAAACCCTAAACCCTCCTCTTGCATAGCAGAGAAAAGACTAAAAGCAGAGCCAACGTCGCCTCTCTGAGAATAAACTGATATCATAGAATTCCAAGATACCAAATTCTTGTTTGCTATCCCTTCGAAAACACCCCAAGCATAATCACTACCAATGGAACCCACAACACAACTCCCATACATGGATATCAAGACATTACACACGAGTACATCAAAAGCAAAATGGGTTTTGGAAACTAAACCGTGAATTTGCATTCCATGTTTTAATCCCTCGGCTCCCATTCTCTGACAAGCTCTTAGAGCACTCCCAAGTGAGTAATGGTTCGGAATAAACCCTGCAGAAATCATTCTTGCAAATGCAGCTAATGCATCTTTAGGCATTCCATTCTGAGTATACCCAGAAATCAAACACGCCCACGTGACCAAATTCCTATCAGGCATTTCATCGAACACATCATGAGCAGACACCAAGTCTCCACTCCTAGCATAAATATTAATGAGCGTATTGCCCACAAACAAATCGCCAACAAACCCATTCTTGATTATATCCGAATGAACCTGTTTGGCTTCAATATTAGATTGACACGAGCGGCATTTTTCAACCAATAATTCGCATTTCTCAGAAATCGCAAATTCAGCTCTTTCCGGTGGAATTCCAGCCTTTTGATCACAGTTCTCGGATCGAACTTGCTTTTGTTTCTGGTCATCAAAGAAAGCGAACAAATGGTGCTTCGGAACTGAGTTTGAGCGAAAAACCGAGGCATTGGTGAGCGAGCTAAAAGCTGGATTTGCTGAAATGCATTTGCACAAAAATCTGCTGGAGAATGATACAACATTATTGGGAGAAAACATTGAGAACAGCTAATCCTTCGTTTCATCCTTTTTTCCGCGCGCTTTTCAAATTTGAAACATCAACTTCATGCTGATTCATGAAGTTCAATCCTCCCTTACAAAGTCTCAAGCTTTGATTAATACTCAAAGCCCATATTTATAGGAACTGTATAAAATAATATATGGATGAAAAAACGTAATTATTTTCTTTAAAAATTATCACAAAGCACTTAATTTATTGATTTTAAAAACGATGCAGTCCCTGCTTCAAGGGAAAACATATACAATATCACAAAAATTTGCAGATACGGTTTCCCAAATAGTTTTTTTCGATTAGACGCTCTCACACAAAACTTACTTATATATAATTGAGTATATTGAGTCGAGACTTGGCACAACAAATTAAGTTCTCATTCTAATCCTACTCTCTGGATTATTGTGTTGGGTAAAGACATGTTCTTATTCATATCTCAATCATGTCTTGGTCGATCGCTAACAGTAGATACAGAGATGGTAATTAATAGACAAGAAATGCGAAGACAGAAAGTATAATCTTGCATTATAGCAATTGGAATTAAACTTAATAACACAACTCTGCAAAGTTTATATAAAAAGTTGAAGCAAAATTAGCCACTAGAAGCCACCAAAATCATCAAAAATTCTAGAACAGTAAAGACAGGTGGGTTGAACTGTCATTTCTCTCTCAATCTATCCGTTCCATGTCATCTGTCTTATATTTTCTGTTTCTTACTCTTGGAAGGATTGTTTTTATTGAAGGATCTGAAATCATTCGTGGTCTCAGCCGTGTTCTGTTTCTTCATTCCTTTCTTGCCTCCGAACCCGAATTTGGAATCCCTACGTTCCCTGCCCTTCCTCAATTTGTCAATTCCTTTGTTGCCCTTCCCAGCAGCTTGTCTCGCCTTGCCTCCAGAACGATCCCCAGGAGACACTCCTGGCCGCTTCTTACTTGATCTCTCGAATGTTTTCCCATCTGCGAAAGCAAAACTCAGGTCACCTTCTTTATCACCTCCTGCAAACCCACTCTGCTTCCTTTGCTTCCTCCAGTTCTTGACAGATTCTATCTCGTCTTTCTTCTGTTTAGTTCTCTCCTTCTGCTTCTGGGACTGTATCTCCTTGGCTAACTTCTTGTTCTCCCTTGCCTTCCTTCTCTCATCAGCTTCTTCAGTCCTTCTCTTCTCTGCCAAGAGCCGCCCCTTTATTTTCTCCATGTGTGCATCAGATTTTACCATTTCTGCATAGTAATCGGCAGGCCTGAGAAAAGGAAGGCCCATCGATTGAAACTTCCCTAATGCCTCCTTAGCTCCCTCAAGTGCCTGTGTGTAGAAAGCCAGCTCACGAGTAAGGTCATCATTCACATCCACCTCTTGATCCAGATTAACATCAACTGTGAGCTTGTGTAACCAATCTACATTCTCAGGCCAGCTGAGATCTCCAAGTTTATCGAGCAATCCAGCTTTGTCATGTATAGCAGTCTTTGAAGGCTCACTTAACTTCACATCTCCATCTTCTTCTGAGTCTGATTCTGATTCAGAAACCATGGGATCATCATCTTCCATCCCCATATTGTTTGATTGCACATTTTTCTGCATTTTTATTTCTTCGGGAAAAGCAGTGGACTGTTAATAATACATAACAAATCAGGGGTGAGCTGAGAAGATCACACAATAACATAGCAATGTTAAGGATACCAACAAACATCATACATATTTGCACACAGTAGAACCGGAAAAATAATACCACTTCCTCAAGTCTGGCTCTTTCAGCTTACTACTAATCGGTTTATCCAACAACTCCCATTTATTTAATCAATCTTCTTAGCAACTTCTCAGTACTTTACAAGCAAAATTACCAACTTGCATACAATATCAAGAAATTTAGGAAATTTTATAGAATTAGCAATGACTTACCTCAAAATTCCAACATAGTTAATAAGAACAGAAATACCAAGAAGCATTTCACTGCATAGCTTTTAAAAAAGAAACCTAAAAACTAGAAAACCTTGTGATGCAGCGGGTATGCATAACAAGGATAAACACTCACATCGATCGTTTATTAATCAAACTTCAACCAACCATCCTCCATCTTTTCACAGCTATTTAAACTAATAAATGCAAAGAAAGATATAAAAGAATCCTAATACGACCAGAATTTCTCTTTTTACAGAGTACTAATAAAGGATAAAATTAAAACTAAAGATTGCATTTCTCTTCATTAATTCATGGTCTCGTCTCCATACCTTGACACTATGAAAAGCTCAATAAACACCTCACTGGGTATTTTAAAAACCAGTTAAGAACTAGACTAGTCGACAGATAAACAGATAACTCCAAATCAAACTTGGATACCTTAAATTATAACCAACATTCAATCAATAATAGAGCTGTATCTTCTTCAAGTATCATACAAAGCACGTTCTTTTTCCTCTTAGGAAACCATTGACATGTATGAAAAAGCATTTCTTTTTCAATGGAAATTTGAATTGCAACCCGCATCACTTCTAACTGTTGAATAAACTTAGTCTAGGAGAGAAGAAAGTTGAAGAAATACCTAACGACAATTTGCACCGCCACCGTCGTCGACGTCGTCACCGTCACCGTCACCGTTGCCGTATAGAGGTAGAGTTTTCAGTGTTGAGCTGTGGCCTCTAAGAAAGCCCTAACAAAACCCTAACATCAATTTTATTCCCTCCGCTTTTATATTCAATTGAATTGAATTGAATTGATTGGATATAACCCTTTTTGAAAATCGGGTCATCCGAATTGGATCTGTAAATCTGGACGGGTAAAATCTGATATTTTATCAATGGGCTAGGCTTGTGGGCGCCTTACAATAATTTAGCAGGCCCAAATATATTAAAAACAAAGAAAGCCCAATAATATAGCAGGCCCAAATATATTAAAAACAGAGAGAACCAATAATTTAGCAGACCCAATATATTAAAACGAAGAAAACCCAATAATTTAACAAGCCCATGATATTTTTAAAAATAAAATAAAAAAGTAACCCGATATTCAACTGTATGTCTAGACCTGAGTATTTGGATAAAATCTGATATTCTAACAAATTGTTTTTTTCCCTCTGACGTAATAAATATTAGAGTAAAAGAATTCATTATAGTACAATCAAGTTTCTCTTATGTTGCAATTTCTTTTATATCAGAGTATAAATTAAAATTAGATTATTTATACCAAGCAAAGTTATTTTCAATAACCATGTTAAATTTTTAAATATTGATTAGGATTATTTCGTGTTATCCCTCAATTCCCAACTCAGAATTAATATAAGTTTAGATACAATACAAAACATCTCACACAACATATTTCAATAAAATCCCAAATTAAGACTCTTAGATACATAAATGACAAATTGTACAAATTTAAAGTAACAAATGAGACTTGTGTTGCAAATCATTATCTCAAATACAAAGCAAACAAGAGACTAAAATGGGAATGCACAATCTCAGACATAGATTGCAGATAGATAGATATTTTCAATTGATTTCAAATGATTGGAAATGTAAAACGTACGATCTATATATACATACGATCAAACGGAAACTGTACAGTCGTTGCACAACGAGATGTTGGCGACAAAAGAGGTCAACGACAAAAGATAGTATGGCGCCCTACGTGTTCATCATGGAACCAAACCATCTAAGCATGTTAATCACCCAATGTCATATATACAAATACTGAAAGAGAGCTTGTCGTTTTTTCAATCTCAATCATCCCACCAAAGCTATGCATCATCTGTATCTAAACCACCTTCTTGCATGATATGTACACATCACCAACCTAAATCTATATTCACATGCTATATATAACTGGTTTCAGACGTGGATATGAGATCTTACGAAAGGTGGAACGACCCCTGTCCCTCTGATATGGCATATAAGAGTTTGTCTTTCATAATTTCCTGCAAATGCACATTTGGTATCTAAGTATTGGAATTTGCAGAAAACAATGAAGAAAAGACTTGTACAAGAAAAGGGAATGAACTTTGGTAGAGTATGGAGGAAGCTTCAAATAGTTTGCACAGGTCATCACACTAGGCAAGTCTGCATCTATTCCCTTGCTGCAATGCTGAAATAAAATACATGGCATTCGTTAGATGTTTTAAAGAAAATTAATTAAAGTAACACGAAGAATTATGAGGAAACCAATTAATCAGACCTTTCGAACAATTGTCAATTTAGGGTTTAGAGAAGCCAGCCCTCCAGTTGGAAGGCGGGGTGCCCCAGTCACGAACAGCAGAATGCTCGTTGTTGCGCCAGATCAAACTCTTGCATGATCTCTAGTAACTGATAGTTCCATTATTTGTAATGTGAAGTTCTGAGATATGAAATCTAAATAAATAATAACTAAAACAGATTTACACTGACATTAACAATCGGAGAACTGCTAATCGTGTAGCCATGGTCAAATTTGATGTGATCCAGAAGTTCGTCTGACTGTATTCACGAAGGTAAAGTTAAAAAGGAAAAGCTTTAGATTCCTGCTGATGGAAAAAGCAAGCACTTTTCAAGAAAAGTTGGATCAGAAAGTGTAATTAGCATACATTCCAAAGAACATGTTCCCCACATAGCAAGCGTTCCAATTCTTCTTCTGTGAAAACCTTGAGATGTCTAATTGGAAAGACCTGGATGCAGTATAAGTCTTATAAAAAGATGTCAACAGAAGAAAAGATGAATGTAAGAACAGAGAACGAACAAAATTGTTATCAGAAGGACATCTAAAACTATGTCATCGAATTCGGAATGCACCAGCAAGAACATAAGGTAAATGACCATTAAAGATTAGCAAAAACCTGATCAAATCCTGACTTAAATGCTTCCACTTGTCTTGAGATCCCCGATTTTACTGTTGCATCAACCATGAGTTTGACATACTCCTCCAAATTATGTATATTTACCTACATCAAAATCCACGCACATAGAATCAATGCTTTGAATTTACCAATCTAAACATCAGATGATGGAAAATTGTAAGGAAGACTGGAAATTCTAACCATCTTCAAATCAGACTCCGAACCAAGAACGTAGTCTGGATAACCAGGAAGGCTAAAATCAAGGCATAGGTCATCAATTTTTGAGTTTCGCAAGCACTCATCAAAATCATGTGATTTTTCTGCACAATGAGAGCTCAAATACTCCTTCCTTTCAACAACAGCCTGGAACTCTAACAGAGCCCAACCAAATGATGGATCAAATGACTGGATGTCGTACAGAGTAAGTTCCTGCATAAATAAAGGATATTAAAGTAGCATCACCAATGGAAGATTTGTAAATAGTAATATACTAAGTGGTGAATATAAAAACCATTATACCTTATCAAGAATGAGTTTATAGAAAGCCTTTGAGAATGGAAGATCTAAAACCCTACCATCTTGAAGAGCTTTAGCGACTATCTGTCCCAAAAGTGTGAACTTTTTAATCACTTCCATATATACAGTGTCATTTGATGTACTCAGTGAAGCAGACCAAGGACGGGGGAAGAGTCCAAATGGAAACATGAGAAGTTCAGGGTTCTCAGCCTCTAAATTTATTGTGCTGTGAGGAGAGACATGGTCATCTCTCCACATACCCAAGCCACCTCTCTGAAACTCGCGGCAGACCAATGTATAAAATTCCAGTGTTGGACCAAGACCAGTGCCCACCTCTTCACTATACTCCACTTCAACAACCACCACCTTTTGACGAGTGTGGAGTTCCATCATTCGGGTAGCAGATTCTAGTATTTTGTTTCGGTGAACCAAAATCTTCTTGCGAGGAATGTATACATGATTTTGCTGCCTGCCACTGGAACCTCCAGCATCACCATCCGATACTGAATGTGTCTGATTTGCAGATCGACCTAGGGCCGCCAGATGAAAATACTTGCACCTCGCTTCGAAACCAAACAAGTAAGGGCACCAATCAATTAATTGGGTACACCATGAAGGAATTGCACCAACAGAGACAGCCATATGATCCCGCATCTGCTGTTCTAGTTTCTCTGTTAACTTGTTGTTTACAAACTCATTTTGGGGAACCTCATAAGCAGTTATATTTAACTTATTGAAATCATCTGCTCTTCCTTCCACAAACTCAGATGTTCTCTCACGACACATCAGATGAAAGCTTAATCTGTTTATTCCTTCCAAGCATTTCAGAAGGGATAATATATCATAAGTTGGACCCAATTTCCTACGATCCACTTCAGACACAAACATACAAGAGAAGAATGGAATATATTGAAAAACTGAGGAACTTCTAGATAAATGAGACGATAGAGACTCATGATGACCGTGTTTGGAATTGCTTGATTTGATAGTCGTGTGTCTTCTGTAAGTGATCTTGTATGAACGACTCCACAAACTTGCAGTTGAAATATTGTCATGTTCTGTTTCAGTTTGAAGCTGGAGAATAGACTGATATAATGTCAATTTGTGGTTGAGTTGCTGGCCTTCCAAATATAATAGCAATTTTCTTGAAGTCTCTTCACTATCAATACATTCTGGACAGTGAACACCCGAACAGCTATCCTCTTGCAGAGGATTATGCTCCTCTTGCTCAGCATGATCCTTGAACAAAAATGGTTGGAAAAGATATTACTATTATATAAATGGCAAGATTACTAGACCATCTAAATCAGACTGACAAGGAGAATAAAAAAGTGAAATGGGTAAACACTCAAAATTGCTAGGTGAATGCAACAGTAGGAGATCGAAGTAGGTTGGAAGGAACTGAAAAAATAAATTCAAGACACAAATATCAAGATATGAACAGGAAGACCGGGCATACCGTTTGAACACCAGCAGCTGAATCCACAGTCTTCTCTGCAAAACTGGAAATCTCTCCAGGTGAAGACACCAACAAACCTGTTTTTACCACCTGTAAATAGAAGGGAAAAGGAAATAGGTAGATACCACAACTTGTGTTAAATAAATGAATATCAAATATAGTAAAACTCCATGTTCCAGGGAGTGTAGTACAAACCTGCAGTTTGTAAGCATTAATAAGCATTTCTACATCTCCACTTTTGCATTGGGAAATACTTGAATCTGATGGTGAAAGAGAATGTGAGCTGTTTTTCTCCCTTCGATCCTTAGAGCCCATGCTTGAATTCTTGATGTTACCAACACACACTCTAGTCCACAAATATCCTGTAATTTCACCGAGAGGCACAAAGGGGTCAACATGTACATCTTCTTCAGGATAATCACGTAGACTATCTTCTCCATCTTCCCTCACAAATCGAATCTTCAAACATGGGTATGAAGTACAACGTCCATATGGAACTGTGGCATATGAGTTCCTGCGCCGAGATGTATGGCTTGAGATGACAGGAAAATTTTCTACTGAAGACAGAGCACTTTCTAATCTCCGTACTAATGTCAGAAGTGGATATTCCTCTCGAATTGGGTCAGCACAGGACAGTAATAGGCATCCAAACACCTGAAATCTTTTCTCCATAATGCACAAGTGGTTTGCTACATTGTAATCTTCTATTCCAACAAGATGCATAGCATTTGATAGGTAATCAACTAATGCTTTTACAATTCCACTCTCCACAAACTCAAAAGTGGAAATGGAGTCTTTCTCATTAAGCTCCGACATGATTTGTTGCAACAGATCACAAATTTTTTCTTCCTGTAGACTAGAATTTGCATCTTCCAGTGTCTGATTCACCAGTGCTGTTAGTGCAGTGGAAAAGGTTCTGAGCTTCAGAAGAATATCGGTTATTCCTTTCTCAGGGTTCAATGATTCTGTTTCAAAGTAAGTACTCCATATATGCTTTGCAAGACTATGAACAGTGTCTTTCTGAAGCTTGCAGGTTCCAATTTCTCGGGACTTTGAATGCTGACCCATATCAAATGCAAAGCATGGACATCTGAGGACATCTCGTGAAGCGTGTTTTGAAGCTGCATCATTTTCCAACCGGATCCCATCAAAAACAGTAGAGGAATTCAAATCTTTATCTGGTGGAATGAGTGCATTGATGGCAAAAACGACGCCTTCTTTAATAAAGGATTTCATGTAGAGATGCGGAAGCTTGACCAATATAGCATCAACAATCTGAAGGGCCAACAGTATCACATGATGTTCCTTTCTTGCAAACACTCCAGCCAAAAAACTGTTATTCAATATGTATTTCTCTTATGTTAGATTAGAACAGAGTAATGTGAAGTTATAGATGCTTAACTAAGTCACAGAATAATGAAGGAAATTCTTTCACCTTGAAAAGTTAGCAGTTTGTAGCAAAATATGAAGCGCTTCAGATGTGCTGAAATGAACTAACTTATTGATAACTGATAGACAGCCGTAACATATAAACAGATTTACACCAGCATTCACCACCTGCTTGACAGTGAAAGGACAAATAATTGACTGGGCAGCAAAACATGTGAAGAAACAATTAAAGTAAGACACCAACCTGAATCAAGATAGGAAGAAGATCAACTCCAAATTTCTGAAGAATATCAGGATGGTTCAAAAGAAAAGCTTCTTTGTCCGACTTCTGTTGATCATCATGTTCAGCAGTCACCGTTGGAAGAAGCTCATTCAACAACTTCAAAACCTCATTTATCTGACAAAAAAGATATAAAAAAGAAAAGAAAAGGAAGCTCAATTTACATGATTTTATACCATTTATCAAATGATACAACAAGTAATCAAATTCAGAAACCTTGTAACAAGAGTCTTGTGTGTGTGTGTGTGTGTGAGAGAGAGAGAGAGAGAGAGAGAGAGAGAGTAGCGAACCTGGCAGTGATGCCCATCCACCATAGGAGTAGACTGCACTCCGTGTGACAGATCATAAGTGGATAGCATGTCCCTAACAATGCTGCTTATATTGAGCTCAAAAAGTGTCCTGAAAGCAACAGTCGAGCCGGTTGCCAACTTGACGAGTAATCCTATCAAACCCTAGCAAACCCAATTATGAAATTTACAGTTCATAGAACTTGAAAAAGTCTAAAGGGAAAATATTGGAACCTCAACTTACGATACATGTGGGTTGACTTAGGGTAGTTCTGCTATTTAAGCCTATGAGATGTAGGGTGTGCTGAACCAACCCGTGCTTACAGAATTCATCAAGCATATCTGGAGAACAATAAACATGCTCCCCGATTCTAATCAAGCAGGTAGCCACACTCTCAACAAGCTAAAAGTTAGAGACAGATAAATAAAGGTCAAAGAAGGGAAACAGAAATGCTTTAAAAGACTGATGATTCACGAGTTAAGTTTGTGCAGGATTTATACCTGTCTATCCTCGTACTGGAGAAGATTACACAAAATTGGGACTGCTTCCATGAAAAGTGAAGGTGATTCAGATGATAGTTTCTTGCATATATTAACAACTGTGGAAAGTGCAACCCTCTAGTATCCAAGAAACCAAACAGAAAGGAAAAAACATGAGGAGAGAACAAGAATAACCACGTTAACAGAATGTGTATTCCATGTAGAAGTGTATCAGGTATGCTAATGTGAAAAATACCTGCATACTCGTTGAGAAGAAATCAATATAACTTAAAGCAGCCATTATTCCACGAGACTGCAAGCACGCAAGTGGTTGCTCTCGTGATACTTTCTCTAATGCTTGCAAGCACTACATTGCAAAAAGAAATAGATTCAAAAGACGACACCAAACCATAACATTACATAATACACAAACCCCAAAGCTGTACTAGAGTATGTAAACAAACTAAATGTGTATCCACATAAAGCTTCAGCACCATACTTGCTCTGCCACATCCAAATATTCAATTGCCATTAGTCGTTGACAAAGGGCAGGAACCGCATCATGCCTCACAAGATAACTTGAGGCTCGAGGATTAACATCACACAGGTAAGTTATAGCTCTTATAGACAGGAGCATTATATTTGGATTGCTTTCATGCCTCGCCAATTTAACAAGCACTGGCGAAAATGAGTCCACCATTAGGCTCGACAAAGAACTCTCACTACAGAAGGACAACAACTCACATAGTTCAGTGAGTAAAGCCAACTGCCCTGATTCCTCCACCTCCTCACCTAAACGTGAGAGAACTTGCTTAAACTTGCTTTGATCACTCATTGATCGATTCCTATAGTAATCATGGATGCTATTGTCAGAATCACAAGAACCATATGCAGATTCTTTCTCCCCATCACCCTCTGATCTAGTTGATCCAGAAGTGGAAGATGATGTATCCATGTCAGCATCATGGCCTTCATGAGGAGGGGTGATCAGTGTTTGAGCCACCGAATTGGAGGAACTCGGCTTAAACTCCAAAGAACTGCACGCACGCTTATCGGCTGGCAATTCATCCACCGATTCATTTCGTTTTTGACCTCGACTGGCCATTAACCACTGCTGCTGTAAAAGATTATAACCATATTCAACAATCAACCTAAGAATTGCAGAAATACAAACAAAACCATCAAATACAAAAACAGACTAAACTAAATAACATTTAAATGCTTAATCACCCGATGATATGTCATAAATGAACCCAAAAACCGGAGATACCTTAACGCACGGAACTTCAAAACTAATCAAAACAGAGAGAGATACAGAGTTTTTAGTTGGGTGAATGATCAAATTCACAAAATTCGCCGAGAACACGAAAAGATCAGTAAAGACTCGACTTTCTCAGAACCCCAGAAACACTGATCACTTGTCGATATCAAAATCAACACTCAGGCAAAAATTAACCAAAAGGCTTGACTCTTTCCACAAGAACAAAGCCAGAGAAACGCGAATAACAGAAACCCAAATCAAATTTTCAAAACATTAAGAAAACAAAACCAAAAAGCAAAATTAATTAATTAAAAAGCTTAAAAAACCGAAACACGGATCAAAAAGCGATCATTGTTCTCCATTTCTGTTACCTAAAGTTATTTAAGGATAATAATTGATCTTGCCAGCCTTATTCATAGCCTAGGGCTTCTTCTTCCAAATTCCACCTTCAGTTGCTGTTATCTCGAGAGTAAATATTATCATGTACGTATACGTATTATATATACATACACACAGGTGAAGAAGTGTATGTAAAGACGAAGAGAGATTATAGAAATACAACGATGATGATGGATAGAAACAAACAAGATGAGAGAGAAAATAATGGGTGTTTTTATCATTATTAATAATAGGAACTACAAAATAAATAATAATATTGTAGGAAAATAAACAATAAATTATTTAATTTATAAATTAAACTTAAGTTAAGAGAATTTATTATGTGCGTGTCCCATAGACCGATTAATTGTGTGCAGCTGTTTGTGACACGTGTACGGTGGAGATGTCGTGAAACATTGGGGGGTTTTCTTGATCCAAGTCTTTGTGCTGGGCTTTCACCCTTGGAATGACTTTTGGGAAAGCAACATATATATTCATTTTCAAAAAGATACACTTAGAATATTATTTTTTCTCATAGTTAATTTGAATTACAATTTTTTTAATTCAAATGTCATCAGATTATGATCTTTTTATTTAAGAATGTTGATCATGATGAGTTGTTGAGTTATTTGTCACAATGATATCCATCATGGATCATAAATTGATTGTTTTAGTGGAATATTATTGTTCATAAATATTTGCAGAATTGAAATGTCATATTATCAACAACAATGAGCACAAAAGTTGCCTCCAATTTAGGGATCTTCTAACAATTTGGCCTCCAATCCAACAAAAGTAACTGAGATTTGCAGGTAGGGAGAAAATGGTATAATTAACTCAAAAATTAATTGTTTTGTTTCTATACAATTATTAGTCGATGAGATATTTATTATGGACTGTAGATTTTATTTTAGTGTATCATATCAGATGTACCAATTGAAAATAAAATAATCCAAGAATCACTAAAAGCTTAAAAATGAAAAATATCCCTAAAAATACAGAAGGAATATCAAAATAAAATAATCCAAGAATCATTAAAAATGAAAAATATCCCTAAAAAGTCGCAGTTAGGTATTATACATACATTTTCTAATAGTAATTAATACGGAAGGAAAATAAATCTTGGCAATGCGGGGGTTTACGAGGAAGTTTTATATGAAGTATTTTATGTTCGAGGAGTCAACATACAATTCATGATGTGCATATAAATTTGTGAAAATGGAATTGATCAATGGATAAAAAGACATATTTCACAAAAACTATATGTGAGATTGTCCCGAACAAGTTTTTGTGATGGTTTATACATATAACATTCACAAATATTGTACACACTGAAATCCATAAGGGTCATATACGTCTAGTTTGGTTAACCCGACCGAAAGATAATTTTTGATCGTGAGCAAAAAAAATATATGAGTGCTTTTATATGTTACCTTTTAAGTTAAGTCAGCGTGGTTTAGCATAATTTTAATATTATATTAAATGAACATTTATATTATAATAAATTTTTCCACAAATATGCACGATCAAGTCACGATGAAATAGTTTTATTTTTTTAAGTTAATGTATTACATAAAATTATGATAATATAATATAAATGTATGATAATATTGAAGTAAATGTATAACTAGGTGCTAATAGAAGAATACAAGAAATGTCACACAAATATTATAATAATGTAGATTATACTAATCAATATATAGTATTGTTGCTCATAAACATTTTGTTAACATGAAAACTGATGTGAAACAGTTTCATATATAGTTTTCGTAATTCTTGTTAGCCATAAGTTGCATCAAATCTTACCATTTTTTTTATAAGTTATTAAGTGCCGGTTCTGGAATGACTCATCTCACGACAATCCTACTCTTAACTAAAATGCAAACAATATATACACGATAATGGTATAAAGTTGACATGTTAGAAATCACAAAGTAGAAAGATTAATTCTTTTATAAGAAAATAGTGGACTTCACATCTGTTACAACTTACGTAATGATTTCCATACATGCATATATAGATATATAAAACTAAAAAATTATAATTTGACGGACTATACTCTATTTAAGTTTATATTCATAATATGTTTCAAAAATCATAAATTATATCAATCCGAGTAACCTGAGTGATTGAAGATACTGAATTGATCTAAGATGGAAGAAAAAAAAAATCGCATCTTCACAAGTGAACCAATAATTTTCAATTATTTTTCAAAATTTTCATCCTAATTTCACAAATCAAGTCAAATCTAATTTCAGATATCTTAGGATTCACAGGTGAAGAATAACCTCTATGAATGATGAGAATGACTCTTTATACATTGGGTTTCACTACTTTTTTTTTTTTTTTTTCTTTTGGGGTAAATCGGAGTTTTGTACTTTTATCACCATTGAAAATTGGGCTCATGATATCATTATTTATTTATAAAAGGCTCGATGGTCCAACCCAAAAGGCAGAAATAAATTATAAAAAAACAGTGATACACATATGCTAATTATGTAAAGTGTTAAACTGAACCTACTTTGGGGCCACGCACGCAAGTACAATTTCTTGCACCATCACGCCTCATTCAATCGTTAAAAAACATAAAAGAAGCCAAATAATTCCCCCCATCAACAAAATAAGCAATAAAATCAATAATACAATTCAAACAGGAAATATTTACCTCAACACACCAATTCACTTGATGATGTTCAAGAATTCTTGACAACTTGGTTACCCTATTTCTAGCCACACATGGTAAAAACATAAAAACGAAATGTTTTTACCGAGATTAAACCAAGATGCAGTTGCAAGCGAAATGCAAGTCGACATAAGAGAAAAGTGAAACAATAGATATGAAACCAAATTACGATGATAAGAATGATGAAAGTTTAAAAGGATACCATGCTTGCCCAACGTAATAGTCTACACACAAATTTACATACATCTAAGAACTAGAATACGGCTCACTATCAAACATATTGCCACAAAAAATCATGAGAAAGAGTTTACAGAACAAAAGAAATGCACCGGGACCTTTTGCGATCTCTCTAACAGGATGAAGGTGTAGAGCATTGGCCAGAGACTGATCAGATTCTAGTCCATGCCTCGCATCGGGACCATCATGTGTTGACCTTGTTGCTAGAAATACAAAAAGGGAAGGCCAGTAAGAAAATCACATAGAAAGAGGAAGCAACGCAACTGAAGTTGTTCCAAATAACTAATAAAACCAGGAGGTCAATACAGTGGAGAATACTGATAGTCAACAAATAGTACAAAGGTACACGAATATACTGGGACCTCCAAAAATATACAAACAAGGTACTACGGCCTTCTGTATTAGAGCTTTGAGGTTCAAATCCTTCATCACTCAAATTTCTTATTTGTCGAACGGAATGATGGGTGCGCACACACAAAGAATAGGTCATACCATATAACCATTATAGCCTATACATATCCTGTTAGTAGGCATATAACATCTGATTCAGTCTGAGATAAACACACACACAACCAGTATTTCAAGCCAGCTCCCAAAGTGTTGAGAGGCTGAGTAAAATTCGAATATTTCTAGAGTAATTGAGACCAACTAAACCTTGCCTCTCTTTTATTTTTCATGATACACAAGGTATAAATGAAGAAGAATTTTTAAACTTTACCTGTTGTAAACCTCTCCAATGAAGACAAAAATGCAATTCAATAACGATGCACTATAATTTTATAATTTCATTCCATAACAACTAACAATAGACAAAACATGTCACAAGCCAAGGATTGTTAAATTATCAGTGCCAACCCGTTTATTGGTCATATAAGATTGCTAACTTTGCAATTTCCTATTTTCCAGTACTAGGGAATAGATTAGGGGCTCATGTAAAGTCACCACCACATCCATATTTCAATAGTATGCAAGTAAGACAAGCTATTGCAGTTATTCATTAGTTTCTCAATGATTGCAAGTAGTCATCTCACAAAGACATATATTATAAGTACACAGCTGAGCCCCAACACCCACGGGAACACCTCATAGTGAATTATTGGACTGTTGGACATGCACAGATTCTTTATAAAGCATAATGAGATTGACACAATATAATTTTCATCTATTAAGGTAATTTGGAAGCACAAGTACTGAAAGAGCAGATAACATCAATGGAAAACATATAAAAAAATACAGGACTGTATAATGATACCCAGAAGAACAGGGGTCGATGTACCTGAGTATTTCCATAATTGATGCCTTGTGAATAAGAACCCTGGTGAACAAGCTGTGGAATAGCATGAATAATGACTTAATAAAGGCAGTAAACTGAAATTCATAAATGTTATATATTATATAAATTTAGCCCAAAAGAGCACAATTGCTTGTGATATGCAACGAAATACCTGTGAACTAGGAATCTGTTGTTGCAATCCATCCTTCTTCATCGAACCCTCTGTACCTTTTGCCGATCCCTTGGTATCACCCTGGAAGAACATATAGGTTGATATTTTCAAACAGAAAATGTACAAAACGAAAAGATCCTGTAGATAAAAGCTAATATAACTCACCTCCATCTGTACACCAGGAGGATTTTCATTTTCAGAGATCACAGAAAACAAATAAAACCACGTCAGTTGCAACACAATACAACGTTATAGCATATCACCAAATAGTGGGTAATTCTATACACACCCCATCAAATACTAAACACACCCCATCTATACACACATTCCTTTTTTTTATTATTTTAAGAATGTGTGTATGGATGGGGTGTGTTTAGTATTGATGGGGTGTGTATAGAATTACCCTAGTTTATTTTGAACTAAGAATGACAATCAAGAGAAACCTATTTAAAAAATGAGGACATGATTACCTCTCTGTATCTATTCAGGTACACCTTAAGAGGATCGATGTAGTCTTCAAAACCTAAAGTCGCCATAGCCCATAGCAAATCATCCCCATTAATCGTCTTTCTTTTCTCTCTCTGGCACTTATCACTCGCCCTTGCATCACAGCAATCAAAGTACTTCAGCTTTTGTCTCAAATAACATGTGCAGATATTCCAATATTCATAAAACACCTCCAAAATAGATACACACTAAACCCAGCCAGCTTTGATTTCCCAAATACTCAAACAAAGTACATGCATATATACAAACTCATACCAATAAACCAAAAGAAGAAAACCCTGGAACTACATGTCAAATTGATGATCACAAGTATCGTAAGTTACAATAGCACAAATATCTAACGAAATCAACGGTGATCATCCAGCACACTGTAATTAATCCATCACAAACGAATACACACACAACAAACAACAAACAGCGAACAGTCATAACATAGAAATCGATCGACAACGTACTCGCTGGTGATGAAGCTAATAAACTCCGAAACACATTCCTGTACCGTCTCCTTCGCATCCTTAGCGATCTTCCCGTTCGCAGGGAGCGCCTTCTTCATAATCCGGCTAATATTCGCAATCGGCAAAAACCTATCCTGCTCACGTACTCCAGAGCGCGGGCTCTGATCGCCACCACTGTCGTGGCTGCCACCGACAGGGCTGGCGGGACCTCCCTGCGACGACTGCCCGTCCGCCATTCGATCAAAAAACCCTAACAATTGAACCAAACCCTAGGTCACGAAGATACTTAGATGTAGGTGCAGCAATGGAGTGTAGAGAGAGAGAGAGAGAGAGAGAGAGAGAGGGCTAATACCTGTTCGGAATTTGTATTTTGGGCGCGAGAGAAAGGATCGGAGGGTTGAGAAAAGAGGGAGGAGACGACGACTGAGATGAGAGATTGGGAATTTGGAAAATGGGATTAGGTTTATCATCACCGTTGGTTTATCATATTTATATTGGGCTCCTCCACACGTGTCCACTGCCCGACTACGTATGTATCTGGGCCTATACGACGTCGTCCAGATTCTTCCACCTTTTCTTAAAATGTGTTATTTTTTGGGGAAAATTTCCAGACTACACAAATTTATAGAATAAGAAATGTTTGTACTTATTTTTTTAAGAAATAATTTTTTTACTCAATTTGGATAGTGAAATGTCTAAGATACCCTCAACTTAAGTTTATATTTATATTAAGAACAAATTTTATTTTAAACACACTCAGTTCATAATACAAAATACATGTTATATTATTTTTAAAAAAAATTCAAAATACAAAATACATGTTATATTTTTTAAAATTCAAAATACAAAATATAAGTTACATTATCTAATATTCAAAATTCAAAATACAAAAATAAGCACAAAATTTTGAATTTTTACTATTACTCCCCCCCCCACCCCCTCCCAATCCCACCAGTCGGCCCCGCCCACTATCAGTAACAGAACAAACCTTAGCATCTCTACATTCAGAAGAAACAACTAGTGCAAAGAACCAGCCATATCGTGAATGAGTAATCACGATAGTAGAGAGCATATCGTGTTCATACAATAAGTGCAAAGAAGAACCCGAAAATGGAGAAACAAATGGCTAGAAAATCGAGAAAAAGATCCAGACCATCACCCACGACGGTGCAAGACCACCCATCGGAGGTGGGGGTTCTAGTTGCGGCCAGTTTAGATGCATTGGAGTTGGTGCCGGCTTTAGAGGCGCCACAATCTAATCCTAATCCACCGGAGTCGGTGCCGGTTTTAGAGGCGTCGCCCAGTAACCCTAATCCACCGGAGTTGGTTCCAGTTTTAGAGGTGGCGCCCAGTAACCCTATTCCACCGGAGTCCGGTTCCGATTTCAGAGGCGGTGCCCAGTAACCCTATTTCACCATGAGTCGGTGCCGGATTCAGACGCGCCGCCCAGTAACCCTAATCCACAAGAGTCGATGTCATTATTTCGGAGCCGCCGCCCAGTAACCCTAATCCACCGGAGGTCTTGCCGGTTTCAGATCCGTCCGCCAATTTAGAAGTTCCATCGGAGGAGGCGCCGATTGCAAATACGACGGCCAATGTAAATGTTCCACCGGAGTCTCAGCTGGTTGCAGAGACGGCGTCGGCCATGACCTTTGAGGTTGGTTCATTTGTTTCTTTTGTGTGTTTCATTTTCGAATTCAAATCTCGCGCTTCACGATAACTGTGGGTTCTGTAAACAATATCGAACACCAAAATAGCTGTGTGAACACGATATAGATAGATATCATGATTTCTTCACATATTGTGTTCACTAACCCGTGTCAGAGAATAAGAGATGTTCGTCTGTATCCACATATCGTGTCCACACATTAACACAATAAATTCATATCGTGATCACACTTAAAGTTGTGTCCACATATCGTGTCCGCACATTAAACCATGATGAATGTATATCGTTATCTCACTGCATATCGTTATCACACCTAAGACAGTGTCCACATATTGTGTCCACACATTAACCCATTATGAATGCAATGTATATCGTTATCTCACTTCATATCATGATGATCACATTTATAGTTCTGTCCACATATCGTGTCCTCACATTTATAATTATGAATGTATGTCACTGCATATCGTGATCACACTAAAAACATGTAAACATATCGTGTCCACACATTAAACCAATATGAATGTACTACTGTTGTCTCACTCATATCGCGGTCACACTTAACGCTCTTTCCACATATCGTGTCCACACTTATTGATCTGTCCACACCGTGATCTCACGTTTTGATGGATCATACATTTAGATCTACGTCCATATATATTGAACACGACATAAGTTTATATCATGATCACGAAATGTACATATCGTGTCCACACATGAAATTTTTCTTAATTTACTTTTAACTTTATATCGTTATGACAATTCTGTATCTTCATCACAATTTTGTTTTTCTATTCACTTATCATTTCCACACAGACATTTTCGTGTACAATGTATCATATATTGTCAACTTGCTTATTAACAGTGTTCATATATCGTTTCTAATTTCTTGTACCTTGTTTGATTGTTTTGCGTTATGATGATTTTGAATGGATCAGAGGTCATGCAAAGGACTCCATGTATAGTATCAATACATATGTCAAGTCCAAGTCTATTAATGAGATTGAGATGCATCTGAAGCAAGTAGGAGTTGATACCTTAAATGTGTTTCGACGTTCATGTTTTACGCATTTTCTTGATTTCCACGGTGATGGAACGAGCTCGAACATTGCCCTACATTCCCTTATTGTCAGAGAAGTAAAGAGAGGCGGTAGCAGTGCACCTGATGGCCTATGGTTCAGAGTCGGTGGCCAAAATCTATGATTTTCAAAGTTTGAGTTCACACTTACCATGAGTCTGAAATTTGAAAACTCCAATTTCGACCCTAATGGAAAACACTTTTTGAGTGATGCAAGTCTGTACATGAAGAAAGTCCATTCTGGGCTGAGAATGACTAGTTGAGTCATTGAAGAATCGGTTTGTACGAGGGGATTTCCAAAGCTCTACTGATGACACATTGAAGATGACGAAAATTCTTTTGCTATACCTTTTCTTTCTTGGAGTTGATTCTCAACGCACAGCCGTGGATAGGTGAGTTTGGTGCTTGGTGGAGGACACCGATGCTTGGGAGAATTTCCCTTGGGGGAAAGTAGTTTTTCAGAAGTTGTTGCATTCAATCCGAAAGGTGCATATACCCTAGACCAACACCAACAAGTATGTATTAATGCAGTACACTATTATGTACTAGTGATGGTTCAAGACTCAGCATGAATCTCAAAACTTCATATGAACACATCAACCTTAATTATCATTCAAACTTACACTACAAGTTCTCTTTGTATGTCCAAGCCCCCCACAATTGCTACAATGTTTAGGGCCACAAGATCTCTTTCGTTGTGGTTCAACGGAGAGTATCTTGGTAGGATCTATGTTGGGAGCTGGTGAGGAGGTACTTGCAACACAATTTCTAAGCTTATGCCCTGTAAGCCCACATCGGCCACAATGTTGCGGTAAACCTCTAGTCGATCGTCTTTATCCACTTGTTTGTTCAATTCCATTACGAAATCGATGACATTTAGGGCGTCCTGCTCGCTTTGGGGCATCAGGTGGTATGCATTTTTGTTCTACACATATTAAAATTCAAAGAATAATGTTAAAAAGATGGGCACCAAAGAGAGCAAACTTACACACTTACATTACAAATAAGCAATGTAAAGGATAAAGGCTCTTACGAATAAGTTCACAATCTTCAGGGCAAGAAATTTGTGTAACTTCACTCCAAGTTCGTCTCAATGCATCAGTTTGAAGTACTCTGAAACAAAAGCTTCCAATGAACACTTTGTCTTCATGAAAAAAATAATTTTAAACAATAGGCAAATGTGAAATAACCATGACAAACATCATTGCATTGCTTATGGGAAAACATATTTTGATCAATAATGTGTACTAACCTGATTGCAGATACGACATGTGCACAAGGAATCAAATCTAATTGAAATCGTAAGCACATACATGTTCTAGCGTCTAGATCGACAATGTAGACCTTACAATCACTTTGAACCTCATATTTATGGACATTCAAACCATGGATTGTCATGTCAGCACTGTGAGCCACATTTATGTTCAACCTTGTCGAAGAAGCTTCACTTAATACTTCGGTGCGTGTAAGAGTATATTGCGTCGTTCAAGAAACCATTTCTCGATTATAGTTCTTAAGTGATAGAAACCAACTTTCTTAACCAACTGGTCTTTTGACCCAAATGTCGAACCCTTTAACAAAGGGTTTTCACATTGAGAAGTGGATTCCGTTTCAACATCTTCAATATGATTATCATTCACAAACGTAGACCCAAATGTTGATCCAATACGTTTTGGATCAACAAGGACTTCACCATTGATGTTTGGCTAACTGGATGGGCATGCAAAGAACTGGGAGAGGGCACCACATTTTTGCATAACATAAGATCCAAATTATTCGAAAAAACCTCCAACGTCCAAGTTAGAGTCAACTTCAAGTCGACTATCAGGAACTGAAGGCTCTTCATAGTCATTATCTTTATCAATATGCAAATCTGATTCAGTATTCATATCATCTTCATTGTTTTCATAATGCTCCACTTCATGGTCAGATGCATACTCAGGTACGTCACCCCATTCGTCGTCATGTAAACTTTCAATATTTTGAAACAAATTGATCCAATGGGTTAATTGAATCATCAAAATCACTAACCAAATTCTTGTTCATCAGTGTACAAATGTCATCATCCAATAATGTAGGAGGATCACTGAGATTCAGGCTGATCGGTGGATGATGTCGGGATGAAGAGTTACGACATTGATCATTGCATTGTGTTGTCCCTATTTGAGCACTTTGAGATTTCATTAGCTCAACAAAACCGTCTTGCCTACCACAAGGTTGTTGCATGACAAATTGATTTGTTGGGCTCCTTATGTTTTTAAGTGTAACATAAACGATCGACATGTCTGAGCTAGCTAATACTCGATCCACATCATGATTTGTTTGAATCATCAATTTTCCAGTTTTATAGGAAACTATATTAATCAAAGCATGAATGATGTATGTTGTAGTAGCTTTATCTGCTTGAACAACACCATGGACCAATTCAAATAACTCATCACGGGTAATGCCATTTGGTGGAATTGTTATGAACTCTTCCTCCCAACACTTGTATTGTAGACCTTCCCAATACCCCCAAAACGAACAATTCATCTAAAAAATAAAGTACATAATCACGTACAACTTTTATATGTGGACATCATTCTCAATGTGCACGCGCACACATTTATATGCATTACATGTTAATCGAATGAAATCGCGAAGACATTTATATCGAAAACACGAATAAGTTTCTAATAATACATTATATCGTGAAATTGTATTAAACATCATACATACAATGACAATGATGATGGACGTTCATACCGTGAACATGTGTTGTCAGTTCATATAATTAAGGTTTTATAAGTTCATATCATGAAAATGTATGAAAAATACATATCGTGAACAAAATTATTCAGTTCAATATCGTGATCACATATTACATTTTCATGTCGTGAACACACTTGTTAAGATATTATCGTGATCACGTATTACATTTTCACGTCATGAACACACTTGCTAAGTTCATATCATGAACATGTAATAAAACTCCATGTCTTGAACACACTTTCGCCATCCATATCGTGTACTATTTTCATGTAGTTTAGAAACTTCATCGGTTCATATCGTGACCACACCTTCAAAAAGCTTCATCATTTCATATAGTGAGACGCTATTCTCAGTTCATAGCATGATTATTCTTAAAATTTCATCGGTCAACATTAGAAGCCAGAAATGAGAATTACACAACATCAATGGCGAAAAAAATAAAAGTTAAAATCTAAAACATCAATGGCGTAAAAAGTAAAAGCTAAAATCTAAAACAAAAGAGTTTGTGCTATTATACATGTTACATCACTAAATACTCATAAATTTTACTTACCATTTGCAATGAAGCTTCGGTTGCTTTTAACGAGGATGAAAGTTTCAATGGAGATGAGGATCAGGAAAAGATGTTTCAATGGAGATGAGGATCACAAAAAAAATGTTGTTTCCATGGACATAACAAGCTTCAAGGTTTCAATGGAGATGATGATCATGTAAATGTGATTGCAAAAAGTGGGTTATGGTGTTTTGATCACGTAAGGTTACTTTTTGAAATACATGTTAAATTATTTATTTAATTTGATTACAATGTATTAAATTGTGTATTTGAATTAAATTACAATGTATTCATTTCAACAATAATACAAAGTTAAGTTGAGAGTATTAAGAATATTTCACTACCCAAATTGGGTGAAAAAGTAATTTCTTAAAAAAATGGGTATAAAAGTTCATTAACCCATCAAATTGGGTAAAATGAGTTATTTCCACTATTTTTATGCAGTAGAGATATTTGTGTTGGTTTTGATAAAGAAGTTTTAAATTAAAATCTATCAGTAGAATAAGAACTAGAAAATCGTTCATTAAATATACTTTATAAAATTATACATAAAAAAATCGTTCTTTATTTTTTTGTGTCCAAATAGGCATACATTTCAACTATACTGTGATATTTAGAGACAATATAATTTGTTGCGGTGATAAATTAATATATTTGGATTTATATGTAATTATTTTGATTATGATAACATTGCAGAAATTATTTTTTGTATAAATGAAATTAAAAATTGAGATTACCATTGTCTGAGCTTTTTATAACTGGGAATTGAACTTTTTTTCTTTGGCTATCTTTTGCTTTGAGTTATTTTTGTTTTCTAGCTAACTAGTTGTTAAATTTACAACTAGGAAATGACCAAATATGACATGTAATATATGTGAATGGTATAAAAATGGGGTAAAATGCGTAGTATTTCTGTGATTTGGAAATGTTGTGTTGGACCCCTATTTGTTAAAAGAATGACAACGTTTATATTTGTGATATGAAAAAATCTGCATGAAATCCCTTATTCCTTCAAACTTAAGGAGAGTGTGTATCACTTACCTGTTGTGCGACTTGAATTTGAATTTGCTCATATTTTGACTATAATACCATTTGCATTGTATATAAAATGTTATTTATTTTAAATTTAATTTTTTTGTTATTTATATTTATTATTTATTTTTCTATCTTTGAATCTTGGTATTTTTTAATGTGTAATATTTATTATATATTTTAAAGTTATTCTTAATACATTTTTGAATATTTTTTTGCAACCTTAATTTAAAAATGAAATTATGCCAAAATAATTTCACTTGATTTGATTTTAAACTATACACATAATATATTTCTCAACAAATTTCAAAAATGATATAATAAATTTTGGAAACAAAAAATCAAATTTTAGAATTTAAATTATTTTAAAATTAAAATTGAAAACTTGTTCAAATCTTTGAAAAGATTAACTAAATCTAAGAATTGTAAATTTACAATTTAAGAAAAAAACGAAACTTAACAATACATATCATATATATAATTTAAATTTAGTTAGAAAAATCCACGATTATGCTTTAAGATCTTACACTATTAATTTGATAATATCAAAATAATAATGATAATTAAATAATATATATTGTTCTTATTTGTGAAAAGATAACAATAGTAAAGATAATATTTAAAATGCAAGTAATAAAGTTAAAAAGATATGCATTATTCAATGTACAAGGGTATAGTTGGAAATTTAATACAAAAGTTAACACCATTAACATATTTTACCCAATAAAAATAGGTCAAATACAACAATTGTATCATTTTTATCACCGTTTATTTTACTGTCATGATACAGTACAGGGATGATTAGAAAATGATAATGATTATTAGAAAATAATTTGGATTTGTAAATGTATCTTTGTTTAAGGCTTTATTCATTTTAGTCTTTTTGAAAATGAAGTGGATTTGTAAATGTATTTGTAATCTTTGTTTAAAGCTTTATTCATTTAAGTCTTTTTTAAAATAATTTCTTTCCGAAAAATTCGTTTACTACTATTTTCATTAGCAAGGGAACTTGAACTTTGGTTCCTTATACAGATGGGATGAATGTTATTACAAACAAGTGGATCTTCAAAATAAAGTATAAGGCTGATGGGTCTTTGGATAAACACAAAGCAAGACTTATTGCAAGTGGTTTTGAGCAACATGCAGGTATTGATTTTTTTTGCACTATCAGATTAATCATGACCTTGGCTGCTACCTATGCATGGTCCATTCAACAAATAGATGTCAATAATGCATTCTTAAATGGTGATCTTAAAGAAGTTGTCTATATGCATCAACCTGGTGGTTTCTATGATGAGCAGCATCCAGATTATGTGTGCAAACTTCAGAAATCTTTATATGGTTTAAAGCAAGCTCCTAGAGCTTGGTTTAACAAACTTAAGGAATTTCTCTTGTCTCTGCAGTTCATGATCTCAGCTTCAGATCATTCCTTATTTTTCAAAAGAGAGAATGACAAATTACTCATCCTATTTGTCTATGTAGATGATATTCTTGTGACTGGTGATGATCCTATAGCTATTCAACAAGTGATCAGTGTGTTGGGGGCTAAATTTGCTTTGAAGACTTTGGGAGAAGTGGATTATTTTCTTGGTTTGGAAGCAAAAAGGGATGTTTGTGGTATTACTCTTACTCAATCCAAGTATTTTCTGAATTGCTTTTGAAGACTAATATGCAGGCTTGTAAATCAGTAACAACACCTATGGTCTCCACTCAGAAATTACATTTGCAGGATAGTGATTTGTTTGAACATGCTTCCTTATATAGGAGTACTGTGGGTGCTCTTCAATACATTACTTTAACAAGACCAGACATCTCTTATGCAGTAAATAAGCTTAGCCAATTCTTACACTCTCCCACTCAAAAACATTGGCTTGCTTGTAAACATTTGCTCAAGTTTTTAAAAGGGACTTCTTCTCTTGGATTACACTTTTTTTGCAGCAAAGTGATTAACTCTTGAAGCTTATTCAGATGCTGATTGGGCTAGCAACATTGATGATAGGAGGTCTATAGGGGGTCATTGCTTATTGCTTGGTGGCCGCAACTTACTTACTAGTTCTAAGAAACAATAAGTTGTGTCAAGGTCCAGTGCAGAGTCTGAATATAGAGCTCTTGCAGATGCTAGTACTGATGTTATATGGATGAAGTCTCTACTTGCAGAACTAAATATTCAGATTGAAGAACCACCTCTCATATGGTGTGACAACATGAGTGCAGCTGCACTTGCTTCAAATCCCGTTTTTCATGCTAGAACCAAGCACATTGAGTTGAATGTACATTTTATCAGAGAAAAGGTTCTAGCAAGACAACTGGAGGTTAGGTTTATTCCTACTCAGGAGCAAGTGACTGATTTGTTTACAAAACCTTTAGCTCTCATCAGATTTCATCATCTCTGTTCGAAGTTACCTTTGAAGATCTCAGCTCAGCTTCAAGGGGGAGTAACATAAGATCTCAACTCAGCTTCAAGGGGGAACTCAGCTTCAAGGGGGAATAATACAGAATATGTTAATATGTGTTAGTTAGAGTTAGTTAAGTAGTCTACACTGTAAGCTTAGTAGTAGAGGATTATCTCTCACAGCTCATATACACATGCACGCACTTCTCATGCACTTTACACTTTATATGTATATATAGATATATATGTACTCATTTTTTCACCTTTTGATTTTGTTCTTTGAACAATTTTTATTTTTTTCACAGCTCCAGATAAGTAACACGTTCTCATTCCCAAGAAGATGTCTCATTTCCAAGAGATGGTTCTGACGTCCTCATGTCCAAGAAAATGTGCAACCGAGAAGATGGTGAGAGGACGATGTTTTGTTTTTCGAACAGGCAACCTCTATCTGTGAGAGATGAGAGGAGGGTAAAAGAGAATAATCTTATTTCCAAAAAGAGTTGTGAGAGAGGAGAAGATGGAGGGTGAGAGAGAAGTTGATGGAACGTTGTTGTCATTGTTTCCAAATGATTCATGACCAAACAAGACATTATGGATGATACAATGTCAATGTTTTCCAAATAATGACAATGTTTTCCAAACGATATTTAGACGGTGTTAGCGGTAACAATCATATTTTCCAAATGATATTTAGACTGTGTTAGACGGTGTTAGCCGTGTTATCCATACAACGATCAACTTGACTTGCTATATATACCAACAATCATCCATACTACAGTCTGTGTGATATTTAGACGGTGTACAATCATATTTTCGATCAACTTGCTATATATACAAAAACAGGGCAATACTACCCAACAATCATTTCCAAATGATATTTAGACTGTGTGATATTTAGACAGTGCCAAATGACATTTAGATTGTGTGATATTTAAACTGTGTTAAATGGTGTTAGCCATGTTATCCATACAACGATCTACTTGAAAAACAGTGCAGTATCTACCCATTACCCAACAAACTTGCTATATATATATATATATATATATATAATAAACAGTGCAGTATCTACACAATAATCATATTTTGCTATATATATATATATATATATAAACAGTGCAGTATCTACACAATAATCATATTTTGCTATATATATATATATATAGACGGTGCAATATCTACACAATAATCATATTTTCTAAATGATATTTACAATCACCGTGTTATCCACACAACAATCAACCTGCTATCCACACAACAATCATATACGGTAAAAACTTATATACTCCTAGAGCACATAGGGGCATAGATCTAGGTGTTATATACATGTTCTTCAGGTGTTATACATATACTCTATAGGTGTTATGGTTCTTGGTGTTATAAATATATTCTTCAGGTATCACATATATACTCTTGTATACATGTGATATCTGAAGAGTATACACATGATACCTACAGAAGTTTATATGTAACACCATATATGATTGATTTGGGGGTATCATGCTCCTGGACACACAAGTGTCACTCATTATATAAATATTTTAACACACAACAATCAATCTGTCATCCACACAACAATCATATAAATATTTAACAGCCGTGGTATCCACACAACAATCATATTCAACAAAGCAAAACTCTACTATAGTTAGCGACCCTTTCTAGTATGTTCCTGAGTAATGAAATTAAAATAATCCATTGTTAAACTCAACTTCAAGATTTATCCAATCCAACTTTATATTCTATTCATGTTTAAGGTTGGCTGTCCAATTTCGTGCCATATAGACTCTTTCTTGTCGATGATCGCTCAGAGTTCCAATAAAATTATCCACTAGTGAATATCCATCCTACTTCTATTTGCTTTCCAACCACTGAATCCTCCTTTTCCTCTTTTGCCACCATCTCCAAGAGTCGGACAAACTAATACAACTCCCAAGTTGCCATCATTTCAATCTACCAAATAATTCCATAATTTCATCCATACTTTTCAATCTTATTTATTAGATATGAGCCGAGTGAGTTATAAGCTGAAAAAGACATTATATGAACAGAATCAAGGGATCAACCATCCTAAACTAAAATTAGGCTCACTCCTGGCATACCCAATTTCAATGGTTTGGTGTTATTGATTCAAAATTATAATTTGAAGTTTGGCATCATAAATCATATTTACTATCCCCAATTCAATTCTGGATTTAGTCATAACATGCCATTTTTACCAAAGTAGAGAATAATTCTCGTACTCACAAAAATGATAAAACAAAATGCAACTTGGCTACTAAATTGTTTTAAAAGTAATTGGACTAGTAATAGTAGGGGTAAATTCCAAAAAGGAAAGAACCCTCCAAAAAATGGCGTATGCCGCTTGAATTGCGACAAGCACACGGTATTCTTTAGTAAAAGGCGAAAGAATAGTTCGCTATGTGCTTACCGCGCGGCTGCGTAATTATATCGCAACTGCCTCATCTTCTTTTATACTCACTCATTTCGCTTTCCTTATTCATTTTTATTCGATGTGGGACAATAACACACTGCATGTACCCAAAATTTCAAAGTTCCTGTAAAAAACCAAAATCAAGAGAATACTTTTAGCATCATCAAAAGCAAACCAAAAGACCTATACAGTCCAACTATATGATCAATCAAATACACAGTTATGAATTGTGAAAAATGAAGAACATCCAAGTTCCAACATCTCGAAGAATGCTATAGATTTACAGTAGAAAGCTGATCAATCAAATAGGTAAGAAAAACGAGTAGAGTTACTATCGAGCTGTTGGGCGAGCTATGGAGTCGTCGATGGATAAATAGTGGTCGCTAGCAACCATATCCAGGTTTAAGGAAGAGTGAACAGAATGCCTCGATACTTCATCGGAGCTGCCTTCTCTCACGGCCTCTGCCCCTTTCTCGATGGAGAGAGCATCTTGTATCTCCTTTATAACTTCAGAAATCGATGGCCTCATGCTCCCATGGGGTTGAACACACATCAACGCTTTCTCCGCTATTTTCCACATTGACTGGATATCGTAATCGTGTAATGCAGGGTCTATGATCCCCTGTATGTCCCCACTCTCTATGTGCATCTTTGCCTGCCAAGAGATAAGCAGAAGCAACACAAAAGATTTAAACAAGTACTAGGTTTTAGGCAACCGACTTGTAGTTCAGACGAGTTTGCTTTCATTCAAGAAAATGTGAAAAAATAGAATGATTTGTAAACCTCAGATGCAACTTCATCATGTAGAGCTATAACAAGGGTATGTTTGGACTGGGGCGTAGCCGCATATGTGGATTTTGCAAGTGCGGATTTGAGATTTACGGGATGGGCAAATCCGAGTCCAAACATACCCTAATAGAGGAGAGCATGTCATGAACTTACCCATTGGACTATGTTTCGACAATTAATGCCAAAGTTTTCGTTAGATATTGCCTCTTGACCTGATATTAGCTCTAGCAGAATGACACCGAAACTATAGACGTCACTTTTGTCTGTCAACTGCTGGGAGATGTAATATCTGCATAACAAGAGACATAATATTTGCTAAGATCCCGTTGCGGTGGATGTGTAGCTTAAAGAAAAAGAGAAAAGGAAAGCAGTACTCAGGATCAAGATAACCAACAGTTCCTCGAACTATGCTCGAAACATGGGAAGCTCCATCCACTGCTAGCTTTGAAAGCCCAAAATCTGAAACCTTAGCTCTCATGTTCTTGTCGATAAGAATATTGCTCGTCTTTAAATCCCGATGGATGATTGATGGAACGCAACCAGTGTGGAGATACTCTATTCCTGAAACAAGCAAGTGGACAAAAACATATGACACTTTCTTCTTCTACTTTCCAATCTTTTTCTCGACTTGTTTTAGCTTGTATGGCTAACCAACCTTTTGCTGAGTCCTCAGCAATTTCAAGGCGTTTGATCCAATTAATTCCTCTTCCAAGTGTTAAGGGCCCTGTTCATAACACTTATCCAGCTCAGCCATGATCAAATTGTAAGAATATATGCGACATGAAGGAAAAAAACTGACCGTAAAGATGTTCCTTGAGAGTCCCATTATGCATGAACTCATAAACAAGAATATTCTTCCCATCTTCTTGGCAATATCCAAGGAACTGTACTAGATTTCTATGGTGTATTCTTGAAAGAAGAGATACCTAGTATGATGTCCACAATCAGTATCATAGAATACGAAACGAATTAAACCATAAAACAGTTCACTCATTTATGCAAAAACTGATTAATTGGAGTATAAGAAATGAAATTAACTAGCACAATTGAAACCATTAAGCATTCTCCAAATTAGAACTCAGGTTAATAATATTGTATACCTCATTCGAAAACTCTCGCTTGCCTTGGAACGAATCATTAGTCAAAATTTTGACAGCAATTTCTCTTCCATCTTTCAGCGTCCCATAATATACAACGCCAAAGCCTCCTGATCCGATTTTTTTCTCAAACTTCTTCGTAGCATCCTCGATCTCAGATAATGTGAAGTAATGTGCAGCTTCAGCGGCATTATCAACCAGGGACGAAGCATTCTTTTGAGAAGGAACACCATGTTGATATTTTCCTAAGAAAAGATTAAATATAGAAGATACGTCAATCCAACTATGATTTGTATACATATGCATATGATGTCATAATAGCATCCATCTCACCTTGATTAGGTGGATTTTTCTTTCCTTTGGGCATCAAGAAACAGGATACGATAGTAGCAATAAGCAGAACGGCAGCTCCTATTGACGTTCCAATTATAATTTTCGTCTTATGGCTTTTTCCACTCTCCTTATGAAGGCCTGTGTTTCCAGTGTAGCTGAAATACATGCGATTAAATGTTTCAGGTGGAGGTAGAGAAAAGTACATAGACAAAGATAGAAATAAATTTTAGAAATAAATTTCGGGTGAGACTACACACCCAACAACTTACTTAACACACCCCATTTTCTTCACAAATGATAGATGTAAAAGTACACATTTGGGGTGTGTTTAGTAAGTTGTGGGGTGTATATAGTCTCACCCATTTCTTTAATAGGTACACAATGAATTTCGAACCAGAAATGAACTGCTAAACCAGTTCAAAAGAATTTAGCAACTCTTGTTGGATATTACAGAAAATGGGTCACAACTAAAAAAAGGATAAAAGGAACATAATAAAAAAGAAATAAGTTTGAAGATTAGCCTATTGACACAATTGATCAAGAAACAATAGTGTACCATTGAAGCAACTAATAGCTCCCAACTCCCAAAAGTAAATAAACTGCTATAATAAGCTTTCAAAGCAAAATCAAAATACACTCACTTAAAAACCAGATCTTTATCAAGAAGACCAGATGGAATGTTCCCCGTTAACAAATTGCCCTGAACATACCTGCATTGTTAATCATCAAAAGAGTCAAAGAAAAAAAAATTATGATGGAAACATGTGTGTGATGCAAATATACTCATTACTAAATATAAGATCTATTAATATCCAGTTTGCCTCAAGAACGAATATCTTGGAAGCCAAGCAGTTTATACATTAAAAAGTCAGAATTTCTTCCAAATGCATAGCCAATAAACAAGAAACAAGAATATTCTGAACACTTCCTAGTCTCTAGAAAAAGTTTCAAAAGCAAATTGAAGTTTTAATATATCCTTTAACAAATCAGAATTTCAAAAGCAAATTAAAGCATAATATTTGTTCTACAAACATACAATTCTCGCAAATTGGATAAATCTGACAACGACGCAGGCAGTTCGCCACTCAACCGATTATCCTCAAGATGTCTGCGATAGGGAATCAATTCATCAGTTTCTCTAACCAAAATAAAGAAATAAACTAAACAATAGGATAACATACATTATTTTCAAGTTAGGGCATCCAGAAAAATCTGGAATTGAGCCACTCAGTGAATTATTATCAAGCCATCTGCGAGAACAATCAAAATAATAAGTCATGGTATCTGATGGAAAAGACACTTGGAAACAGTTATCAAATATTAACTTACAGTTCAACTAGGCCAGCCATTTTTGTCAACTCTAAAGGAATCGTTCCATTCAAATTCTTCCCTGACAGTTTACTAAACAAGAACGAAAATTGACGGAAAAAAATACAGATGTTATGTGACAAATAACTGCTTTGAATCTTAAACTAAAATGGCAGAATGAACCCTATGATAAAGTTAAAAGAAAGAAGCATCATTTTACATTGATGTAATTCTTGGTTGAGGATCTGAGCTACATTGGACCCATGACCATGGAGCTGGGAGGCATGGGTCACCGCCTTCATTTGCCCACTTGGCTGTTGAATAAGCTGCAGATATAGCAGCAAGAAGTGGTCCTACAACTCAAGTAAGCAATACAGATTAATCAAGCTATGGAGTAAGTAATAGAATGCAATTATAAGCTTATTATCTTTCCACATTCAAAAGTAAACTTAGCCTACTAAAAAAATAAGAAAATAGAAAAACTCATGTGTGCTTTGATGTTTAATGAAAGGGAAAGAAGAAAATATAGCAATTATTCAGGAAAAAGAGAAGCTAATGATCAATGTATTGATGGCTTAATAACAAGAAGCATATATGATTATTTTTTTCTTCAAAAATTAAAAAGGAAATTTACTCATTCTCACCATCTGCAGAGCCATCACTCTTCTTCAGATATTTACTTATCTCCATGGCATTAAGAAGAGGGCCCATGGTGGAATCAGAAGTCTTCCCGAATCTGAAGTTCAAAACAAATGGTAGAGACAAGTTGAAATACCCCGGCTCATAGAGACGATATTTCCCTTGGGCATTCTCTTGGATATTCACAACAGCCTTGCTAAGGTCAGGTTCACCAGGGAGTATTAGTCTGAATTTTCTAGTATCATTTGGAGCCAAATCTTCAATCTCCGCAAAGTAAGTAAATGCCCAACCAAAGCCCGGAAAACCATCAAGGTTCAAGCGATAAGTTAATGATCCATTTCTGCCAACTACTGCTGTCTGCATCACCTTCTGGGGCGGCCTTTCGTCCCTGCTGACATCAATTGGCATTTTTGTTGATACCTTTTCAGTTGCAGGAGCAACATCAACAAGGTAGTTGGCTTTTCTCACTGAGTCAGACTCCCATATTCGATCAAACGGGTCATCCGGATACCTACAAATTGAAACAAGTTGAAACTAGTCTCATAGTTTAAACTCCAAGGAGTAGAATAAAAACAACTTAAACTATTCCAAATTCTGATACCTGACAGATGCATCACTCTCTGCACCAAAATTTATTCTAGCAGACACACTAAGGTAAAATTGGCTCTCATACTGATGGTAATAGATGGAGCCATTAAACTGTCGAAGCTCAAGGGTGGATATAAATGGCCGTCCAGTTGTAGCATTGGACAAGCAAATGCTGATGGTAGGATCTGTGGCAAGAAATATTAACTCCTGACTCTCTATCGTATTAGCATCCTGCGATAACTATTGTAGCCCAACGGGTAGGCCCCAAAGAAATGTCGAACTTGGGATAGACATCATTATCGAAGTTTCCATACAAGAAGGTTGCTCTGATAAGATACCTGGTCCTACTAACAACATTGAGAGTGTAGCAATACTTATTCACATCGGCTGGGAAGTATCTCAGTGTCTTATACTGTTTCCGGGTCTCATTAGCTACGGATATGTTGGCTATTTCTCCACTTAATACGTAGTTATCAGGACTCCATTGGAGACCTAGCTCATCAGTAAAATTATCAGAACCACCACAGTCCACACTTACAAAACCTGCATCGTAGGATCTGATATCAGTATATACAGATGAACGAGTAAATTATATCACTTAATTGTCCTATGAAATCCTACTAACTAGCCACCAATGAACCAATATTGCCAATAATATGGTATTGAGTGGCTTTTGTGTCCTTTGCCCACACAAACAAGAAACAATTTTGCAAGTAAATTTGTGTAGTATATAATAAGGGTACTGTACCCTTTGCCAGACAGAGCCTTCAATAATCTCAACATCGAAAAGTTCTTACTTTTGGATCTCCATTAATGAAAAGAAGACTGAATGGACAAATCCAAATAATCTCTCAAATGCAGATCTTTTAAAATGTACCCCCACTAAACTGTTATGGTATAATAAGATCACATCACACTTAGCTTTACAGCATCAAGGCAGCACAAAAGGTTACATCATATCATAAAATTTGTTCAGAAATTTAGAGACTTACTAAACCACTTTAGAACCTGAATACTTAATGCTACCAATATCTATTCTTCAGAGCACTTCTTTATAACCTGGACCATATCTGTTCTTCAGAAACCTCTTTAATTTTACAAATTATGCAAATCACAGTCCATGCACTTACCATATATACACACACACCATATTCTTGTCATGATTCTTCATATAACCATAAAAGCACTTCCAATATTGCTCAGAGGTGACCTGATAATTACTATAATTATATTGACTTTTCTAAAACCCCTTCAGTATCTAGGAAGGTAGAAATCTGTCAACTACCTTAATAACTAAATTTAATGCTGCTATTTTCCCAATAAAGACAAATCATTCTACAGAAACAAACAGAGTTTAGAATTAAAAAAAGGCAGTCCAGGAATTCATCCAAAACAGATAGAAGAGTACCAGAAGACAAAAATGATTAGGGAAAGCAAAACCCAAAACATAAATTACACAATAAATATGTTCATTAGATACAAACAAATTCCATATCTATGAGTGTAGAGAGAGATAGAGAGAGAGAGAGAGAGAGAGAGACCAGGCATCTGGGCGGTGGAGGCATCCATGAGAAGAAGAGCATAGAAAGAGAGAACGAAAAGGAGAAATCCAAGAGACCCCATTTCTTCTTTTTCTTCCAAGATGACGATGATGAAAAGGAAACTGGAACTAAGACGATGAAGAAGCCACTAAAACGATGAGTACAAAAGTGGAGAGATAGAAAGTGGCTGCATCACATCAGTATCCAGGCAAAATTAACCAAGTCAAGATTGGACTACTCCCAGAAGTTAAAATCTGTGATATTAAGTAACCTTAAAAAATGGGAGAGAGAGAGAGAGAGAGAGAGAGATTAGAAGCTCAGGTGGATCATGAACATATCTGATAAGCAAGATTCTATTTTTCAAGAATTAAACTATTATATAACGCAATAAGTATATGAAAATGTTGGTGAGAGAGAATGTTCTTGAACAAGTAAATGTGAACACTGGATGGAGAGAGAGAGAGAGGGAGAGGGACCAGCTTTTTCTGCTGGACTTAAAGGTGTAAAGGAGTATGACTCTCTCCATTTCGCACTGCCCACCCACACACATATACATACATATAATATGTATAATATACATGTATATATATACACACACATGATTCATAGTTGTAGATATTATGGGTAATTTTAAATAAAATTTGTAGTCTACAGTTTATTAAATGGGAAATAATATAACAGAACGCATCAAATTTATACGAGCGATCTCACAACTTATTTCACAAATTTAGTATAAAAAATTATGGATTGATTTGTTCTACGAGAACAAGTATGATGTGTGAATACAGTTCAAAATTTTAATCTCTTACTTAATGTAGGATTAAGAGAAACAAAAACCCTCATTATGAGAGGTTGCAACGATCACAATCATACAAGTAGTTATAATAAAAGAGAAAATTATAGTATAGTTGGAATAATATGTTTTGATTTGAAATTTAATGGGTGGTTTATGAAATTGACATTCTACTAGTGGTAACTTTTGTAATCAAGTTATTTGACCGACAAAGTCAAACTAGGTTTTATTATATAGTCATAATAGTTTTTTTTTTGTCACATCCTTAATCAAATAATTGTGACTTGAGATGATAAATAAATCAGAAAATAATGGGTGGTAAATGAAAATAAAATTAAAGATTTGTGTATGTGATTTGGTCAATAATCTATGGGAGTCAAACCAGTGCAAAAATTGCCACGTGGCGGTACAACAGTGGTTGCTGTTGACAACGAACGGGTTTTAAGGTTGATGAAAGGAAAAGATCCCCCAAGCAAGTTATATGCTACGCAAAAATAAATAAATAAATCTGATTATTGATTTATTTTAGGGGAATTTTAGAAAAGTTATTTTTATCTTATTTTATTTTTAATCTTCTATTTTTTATCTTTCGATTTTAATTCTGTATTTTAAAAAATATTATTTTACTCTTTTTGTATGTAGTGATAAGTAAGTTTCATTATCGAACTCTAAATTAATAAAATCCTATTTTCCATTCCAATACGAGTGAGTGAGTTATAGTTTTGTAAGAAGTGCATAATTTTAGCATTAAATTTGGATTAAGCAATTAACAAATTTAATTTTCACAATACAGATGTCGAAAATAGATAACACGAAACCACGTTAATCATATTCTACTAGTTTTGAAATTACACCAAAAATTGTAAAATATGTTGTGCAATTGGTGCATGGATCTAGAGTCATGCACCCGGGTCGACCCGCCCCACGTGCCTCTGACGCACCTTTTCAAGCGCCCCAACGCGCACCCACGCGCCTGGTGGGTGCACTCAAACCCACCAAAATTCGCTCCAAACAGTCATACCCTCACACTAACATAACATGAAGGTAACTCTAACATAACTTGTCACGCGCCCGCCTGGTGGATGCGCTCAAATCCACCAAAATTCGCTCCAGACAGTCATACCCTCACACTAACATAACATGAAGGTAACTCTAACATAACTTGAGGGTCACTCTAACATAACATGAAGGTATGATTAACATTGTTTTTTTACCTTCATGTTATGTTAATGTTACTTTCATGTTATGTTAGTGTTACCTTCATGTTATATTAGTGTTACATTCGTGTTATTTTAATTCAGTGGTTTTAAACTAAGGGTATGAAATTTGGAGATGGGGTCACATTAACATAACGCGAAGGTAACTCTAACATAACACGAAGGTAACACTAACATAACGTGAAGGTAACGACCAAAACACGCAAATAAAGTAAAGAGGCACGGGCTGGGCGGGCCAGCCCAGCACACGCGCGGCCTAGATCAGTGCAATTGGTGCACATGAGAGTAACTCACCAAAAATTTAATTCACTCGTATCGGGATGAAAAGAAATTGTTTCCGCTTTATTTAAAATATGTAGGGTGTAGATAAAATTTGCAAATATTTCCATCATCAAATAAATTTATATGTTACTCATAAACTTAACCTAATAAAAGGTGCATATATATCTCACCAATGTGATTGTAGCTCCTCGAAGGATTGATTCTTATGTTTCAAGTTCGAATCAAACAACTCAGTTGCAACCATATCACATCTTCCTTCAAATGCAAGAAACGTCATAAAATCACGAACGATCAATCTAAAGACAAATTCTTGTATGAGATTGTTTCACAGATATCATTCCGTGAGACAGGTCAACCGGACTCGGTCAAAAGTCAACGCTGGTCAACGTCGTTGACCACAAATATTACATATTATATGTAAAAGTAGTATACGATATACATAAAAGTATTACATTATGAATGTAGTACTTTTATTTTTATAATATAACATTTTTATGTGTATCATGTGTGACAAAATATTGAGAAATTATGTAATACTTTTGTGTGTTTTAGGTATTACTTTTCAATGTATTATGTAATACTTTTGTAAAATAGTATGATTTTGGATTTGGTTAGAGTGTATGAAAATATGTAATATTTTTTTTATGTAGTAAGTAATATTTTTCTACATATCATTTAATACTTTTGTAATATATTATACATTATATGTATATAATACAAAAGTATTATCTGATCTATAGAAAAATATCACCTAATATACATGAAGGTATTATATTATGAAGTATTAAATGATATATACAAGTATATTACCTAATACACACAAAAATATTATTACATTATAAGAACATAACATCATGCACTACTTTTATGTGCAATATGTAATACTATTGAAATCAACAAGTAATACTTTATATACATCATGTGATAGTTTTATGTGTAACATGTAATACTATTAAATTCAACAAGTAATATTTTTATCTGTATCATGTAATACTATGAAGTATTAGATGATATATAGAAAAATATTGTCTAATACACAAATGTAATACTTTTATGTACAACATGTAATACTATTGAAATCAACAAGTAATATTATCATAATATAATGTTTTTGTGTGCAACATGTAATACTATTGTATTCAACAAGTACTACTTTTATATGTATCATATAATACTTTTATATGTAAGTACGTAATACTAATTAAAAGTATCACATGATACACATAGAAGTATTATATGAATAGAATAACAGTATTACATTATAAATGTAATACTTTTATATATCATATGTAATATTTTTATGCATGGTATATAATACTTTTTGGTCAACGACGTTGACCGGCCGTTGGTCGACGTTGACCAACCGTTGACTTTTGATAATTGATCATTGACCTTTGACGCGGTCGAGTTGCCCCATCTCACATAATGAGATTCATGAGACGGTCTCACACAAGACACAAGCAAAATATTCTCATCGCAAAAGTATAAATATGGATGGTTTGTCATCTACATCATTCAAACAGACACCAAATTGAATAAGAAATTTAAAGCGATTTTTTTTCAACCTAAAACATGTCAAAATATGGTATAGTATATTGCATGCATTCACATGAAAATATACTTGGAATTAAAATGATTCCTAAGAAAAGTATTAACTATTCACTTATAACAACACAATACACATGGTCATATATAAATAATACATAAGTTAGTACAACGACCGAAATGCGAGTTCACCATATTTAAATTTTAAGTATATTTAAAGAACACAAAAAAAATATATACAATTAAAATTATATTAAAACATTGTCAAAAAGGTAAAAAACTAAAAAATTAAAGTAGCCTTTATAAATGGTGAATCCATTACATTAATATATTGTGAGAAATCATAAAAATGAAAACCATACAATTTTTACATTTATATCAGAAGATTTTACATTTACATATCTCTTAACCGTTCGATATAATAAGTTGTTTGAAAGTTTAATCTGGTAAAGGATATTCTGAATGGGAATTTCAACGGATTAAAGAAGGAGGTGTTTATCAAAACTTTTAATAAAAGTGGGAGATTAAAAAATAATGCTTTAAATAAAGAAGGCTTATTGTTTCATCACTTTTTTATGCCAACCCACTTTAACTTTTTCTTATTGGACTTTCCATTGGAATCCAAACGCCTACTACTTAAGCTGACATTTCCTCTTTCTGTTTGTTTAATTTATTACATGCAGCAATTCTTAGTCTTCAAGTATTTCGAAGCTTCCCCACTTAGTTTATAATCTCCTCTCTCTTTATTTATTATTTATTCTTTCACAATCTAATCCCACATTTTTATGAATGATTAATTAGATTTGAAGTTGGATTAACACGAGCCCTTATAATGATCGAGGTTTGAACTTATAGCTCAAGCAGTATCAATTTTAATAAAGATATATGCTGGATTTGAATTTGGATCGCACAAGCTTTCTAATCTTTATTTCCTCCCTTCCACACCCCTATAACTCATGAGCAACAACTTTTTAGCATTGGCGGACACACACTTGCCACCCCTTAATTTTCTCTATGAATTACCTATATATTTTGTATATGTTTTTAAAATTAATTTTTTTTAATTCTTTGCAAAATGTATTTTCTTTTTTATTTTCAAATTAACTTTTTTTGAACTCCCATTAACTCTTTTCATCAAATCGAGTCTTCCATTTCATACTTATTGTTGCTATAGTGAAAGTCCGTTGAAACTAAAGTGTATAAACAATAAATGGTGAATGGTTTGTCACATAAAAAAGTAAAAATTGATGTATAATGAACCATAAGTTAAACAATTTTTTTTTTTTGGTTGATTTTGGCATTATCAATTGACACTATTTAGAATTTTGATTAGTTATTAGATAACTTAGATGAATTTTTTGTTTGCGATGAGTATCGTATAAAAGAGGTTCGTAACCGAATGATTGATGAATGGATGAATGAACTTTGGTGGTTTTTCTTGAAAAATATATATTGTGAATCATTTGGGTCAATTATTAATGAGATTATTTCATTATTATTGTTGTTGTTTTTTTGTTTCAAATGAAATGCCTAGACTAAAATTTTGAAATCTGTAAATTATTTTGTATGAAAAATTTAAAAAATTGTATGATATTTTAAAGGTTTAAAAATATTTTCCCAACCAAACTATGCATGATTTTACAATATTTTGTATAAAATTTGAAATATTGCACTTTACTGTACGAGCTTTAAATTTGTTGCATTTTACGGTATTGAACAAATTATAGTCATACATGTGTCATAAATCAACGACTAGAATTTGTATAATACCATAAAATTCAACTAATTAGTATTTCATACGACAAAATGTAATATTTCAAAGTTTTAAAAAAAAAATTACATACAGTTGGGTTGGGACAACATTTTTAAGTCTAACTTTTAATTGTGCCATCCCTTTAGAATTTGTTTGCGTACGCCACTGTTTTTTAGGTTAGATTTTTTGTGAGATCGTCTCACGGGTCTAACAATGTGAAATAGATTAATACATAATCCACATTTAATAATTCATACAAAAATTTGTGAAGAAGGATTCAATTTATGAATAATAATGATTCATCTTACGAAATCTATTCGTGAGAGTTTGAGTCACATGTTAATGTTTTTGTTAATATCAATTTCGGCCTGCTTTAGAGTTATCTTTGGAGGTATTTTCTTCCTTTTGCTACCTAAAAGGTGAAGTGATTTATTCGAAATCTCCATCACTTTTCATTACGTTTGCAATTTGTATATTAGACATAATATGCATTAGGTGTATATAATAAACGTGACATATAGTTAAAAAACAAACATCTTACGTGGTTTTTAAATAATATAATTTAAGACTTGGTCTCCAAAGTAGCAAGATTTGAAGCAATTTTTTTTTTATTCCCAAAGAATCAATCTCTACTAACTTCCAATATGATTTTCAACAACTTTCTTTACCATATCTAATTATATCTGGGAATTGCTATATCTTTTTCTATTTGAATATTATCTCAAATTAAATACTTTTTGCATCATGTAATTGATTACAAATATTTGAATTGTGGATATACATTCCTAATGAAATTAAACTTACACCTCTTTTATATGACGCGCTTCGACAACTGAGTACCAAAAAGTAATGCATGTTCTCTTCAATAAATGGTGAGTAACACTTGTGTGATCAGGGGCATGATGTCCCCAAATTAATCATCATATGATATTAAATATATACTTTACATGTATTTTATATATACTCTTCAGGTATCACATGAATACTTTTATATACACGAATATCAGCACATGTGTTACATGTGGAAGATGAATTATTTAAATCAAAAATATTATAATACTATTAATCTTAAATAATAAATTTTTATAAAGATATAAAATCTATATTAAATTAAAGTAAATATATGGTAGATTAGAGTTTTACTCATAATAGAACTTTATATAATTTTGGTTTAGAATTCTCTTGTAAAATTATTTAAATATGAAAATCACAAATTGCTATTATAACCTTAAATAAAATATGTAATAAGGATATATTAGGCAATTTATATTTTGTAAGAAATATCCACACTTTTATATAGATAATAGATATGATACATGTAGGGTATTAACCAAGAAGCACAATATTTATAGAGTATATATATTACACCTGAAGAACATGTATATAACAACTAAATCCGTGTTCCTATGTGCCCCTAGATATATAAGTTTTTGCCATAAATGGTACGTGTTGATTTCATTCTGGGATTTTATTTTTATTATTGAGTTTTCAGCCCCAACTCATAAAGAAAGGACAGATAAGAGCATCTAATGGGAAAAAGATGTTCATCTTAGAACAGATTCACATGAATAATAATACCTCAGAATTCTTGATACATGAAAATCAACCCGCCAACTTATTGATATCAAACTTTTTGTTGTACACAAATAATAATACATCACAAGAACCAAACTGAGAAACTCACAAACTTGAAATGCCCAAAGAAAATGTAACACACCACACACCAGTTTACTATAATCCTTCGTTGTGGTTTACTCAGTCTCCACAAATCTGCAGTTCAATCAAAAGAATAAATCATATAAGTATAACCAATTTATATGTACTTAACTTATCTATTGTTGTTGTAAGTGCTCATTGATCTGTTTTGATTTTCACTTACCCTAGCTCGGAGAGCTTCAAGTGAGCTTCAGCGTAGTCTTGAAAGAAGGTGTCCTCGTCCTGGTGGAAGTATGAATGATTCAGAAAGTATTGATCAATTGTAATCATGATGAATAGAGCCTAATCTGTTCAATAAATCAAAGTATCCTTACTGCAGCATATTTTTCGACGTAGGAACGGAAAACAGGATCTTCTAGCAGAGCCTTGTCTGATGGTAGCTGAATGAGGCCTTCTTTCTCTCCACTAAGAAGCTCCCTGTGTTTAACAAAGCAGAATCGTGATGAACTAACTCATCATAGCTTCCGAAGAGAAATTATATTCTAATTGATGTAACTGATTATTTAGCTTACTTGAAGTAGGAGTTGTCAAATATAAGAGGATTATGGGTCCATGGTCCCTCAAATCCAGATCTTTCCTTGTGGCACCTACCCTGAAAAACTCTCCAACAGCATGTAAGAGAATAAGTTGTATTTGAAGAGAGGTATCAATTGAGTATTTTAACATTCGTTCATTGCCTACCAGGGTGTGACCACCAGATAGAGCCACAATGTCTTTATCGCTTAACCCCATGTGCCCGAAAACTTCCCTCAAGTGGGCTGTGCCTGAGTATTTGATGAGAGAATGAATAAATTCTTGTACTTGGAATGTCGGGTTTTAAAAGAGTTTTTCAATGTGTAGATTTTGGACTTCAGAGCAAAAGGCTACCTTTCTTAGCATCAGGCAAGCGGCCTTCTGGTGGTGATTCTTTTTTGTCCTGAGAGCAGAAAGGCTTCATTCTTCAGAAAAAAACCAAGACAAATAATACATTCAATTTGTAAGTACAATAGTTACCAATGTGCAATTCATGATTCAAAGATTTAATTCCAAAGAAAACTTCTCAAATAGAGACAATGAGCTTGTTTATAAAAGGATGGATCCCTTCTCGTATCCTGAATCTGTTGTTTGACAGCCACCAACATGCTAATACCTAGAATTTATATTTTAGCTATTGTCACATAGTATAGAGGCTGACTTTGGAAATCAGAATCTTCTTCCACCTCTAACAAGATTCAGGAACAACTCATCTAACATAAAAGCTTAACCAATAATCTCGATTCTCATTGTCTTGTATCCAGAAGACTCTCCTCCTGATCAAGTCTTGGATAACCAACTATAAAATTACACCGATTACTATCAGCATAGCACAGCAAGATCTTTTGAGTTCCTAATATTAAACAAATTGGTCACTTCCTATGAGTTCATAGAAAAATTTAAAGTAGATATTTGGAATAAATTGCAAAAGTTCAAATAAAAAGCATCAATGCATCTCAAAAAGTATATATGATGATACACGCAAACAATTTTTAACTCTATCTAACCATATTCAGTTTCCTTCATACATCAAACTTATACAATATAACATACAAATATTAAGAATAGTAACAGCTGCATTCAAGGCACTGCAGAAATTTGACAGCAGTTAACAGAATCAGCAAAACATGAAGCAGAGAAACTAACCGGTCTTCCAGGATGAAAAGGAATTTCAGGCCCTCCAGTTACTTCAACAGCAACAACACCAGCTAACTATATCAACATCGCAGAAATTCAAGTCAGAAAAAAGCTCTTCTAGAAACAACAAAGTGAAATAGATTTAAGTTCTCCTGATATTTACCTGGTAAAAATCGGCATAGCTGAGGATAGGGAATTGCTCCTTTATTGGCTCCAACAGCCTAACAGCAATGTCAAGGCCATTGTTAGCTCCATGAGCAAGCTCGGCTGGATTCCTAATTGTCCCAAATGGCCCTCCCGTTTTCGTTCGCCAATCATATGTTCCAGCCGAGTGCCATCTGCAAGATCAAACATAGTCGGTTAAGGACGCTGTAGATTCCTCATTACTGTCATACCAATAATGGTAAACACGAACATACTCCAATAAAGAATACAGTTTAGAAAAAAAATCTCATTGTAATCGATACTGAATACTGAGGGGAAAGGTTTTATAGCATACCAGTTAAGAAATCGAATAACAACTTATCCAGTTAGATTCAAAATTTCTCATCAACACCAATAAAGCAAAAATAGCCATGACTACTCTAACCGTTTAGATATCTAAACATAATATTCTGATTTCCATAACCATAACCATAAGCACGAGTCATAGACAAGCTAAGAAGCGCCTTCAATGGCGAAACTACGGTTTGAACAGAATCCACACAGAGGTAGGCATACCATTACCATTAACACATAAAAGTGCTTAAAACACTCAGAAACAGAGCGAACAAAGCAGGAAATACAAACTTACGCCAATCGCAGCATGATCGGAGCACAGTTCTTCTCTGCAATCAAGCCTCTGAGTTTCCTCTTGCATTTCTCCACCGCCCGCTGATACTCGTCACTGACGGCCGGATACTTGTGCACCATGGCTGCAAACTTGGCAAATGTGTTGATTTCGCTGCAAAAATACCACGAAACAGAAATCTAGAGAGGTGAGGAAATGGAGATTGGTGGTAGGGGTATATATGGAGGAGAAGAGCAAGTATGAACGAGAAAGTTCTATCAAATTCCATTGGCTTCCGAATGAATAGTAGCGTGGTGGATGCAGCCTAACAGCGTTCATGTCTACTTCATGCCTTTCACTCTTCTGCGGGCTGCTCGGCCCGACCCGTTAGATTGATCTCGGCCCAATTTGTAATCTACTACCTTCATCTTAAAATAGATGTCACACATAAATTAAGACCATCTCCAACAATGTACAGAATTTTACTGTTAATCTTACATTATTTTTATGCAATAACTGTTAATGATCTCCAACAGTTTGCACAAAAATTTTTTTTCATAATATTATTTATTAATTAATTTATTTAATATTTTATTTATTATCAATATTTACTATTATTGTTAAATAATCTATTTTTTATCTTTATTATTTTAAAAATGTAAAAAAATTTATATATTTAAATCTTATTTAATATAATATTTTAACGATTTTTTTAATTGTTGACACATTAATTAAGTCTTAGAAAATAGTTTAAACTAAATAAAAATAATTTAAAATAAAAATGTGAGTCACTAATCAATAATATTGCAATAATAAAGTACAACACAATGTGAGATTAATTTTCTAAATTAGAAAATTCTTCCCACAATGATCAATTAATGCATTGCGAAGTGCAAAATGAACATCTACATCTCTAATTTGACTAAATCTATAAAAAAAAACTTTTGAAATCTTTCATCTTCATTTTCAACTAATTCGACACCTGGCATTGTTGTTGCTTCTTGGATTGGAGCATCAAGATCTCGTTCATCTTCAACTATCATATTATGCATAATTATACATGTCGTCATAATATCTTGCAAATCATGTTTCCTCCAATAACGTGCTGGATTTGCAACAATTGCGAATCGACTCTGTGGAACTCCAAATGCACGTTCAACATCTTTTCTACATGCTTCTTATTTTGTTGCAAAAAATCTTATTATTGAACCTCTTCGTTCACGAATTGTTTGCACAATAGTAGCCCATTTAGGATATATATCGTGTGCTAAATAGTAACCCATGGTGTTGGGGATCTACTGCGACCAGAATATTGCCATGCCCAAGATGTTGGACAATTTTTCCACTTCCAATACATACAATCCAAACTGCCAAACATTCCAGGAAAACCACGTATTCTACCAATATAAAGTTGTCTATCAACATCTTGAGTTGTTGGAGATCTAAGATATTGTCCTCCAAATACTTCTATGACAGCACGACAATTTTTATAACATATTCGATTGAGGTAGATTCTCCAATTTTTATGTATTCATCAGTTGCATTAGCTGGAACTATGAAATGCGGCAGTTACCTTTTGAAGGGTAGATAAACCAAGTTTTCCAGCAGCATTCTTTCGTTGTTCAAAATAGCTGACGTTTTACACTGTTAGCAATACGAAGAAATAAAGCTTGAGACATTCGATATCATTGATGGAATAGTTCTTCATTGTATGTTGGACTTGAGACATTAGATATCGTCGATGGAATAGTTCTTCATTGTATGTTGGAATCATGACGTTTTACACTATTAACAATACGAAGAAATAAAGCTCGATACATTCGATATCGTCGACGGGATAGTTCTTCATTCTATGTTGGATTTTCAGAAAAGTAGTCCTTGAAGAGATTTTCAGCTGCTGCTTCTCGATCACGTAAAATGGTTCGGTGCCCTAAAATTGAACCGTCATGGGAGGGTTCAACATTTTGAGAGTTTGAGAATTTCAGCTAATTGTTACAACATATTTGTTGAACAATTATATTTTCTTCTATATCATAACTTTGTTCGAAATGGAAACTCATTATCGAAAGCATATAGTCCATCATCATTCATTTTTCTAGAGTAGTTATCAAAGGTGATATATTAGATGAAAAAACCTTGTGTATTATAAACTGATCACAATATTTATATATACAATTAATGAATCAAATATAATCAATTTAAAAATATTTATGAACTCAATTAAATGGATAGGAAGAAAATATTTTTAAGAAAACTATTGTATTTTTCTTAATAATTATTATTATTTTAATTTATCAATAATTTTTTGTTTCATTATTTTATGCAATTTTTATATTAAAATTAGTTTAATGTCTAGATATTATATGTATTTATTAATATGTTGTATTGTATTTTATGGTAAAAATCGGAAAGATTTTAATAGCACTTAATATAAAAAATAAGGAAAGAAAATGAATACAAAGTAAAAATAATGAAAAAGAACTTAAAAACAAAATAAAATAAGAAAAGAAAATGAATAAAATGAATAAAATAAATAAATAATGATAAGAAAAAAGAAAAAGAATATAAAGTAAAAATAATGAAAAAGAAATTAAAAAAATAAAATAAGAAAATAAAATGAATAAAATAAATAATAATGGAAAGAAAAAAGAAAAAGAAAAGAAAATTAAGATGGCGCAGGTGTGACGTGTGGAAAGTTCACGCAAAACATGCAGTTGAGAAGAGTTGGCGTAGAAGTTTAAATCATTGTTGGAGATGAAGAACACATGCTATCAAATTGTGATGACGCAAAAAGTTCAATCTGCTCCTATTTAAGTTTAATTAGTGAGATTTTTATCTTTTTAACACATTTATAAAAAATCCAATCTACCCCTATTTAAGTTTAATTTGTGAGATTTTTATCTTTTTAACACATTTAATTTGAGATGAGTAGATATTCATATGAGCATATTTGCTATATTGTATATAAATATGCTTTGGAATAAAAAAAACGACAATTATTTTGGAACAAATTTTAGTTACTAAAACGACATTTATTTTGGGATGAATGTAGTACTCGTTTAGATTTTGAAACAAATTTTAGTTACTAAAACGACATTTATTTTGTTTTGGGATGAAGGTAGTACTCGTTTAGGTTCAGCTCATATTGAATGATTGGGCTGTGTTTAGTGTCGTAGAAATACTCAACGTAATATCCATCATTTATCATATATTCGGACCTAAAGTCAGTTTACACGGTTTTAGCCGAAAATTCTTTTGAATTTCCATGTAATATATAATAAAATAAAAAATTGAAAAATATTAGTTTGTATTGGAAGAAATATATTTATAATTTTTGCAATGCCGTATTATCTAATTAGAAATTGAATACAATACATATTGATCAATATATAATTTTAGTGTTGAAAAATATGTTCGTCTTCGTGAAAGAAGGCAATATTTATAGTGGATTAAAATAAAAAAAAATGTATTCCATTGAACATAAAACAAAGAAGAATCGAGGCTGAAAGTGAATTAACAAGGCAAGAGTAAGAGTTCGGATTTACCCACAATTCACATATTATTTTGTGAATTTGTTTTTAAAAGAACCGTCTCATGAAATCTATCCATAAAATCAAATCGTTTTAACAAATTTTACATAAGTTTTTGTGTTGCGCCAAAAGATTATATTTCATTTGTAATGCTTCAACATGAGTTCAAAATCATGGATAAGAACAAAAAAATTAACCAACATTCAATACCAGCAAGGAATAGAAGAATGTGTAAATAATCATATGTGATCTTTAATTTAGCTGGCTGCCAAGAGGACAACTTTTCAAGTCGAAATTTGAAGAAAATGAGGAAAGGCAAAAAATGTGAGTAAGCTTTTCCAAGCTGGTAAGGTATTGTGGCAGTAATTCCCACAACATTACAACCTTAGATCTGATCTTCAAATGAAGAGGCACCCAACCAGGCCTTGCTGGCTGTGCCTCCTCCTAAGCAAAAGAAATGAGCCCTTTTAACATTTCTGCTTTAAGTGTGGCAATCAAATTGATATGCAGTCATAGAACCATGTTCATTACATTAATAATTGTAATAAAGCCCATCTGAGAAAACAATTAATTGAGAGTATATCAATTTAATTTTATAATTATTTTATAATCTAATATTGATTCAACACACAAATCTTGCTGCCAAGATCGATTTGTTGAGTTATTCAAGATTTCTTTTTTAAATCCAAACATAAGTTGCTGGAGGCAATAACCTCAGTTTTAGCAGATCAGAATGTGAATCAAGAATCAAGTTACAAGAGTTATTACATTAAAGTTTACACCAACTCAATAAAAATAATTCACAATCTACATGGAAATACAGATAGCCGTGGCCAAAACTTATAATGCCTACCATAGCTTTGTGTTAACAAATTTGGGACAAGCCTACAACAGCTAGCAGCTGTGATGTCTGTACAACACCATGTCAGAACAAAATTGGAAAGTATATATGTCTTGGTAAGAACGATGTCAGCTAAAAGATTAATACCTAAACAATCATCTCCATCATGTCAAAGACTTCTATTATAACAGGGGCAATAAGTTTGCTTCACCTGTGACATTCAGATTGAGGAATCACGTGTTAGTGCTCCGCTAAGGAAATCAAACGCACTCTTCCCGTTATCTTAGGTACCGTTTTCGGCTGCTGCTTCTTCCTTGTATGTAATAATTCTTCTAACCTCCATGCTGAATTCTGTGAAGAGGAGCTTCAGAACCAATGTGCTTTGGCTATTACTAGTGATGATAACGATGTGAGAAGAAGGTTTATCACTACCCATCACAGTCATCATTATAAATCAGCTATTCTTATTCAGCACCGACAACAGTTGCCGGAGAAAGCCCTACTGCCCTTTTGTGAACATCGTATGATGACAGAACCTCTTTCTGCAGACATTCATAAGAATATACTGAATTTATTAAACAACAGATTGATTAATATCGCACTAACGTATTGAAATGTATTCAATGAACTACACGAAATACTAAGGCAGCTAGATAAGAAGAACACTTACAATTGGCTCAAAATCAGGACTAGACAAATTCATGGTAAGGTTTTTCATCAATAACAAAACCTGCAAGTTTGTGCCCAGCAATCAGATTCAGCATCCATACATTTGACCAACAAAAGCAATATAAAGTAACGACCCCATCAATTAGTGTACATTATAATAAGCAAAGAAAAAAATTCACCGAGTTTCAGTTACAACCATACTTGTTAGAGGCGCGCCTCGGGCACGCCTCGGGCTAGAGGCGCAAGGGGCGCAGAGGGTAGCGCCTCTCAAGGGCTGAGGCGGGCACTGTTTAAGAGGCGAGCGCTGTTTAAGAGGCGAGCGCCTCTGTGCCCCTCGTGCGCGCCTCTCTCACATCCACTTTTTTTTATTTAAATTTAATATTTAGTACATATATTTTTTAATATATATATAGGATGGGTTTTGGAGACAAGTGAATTAGGGTTCAAAAATATAGTTTTACACTTCTACTACTACCCTTAAACGTCCAACCTTAACCCACCCAACTGCTATTGCCGGCGCCGGCAGCAGACTGCCACTGCCGATCACCATCGACGCTGCTGCTACCACCGGCCGCCAGCGCCGCCTGCTGGATTTCATGTGTATGAGACTTAGCTTGAACTATGAACTCTATTTTATGTGTTCATTTATTTTGAAGTTTGAACTTTGTGTTATGGATTTATTAGACTTAATTAAGAGATTTATATTTTTCTTATTAATTTTATTAATTCAGCGCCTCTGTTCAAGAGGCGCGCGCCTCGTGCGCGCCTCTCGCCTCGGGCGCCAGGGCGACCCTTGTGCCTCTGTGCGCCTCTCGCCTCTAAAATCTATGGTTACAACAATCTTGTCCTATCCTCCTTAACTGGGAATGTTTTAAATGATTAAAGTGAAAATCACTCAATTGGTTTAGAGCAGTGGAATTTATATATGAGGAGGTAAACATCGGAGATGAGTGAATCACATATATGGTCTCATATTCATAGAAATTGATTTATATAAAAGATGTCAAAAACATCTGGCCAAGATAAAAACACATACTTTCAGATTCCGCAAAATAACCTGCATAATTTTCAAAAGAAAAAGAATGGTCAAATGGCATAAAGTTAAAATGAGCTCACAGTTTCAAAATTTATGGGATCCATGTCCTTGAGTTTCTGCACATGATCTCTAATATCCGGGTCAAAGACACTCCCAATGAAACCATAAACTTCAGCAAAATCTGGAATACCTGAAGAAACAATACACACCATGATGACCTACTGACTGCATACATTTATAAATCTTTATGCAGGTCATACTGATTTGATTGTGCATTCATTTAGCCATTTGTACGTTCTCTTTGCAATTGCTCCATCCAGAGAGGGGAAACGGGAACATTTCAATCTCTCTGGAAATCCAGCACACAATTATGTAATCCCAACCACAATTATGTAAAGAAAAAAAATCTTCATAGCTATAACATTCGTATCTGTAATCTTGATAAACAAAATGAGTCTCTAATTAAGAAGTTCTGACAGCGACATTGATGAGTTCATTCACCATCCAGGAGTCGTAAAGAAGAAAGTTTATGAGTTGTTTGACTTGTAGGTCAAAGACAGCACTGGATATCAGGAGGTTATAAGACAGAAAAAGCGAAAAACAAATGTGCAAACTGACTTAAATCAGGGCATTGGAAGAATGATAACATGCTTCAAAAGTTTACCATGAAGTACGGAACTTTGCTTCCCTTGCTTTGATAACTTGGAACTTGGTGGTGCTCTTGGTGAACTTCCAAAGCCACTCATACTGCAGTTACTAATCGTTGCTCCCCCATCTGATCCAATATCAGTTGAATCAGTAATGATTACCCATCAAATAAGAGCAGAAAAGTGCACTTCTAGAGGAAAATTTCTACACTCCTTTTTCAGAAGGAAAAATGTGTATATTTTCTTTAACTTTCTTCTTTACAATTATCCACACATAAATGCATAAATTCTATACAAACCTTCAACTCCAAGATAATTGTATTCATTTTCAGATGGCATGGCTCCAGTAGACTGATTATTTACAAGCACTGCATCTTCCCATGTTGGATATCCAGGCGCAATAGAATTTATGGAAGAAGGATAAGCTAATGATGCTTGTAGTGGCAACAACACTGCAAATGACAGGAATGAGAAACAGCAAGTTCAAGTCAGAAGTACATTACCAAAGGCGCATGTCATGTTTCTTCTCTTAGAATATAGTTGCTAACCATTTTTGGGTGCTTTCTGTGGATATGGATGAGAAGCTTTACGCTTGGGACGAGGTGGAGGAACATGAGCAACTGTTCCATTCTTCTGAACCTTTAAAAAGTACTTCTGTGCATGGCTCCGAATCTGTCATGAAAATTTTCAGCAGAATTTATTTATCTCTGCCTAATTTCAAGGAACAAAAACTCAATACAATAATGATTAAGAAAAAGAAAAGGGTCAACGTAGATTTCTCAATTCAAAGCCAGTCATGTTTAACACTCAGCCAACCATTGGCAACATGGAATTAAGGCGATGGAATTTATAACCATCGCCCGAATTTCATACACACAATAGAACTCAAAACAGTTCTCAGATCTCCATTTCCGTGAGAAAAAGAATCATCTATCCAATTAGGTATTGTATTCATCATCTCAGTGCATTTTTTTGAAACACCAAACATCTCGCCATACAACACTGATGATCAACAACTCTTCGAAAAATTTAAACAAAGTATGATATGACTACCTGAATTACTGTCTTTGAGCCAACAAAATCTTCAATTTTCTTCCAATCACGGTCGAACCTGAATTTCACATCGGAAAATTTTAGAAAATATGCACCTTACTTAACGATACCTTATTCTCAAACATCAGAAGAAAACTACCACCTACTTGTCCGCTCAATCTCAACAAATTAACCAAAGCATGAAAATCAGCACACAAATACAGAACACGTTTGATTCCACAATTCATCTCTCATTTGATTGGAAAACTAAAGTGATCTAATACTAAAGCAAAATCAATTTCCAGAAGAGGGAGAGAGACTAACAGTTGAAGTGCTTCAAGGAACTTGTCGTGCTCTTCTTCGGTCCAGCTCTCTCTGGACTTAGTAATGGTGTATGGCTTCCGGACCTTCTTGCCCGACGCGTCGCCGGACTGAGGCGGAGCCGGCTGCGGAGGATTCGAATTCATGGGGGGTGATCGCGGCGAAGGAGAGAAGGGAAAATACGTATTTGTGGTGGCTGAGCGTTGTACGTGCCTGGCAATCAATCATTCACGAGGGAAAAGTTGTTAGTTGATAAGGGCGGGTACGCTACGCGTCGGTTCAGCATCATCTCCGCGTTACAGCCAGCCGTCGGTCTGTCATAGATCCAAGGGCTGGAAATAGATAAATAGTATGTGGTGTGCAATGGGCCTGGGCCATGTGGGCGTGAGAGACAGATGGTGCAATACTGTCCACAAAGGTGTCAAAGGTTTGCCCAAACGACGCCGTTTTGTGTCCGTTTCAATAGCCGAGAGCTACCTGGTGGGACTTAGCTGTGGCAAGCTCATTTGCCCTTCTTCAAACGACGGATTTCAAAGTTGGATTTTTTTTACGATTATACACGATAGCAGTATACCCGTATGATGCATCGTTTGTTATATAAGATCTGTTAAATTAAAAAATTTATAATATAATATGATAATATTATCTTAAACTATATATATATATATTAGTAAAAATTTAAAAATTTTATCTTTAATTTGTCTCATTTTAAATAATATTAGAATTTTAAAATGCTAACAATAATATATAAATGTGTATATATATATATATATTAAACAATAAATTTAAAATTTATATTTGAAATATGAGGTTGTTAAAAAAAAATCAATTTTGTACACCCATTAATATTGTAAATTAAAATATAAATAATTAACTTTAGTAGTATATATTGAGAAACACTTATTATGTCTTGAATGTTAAACGATAATTGATATTTAAAAATATCTTAACAACTAAAGATATATTATGTATGTTACAGGTAATATATTATGTATGCTGCAGTTTATACAGATATAAGAATACAATGATTAATATATTTATTATATATTTTTTATTTATACTTAATATATGATTTTATTAACAAAAGTTGTTAGTAAATATTTTCTTCGCGTGCACAATTATAGATTTCTTGAACTTTTTTGGTCTAACCAATGCAAATAACTAATTGATTTAAGTTAAAGAAAAAATATATACCTATCAAATACCTAAATATCTTGATATATATCTAAATAACGTTATTAACGTCTCAATGATTAACCCACTTGTATTGATAAATAAACTAAACAATTATATGAATATATTTTTCATTGTAATTAATTTCTCAAAAAATTTGACACTATTTATTTTAAAAAAATATATCTTTTAAATTTTCTAATCTATAGTTTAATTTAGTTTGTTTTTGTATCTGTAATTTTGTTACTATAATTATGCACCAAAATTTAAATATCAAATTTATATAAAAATGATAATAAACAAATTACAAATAGAAATGGTAAAACCGATCAATCATAAAGTAAACAAAAATTCTTAATTAATTAATTATGTAATTTTGAAATCATGATTTCTCATTTCATTTGCATTAGGTATACACTCGTTCACTCCGACCCCACTTCTTATCAAAATTATGAATACAAAATAAAAAGAACAATTAAATTCTAAAACAAAATGATAAATTTGATATATCATAATTTAAACAAAATTTAAAATGAAAAAAAAAAACTATTTAAAAGATTATGATTTTTATATATGAAATATAGAAGAAAACAAAAACCCACATAAGCCTATATATAGGTCATAATTCAACTTAAATGACCTTACATCCTTGAAATTATAAATCTTTATATTTTTTTATGCATCACTAGTAAATGATGCATAGGTGCTAGGTCATGTGTATATGATCAAAATGTATTTACTGTTTATTAAATTTTATGTTATATAACTGAATGAGTAAGAATGATAATTGTGTAGGGGTGTTTAGAGATTTCGTGATATCAAACCAATTTAAAGAGAGGTTAAAATTTGAAAATATTGATTTGTTTTGAAATTTTGTAAAATATGATTTTAGTTTATTAGGGAGTATGATAGGTGATGTCGTGACGATGAAACATTGTTGTGAGATTTGAGTGATGGGCTGGATTGAGATTTGAATTTTTTAAACATTTATTTAATATTAGCTCGAACCTGACTTGTCCTAGATTCAAATAGTGTTGATCTAAAAAATGTGTTCTTTTATAGTGAGATTGATTTTTTCTATCAAAATTGTAAATAATTGATCGATGGTCTATTTCTAGTCTATACCGCAAGTATATGGTGTCAACTATAGATAGGGCGAGCAAGGTCAATCCCACAGCGACTAGTGAATTAGAACGATGTTAACTACCTAATTAATTTACCTAATTTTATCTAGGTGACCGAATTGAGAGAATTGAATCTAATTAACCTATGTTTAAAAACAAATAAATGGAATAAAATATGGAACAAGCAAATTGTCAAGAAATATGAAGATTCAAACAAGAATCCTAAGATAACGATTTCATTCTACTTCAATCAAGTTTACTAATCTAGCAAAAATCAACCTCAAATCCAATTATTTTATGTGAGCAATCACGATTGTAGATTAACCTCTCTCTCGAGCAACTTAACCCGTTGATCGATTATTAATATATGTATCTCTACCTCGCAGTTAATAATCAACTCCTAAAAGCTCCTAAGATCGTATTCTCACCCCAATTATTTACTAATCTCTCGATCCAGACAATTTAATTGAGTCATGCATTCTCAAATCTATAATCGGATATCTTCTCTCGATCTCAATCCAATTAATTAGAGCATGCATAAATTTGAAAAGAACTCATACATGGAATAAGCACAATGAAGCATGAATAAAATATGATGGATTAGAGGAAAGATTAAAACTAAATATTCAACAAGAAATCTATAGAACTACTCTCGTGTCCTAAGATCACGAGACCCCTAGCCAAAAATCATGTTCGTAAAGTAAAAAAAATTACAAAACGACATGATCAAAACTAGAAATAAATCAAAGAAAAACTTATTCAATTTGTGATTGTTGGTTGCTACTCTTGACTCTTGAATCCTCCAATCCTTGCTTTCTTGCTTGCTCTCAACATGTGGATGTGCATTTGGATGTGTATGGATCTTTTTGTATCTTCGTATCTTCCTTCCCGAGTCCTAATTTGTATCTAAGTAGTTGAAAATCGAATTTGGAACAAGTTGTACCCAAGTAGGAGTCCAAACGGGATAAAAAACCCGCGACCCGGCCAAGTGACCCGGGTGGCCAATAATCCCGGCTTTCAGCCTCGATTCGTCCCTACTCCGCCCATATAATTGGGCTTAGACTTCTTCATGAAAGTTGTGACCTTTCAAGTTAGCTATCAAATGCCACTAATTTCAACCTAATATCAGTTTTATACACTAAGTTATACTCAATTTACTCAAGCCCTGTCAAGACGAAAATTAGGAGATTCTTGCACGACTTTCAACTTCTTGTACTATTATGCTCTCTTTGAGGCAGATTTGATGAATTTTTCAACATAAAAGTTATAGAACTCCCTCTTAGATTTTCAATAAGACAAGAAACATTGAATTTGGACTTCTAGAGCTCGAGATATGATTTTTCTCTCATAACTGCGCGTTATCGACTTCCTATCTCGACTTCAACTTGGCGTTAAATTTTATTGGACTTCCATTTTGTGCTAAAACATATCAAATTCCTTTCAAATCAAGCAAAAACGTGAAATCTTAAAAAGATAATGAAATCTAATTAAATTCTCACTATCACATGCTTTTCAACACAAAATGATATGAAATTAAGCCCCAAAATGCATCAAATAACGAAGTTATCAATAATATGACATTTAATTAATTTTACATCTCATACAATAAAAAAATTGAGCTCAACTAATTAAAATAAAATAAATATATGCTTCAAAAGATTGGTTATTTTACCTAAAAAATTGTGAAGGTTATTGGTCAATGCAAATATCTATAATTCTTATCTATCTTTTTTTTTTTTTTTTTTGTTATAGACCCTTGGAGCACTACTACATAAAATATAGGGCAAATGTGCAAATATATCATTAACGTTTATGAAGAGGTGCAAATACACCCTTAACCTTTTTTAGGAGTAAATACACCCTTAATGTTTAACTTATGATGCAAATATATTCCTAATGTTTATATTTTGATGCAATTTTATCAAACACTTTCTTTTATTTTTACATCCTTCTTACAATTTTTTTATTAAATAAGAATTTTTTTATTTGTATTGCAAAATGCATTTTTAATCCTAAATAATTTACAAAATAATTAAAGTTTATCTTGATAAGGAGTTATATTTATTGTTACTTAAATCATGTTTTTTTGGACTTCATTCTACACTTATTGATTTTGAATTTCAAAATTTCATATGTAATATTTTGAAACATATTATTACCAAGGAATTTTTTTGGATTTAAAATAAAATATTAGTTTGTATTTCATGTATGACATCAATTTTTTTATTTGTATACTATTTAAAACAAAAAAAAAACATAAATTTTTTGAGGTAAACGATACATTTCTTAACATTATTATAAAATGTTGATCCTTTTAATTCACAAATCTCTTTCCAAAGTGAATTTTTTAATAAAATTTAAAATTAATTTAGAATATTTCAATACAAATGATTAACGAATATTTCATATAATATTATAAAGTGAGTGTATTTTTACACTAATAACTATAATTGAAGTAAAATAAATATAATTTAAAGAATTAGAAATGTATATATACATAAAAATATACCAAATAATATTTATGCAAGTAATTAAAATAAATAATTACGCAACAAACTTGAGTGTATTATTTTGACGTAATAAAGATTAATAAAAAACATACAATTTTTATGTTGGAAACATTTAAGTAGGGTAAAATTCAATTTTCGTCCACTTAAATGACTACTGTCCATTTTTTGTCTACTTATTTTCGAGATTTCAATTTTCGTCCACTTAAAGCCAAAATCGTTACTATTTGGTTCATTGCCCACCGGAAAGGGGCAAGTGAGATGCAATCGCCACCTCCGATGGAATTTTGCTGATGTGGCATAGTATATCCTACGTGGCATTATCTCGACCAATCCGCATTTTCTGAATTGTCATTAATCATTTACATATATAAATATATATATTTGCAAATTGGTCCCTGGAATTAATCCAATTCTCAAAATCAAACTCAGCCCCCTCTCTCCTACCTTCACGTCGCCTTCTTCACTCCGACCACCACCACTACCGGTGACGGGCCCACCGCCGGCAACAGCACACTCATCCAGACACGACGCCTCTTCTTCTCTCCCACCCTCTCTCTCATTCTTCTCTCTCTATTTATCTCAAAGCCTCTGCAATTCTCCCTCTCTGTCTTTTTTTCTCCCCGCCGCCATCGCCGGCGACGCTCTCTCCCTCTCTAACTCTCTCTTTCCGCGTCTCTCTCCCTCTATCCCTCTCTGCAACTCACTCTCTCCCTCTAACCCTCTCTGCAACTCTCTCTCTCTGACGGGGCTGCAATCGACCCTTTTTCCTTCTCCTTCAATCGAGCGGCGAGAGCGGTGGGGGAGAGGGATGGCGGCGGCGAGTGAAGGCGGTGGTGGTAGACCTCTTCTTCTCCGGCTGAACCTCTTCTTCTCCGGCGGTGGTAGACCTCTTCGTAGATCCCCTTTTGATTTTTTTTTTTAGAATGATATTTTTTGTTTTTTTCTGTTTTAATTTCTTAAAATTCAATTTGTTTTTTTTAATTTATTAATTAAGAAGAAATATGATGTGGAATTAAAATTATTTCAAAAATAAATTCCACATGTGTATAAAATTTCACATCAGCATGACTTGGTCGGAAAAATGGACTTGGGGGCGATTGAGATGCAATGGCCGGGTTCCGGCAGGCAATGGACCAAATAATGACGTTTTTGGCTTTAAGTGGACGAAAATTGAAATTTCGAAAATAAGTACACGAAAATTGGACAGTAGCCATTTAAGTGGACGAAAATTGAATTTTACCCCATTTAAGTATGTTTTGATGAGACAAAACCTTAAAAAAGTAACTCTAACAAGCATAATCAATCTTAGGATAGGTTACTGCAACAGAGTTACTATAGAAAGATAAAGATTAGAGAAAATGTCAAAGGAAGGACATTGAATAGAATGGTGGAAAGGAATCGGGTGAACTAATTAAGATACTAATGACTGTAGGAAGCTACTGGAAGAGAATTTGCTGAAGCAGAAAAGCAGCAAGCCACCAGATAGGAAGCTACCTGATAGACCATGCCGAAAGCATACTGCAGGGCAGCATGCTACAAAAGTCTCAAGCCACTTGAAGGAGCAAGCCAGAGAAGGGAGCACCAGAGTGAGCGCAAGGAGGAAACTACAAAGCAGGCATGGACTTCTTTAAAGATCTAACTGCAACAGGGAGTATCTCAAACTCTATAAATACATGTACTTCTTATTCTTCATCTTCATACAAACTACGAAGAAAGAAGCTGTGCACAAAAAGCAAGTTTCTACTTATCACGGAGTAGACCAATACGGAGCAGATCAACAAGAAAGACACGTTGCTGAACAAAGGAGGAAGCTGCTACAACGCCGAGCTGAAAGTATGGATCACATCGGAGACTCCAAACAACAGCCATAAGAAGCAACCCTAGAAGAAGATACGGAGGATGTCAAGCAAAGGAGCAAGAAGAGAAGCTCACTCCATCAAAGAGACCACCCTCCAGACGGATGTAAAGATGAAAGATGATCTACTCTTTACAACGATGACCAGGTACGTCATTCTAATTTGCTATTTTATTTTTGGTCTTGCTCACTCTTATCCTGTCAAAAAACTCAAGTGATCACATGAGAACCAATGTTCAAGAAAGCCAAGTGAAAGAATCTTCAGAAGACTAAAGATAACAGGCTTGAAATTTTGGTCACTTGACTTGAAAATGAGAAGGGAAGCTTGTACGTTTATTTCCAAATAAGAACGCTTCACCTAATCATACAAACCTCAAGGATTACATAAAATAGTACTGATAGTGATCCTACATCTTAAAAGAGAGAATCATAAAGTAAGGGGGAACTTCTAATACAAATCAAGGCAATTCAGAGGTAAAATAGTCAAATCCTTGGAGAAACCCAAATACGGGTATGTTGAAAATGTCTGCAACAAACTGACATTCCCTAAAGGAACCAAGCAGAACAGCAACTCCAAAAGAGAAAGAAAATTATCTGTCTTACTGGTATCATGTTTTGTCTTTTCTATATTCTAAAGAGATTCCAGTAAGTAAACATCTGCACACACCTTCACATGCTTACTAACGAAAGTCTTACAGAAATCAAAATTTTCCCTACAACAACCATGGGTTGTAAGGAAAGGGTAAGTTCATGTAAGAAGACTAACTCAGAAGGACTCATACTTGCATGAGTACCTATACAAGAATAATTTTACTGCAGGTACCCCAAACAATAGGCTACTGAATTAAGGGGGAACATTTGATGACATGACAAAGCTCTGACTATAGGACGTTAGACACCAGGTTGTTGGATACTAGGTTGTTGGATAACAGGATGCTGAAAATCAGGACGCTAGACACCAAATGGATGGATACTAGGTCGCTGAATATCAGGTCGCTGCACAACAGAACGCTAGACACCGAGCTACTGGATACTAGGTCACTAGACATCAGAGTACTTGTCATCAAGTCATTAGACAAGATGGAAAGACTCTTTGATATCAAGGAACAAGATAAAGTTCTGACAATATAACGCTAGACACCAGGACATTGGATACTAGATCCCTGGATAACACGACGCTGTATATCAAGATGCTAGATACCAGACTAACCGGATATTAGGTCGCTGGATAACAAAACGCTAGATATCAGGATGCTAGATACCAGGTCGCTGGACACTAGATCGCTGAACACTAGGTCGCTTGGTACCAAGACACTAAACACCAGGATGTTGGACACTAGATCGCTGAACACCAGGTTGCTGTAAACCAGAATGCTAGACACCAATATACTGGATACTAGGTCACTGGACATCAGAACTTATCATCAGGTCACTAGATGAAGGGATCACTTGTAGGTTACAACTCTCAAATAAGAGCAGTTACCAAAAATTTTGGTAACGTGAATGCATAAAAAATGGATCACCTTTCCAGAAATACACCACCTTTTTAGAACCCTACAAGAATTTCAGTCGTGCGATTAGAAAAATCTAAGGGTGGAGAACCAGTTGTTGACCACACACTTAAGCAATCACTTGAGGAAAATCTGTGGAAACTGTCAACACCTTAATTGGAAACCGGTGAAGCAGTTAATGAGATCTTTAAAGATCTAACTGCAACAGGGAGTATCTCAAACTCTATAAATACATGCACTTCTTATTCTTCATCTATATACAAATATCCTCTCTCTCTCTCTCTCTCTCTCTCTCTCTCTCTCATTCTTATATACATCATGACACCCGATTGTTAGAAACCACTCTCTTTATTCCTTCCTAAATGCACATTCTCTGCAAATAATCAACTAAGCACACCTCAAATCACGTATAGTCACCTCTCACGCTTGACACTTGCTAAACAAGTCTTTCTCAGAAGACTAGATCTTCTAACATCTCTCCTCATCTCAGACTCAAGGGAGCGTGAGGGCTTGCCCTCATGTTCTCCTCTTAGAGACCGGAGAAAGAGTGAATTGATCCCTCTCCAGTTACCTTAGAGCTTCAACTCATTTTTTATGATGTCAAAAAGGGGGAAGAAACTGCGAAGGATCATGAAAGATTAAAAGTCTTCCAGAGGAGGAGAAGAGAAGATTCCAACCCTTCCATAATAGGTGTTGGATGATTTTTGCTTCCAAGGAATTGAGCTGGAGTAACAGCAGGAGGAGTTGGTAAGATTATGGAGAGAGAAAGACTGCAGCAAGCTACTGTGTCAACGCTCTCTCCCTCTTCTCAAAACTTTTCCTTTTGTTTTCCTACTCTCTTCCGAAGAAGCCTCTTCTCTTCACCTTTCTCTCTCTCTCTCTCTCTCTCTCTCTCTCTCTCTAGACTAAGAGAAAAACTAATTGGGAGCAGGCCCTTGCACCCAAAAGAGGGAAATGCGGGAGAAGAAAGAAGACAACAACAAGCAAGAGGGGAAAAGAAATAAAAGAAAGAGCAAGAAGAAAGAAGAATGAGTCTAGATAAGATGTTTATTGTACTTTGCTTACTGTGTCGTATTGTAAATGTCAAATCTAAATAAAATTTCTTCTGTTCTTTAAAAACTCATTCATTGTGCCCTTTCTTTTTGACTTACATATGATTTAATGAAAGCAACCTGTTTTAAAGTTTCTCCAACTTATATAACTGCTTTATGTGCTTGAGAGATTATGTTCTTTTGATCTTTTGCAAAGGTTTTTGTCATTATAAAATATGAGGAAATTGTTTGAAACATTTAAGTATGTTTTGATGAGACATAACCTTAAGAAAGTAACTCTAACAAACATAACCAATCTTAGGATAGGTTACTGCAACAGAGTTACTGCAGAAAGATAAAGATTAGAGAAAGTATCAAAGGAAGGATACTGAAGGAAGGATACTGAAGAGAATGGTGGAAAGGAATCGGTTGAACTAATTAGGATACTAATGACTGCAGGAAGCTACTGGAAGAGAACTTGCTGAAGCAGAAAAACAGCAAGCCACCAGACAGGAAGTTACCTGAGAGACCATGCCGAAAGCATAATGCAGGGCAGCATGCTACAGAAGCCTCAAGTCACTTGAAGGAGCAAACCAGAGAAGGAAACACCAGAGTGAGCGCGAGGAGGAAGTTACAAAGCAGGTATGGGAAGAAAGTCAAAAGTTACTGGTAGAAAGAAGAAGTTACCGGTAGAGAGAAGAGAAGATGAGCCAATTAGAAGAAGACACGTGAAAAGTAAAAAGCTGGCGTGTGTCAGGAGTGCGGTGCAGTTATAGATTAGGAACTCTACCTACCTTCAATGGGCAGATTTCCTAATCTATAAATAAGAAGAAGACTGACGAAAAGAGCAGAAGAGAGCATAAGGAAAGCGCAAAAGAGAATGCGCAGAAAAGAATAGAAGAAGCCAAAGCGCAAAAGAGAGCGTAGAAAAGAGGGGGAAGATAAAAAATAAGAAAAGATTGTTCAAAAGAGAAGAAGAAGAGAAGAAAGTTCAAACACTCTAACCCCTGACACGCATGCTCAGTCAATCAGTCTGGCAGCAAGCTTCAGCAGATCAACCTGCAAACGAAGCCCAAGCTTGCTGCATCCAGTTGAAGAAGAAGGAAGACAAACCCTTATCTTAAGGACTGTCTTGGAGTGCTTAGTGCGAGGAGCGAGTCATGCTAAGCTTTCCACTTTCTGAAGAAGAAAGTGAGGACCCTGGGTGGGTAGAATAGGATCATGTGTGGGAAAGATAGGAGAGTAGGCAAGCAGCTGTGTGAAGGCTTGCTACTTACTTGTTAAGTGAGGGTTGTAATAGATAGAGCTATGTAAATCAATTAGCTTAACAAATGTTCCCTCTTGAGAAGAGGCAGAGATGATGTAGAAAGATTACTACCTTCGAACCTCTGTATATCAATGCGTTTATATGTGCTTACTGCTTTACTTGCATACTCTATGTTAAGTTGCACATCTTCTATACTCGGCTCTTATGAGAGAAAAACTTCCGCAACCACTCTAATTAGTAACCTCCCAAAAGGTTACTGATACTGAAACCAAGCCGATAGAAGTCAAGAAAAGTTTGAAATAGGAGTAGACTTATTCACCCCCTCTAAGCCTACTACCATCACTATTTGGGACCACCAATTTACTTAAATAATTTTTTACTTAAATTTGGCAATATCTTTATATATATAAAAACACAAGCATTGCCAAAAAAAGAAAGCAAAAATTTTCCCGCCTAAAACCACTTTCTATTTATGTAAAAAATTATATATTTATTTTATATACATATATTAAGTATATTAATTGCATTCTATTTTCTAAGGAAAGTCAAACTTAATTATTTAGGCAAGAAAAAATTTAGTGATTTGAATTACCAATATCAAAAGGAAATCTTTATCTTTATATATATAAAAACACAAACATTGCCAAAAAAAGAAAGTAAGAATTTTCCCACCTAAAACCACTTTCTATTTATGTAAAAAATTATATATTTATTTTATATACATATATTAAGTATATTAATTGCATTCTATTTTCTAAGGAAAGTTAAACTTAATTATGTAGGCAAGAAAAAATTTAGTGATGATGTGTATGGATACACCTTTCAATTTAAATAAATAATTAAATTATTTAAATAAATGAAAATGATAAATGATATTTAATTTCTACTAATATATAAAAAGATACAATATATAAATGAATTTAAATGCAAATGGAATATTATCATATGATTTTAATATGATGATGTATATATCTATTATATGTTTTAGTCGTGGTCAATTATATGTTTTTGTTTTAGAAGTAAAAATTTTAATGTATAAAAAATATGGTGAGACCGTGATAAGAACACCATAATCTGTAAATAAAAAAAAGGTTCCAAATTTGTAATTTGTAAAAAAATTTTATTTTAGTTATTTTTTTCTTATAAATTTATATTAATAGTTTTAATATAGTCATTTTCAATCACTTTCAACATTTTATAACAATAAAAACTAATAAAAAATATGTAACAAAATTTATTATATGCCGGTTCTAAACAAAGTTTTTAGATGTTATTAAATTATATTACCAATACCAATATTAAATAAGATATATTACTCAATTTCATTCAATTCCTATATTTTATATGTATTTAAACATATTATTATATATAAAATTCTATTTACATTGTATTTATATAAAAATGTTTATTTTAAAATTTATATTCGTGCATTGCACGGGGTAAATACTAGTTTACTTTAAAAACGTACGTTTTCTTGTAAATTAGTAAACATAATTATTTTTTACTTAGTAAACATAATATTCACGCAGTACTAAAACATAATTTTAGTAAACATATTTTTTTACTTAAATATAAAATTTAAGTAAAAAAATGTATGTTTACACCAAATAAACATAATATTTACGCAAATAAAAAAAACATAATTTAAGTAAAAATAAATATAACTCCTTATCAAGATAAACTTTATTTTATAAATTATTTAGGATTAAAAATGCATTTTGCAATACAAACAAATAATTTCTCATTTAATTAAAAAAATTGCATCAAAATATAAACATTTGGGATATATTTGCACCACAAGTTAAACTAAGGGTGTATTTGCTTCTAAAAAAATGTTAAGGTGTATTTACATATATTCGTAAACGTTAATGTTATATTTGCACATTTACCCTAAAAGTTATGATCATTTTAGGTACAATAGGGTCCATTTTTTCTATGATAGACAACTTACCAAAAATATCTCATTATGGTCAAGAAATTGCATTTTAAACTATCAAATAGGGTCCATTTTTTCTATGATAGACAAGTTACCAAAAATATCTCATTAATTATGGTCAAGAAATTGTATTTTAAACTTTCAACATTGATTTTATATCACAATGCTTCTTGACTTCCTTTATATTATTTTATAAAATTAAAATAAATACGAAACATTTGGTTGATATCGATCTATAAGGATTCAAAACACCTATACCTGCAACACAAATATATATATATATATATATTATTTGAAGGTTCCAAAATAAAAACCGAATAAATTTAATTTAAACACCATAAAAATAGAATTCAAAAGACAATGTTTTGTATACCTATCATTCATACCATTTCGTAGATCCATCATGATATATGTTTGGCAAAATTAAGCAAGTTATGTTATCGACCCAATTGTGATACACATTTTTATATCTATAATACATATGTTTCAACTAAAGTGTTATTATCATATATATATGTGTGCATGCATGCCGTCCCACACTAGTCCAGATAACTGTATAAAAGTACTTATATAATAATAGTATTACACAATAAAAAGAAAAGGGAGCAATATAAAAATATATATATATATAGAAAAAATTAAGATTTTAACAAATCAACTATGATCGATCTCTTTCTCTCTTCTCCCCAACCGTTCTTACTAAGAATTTTTTGCTGCTCTACAACAGCAATGACGACAAGAGAATTTAATATTATAATATTTAAGAATGCTTTGATAATTAAGTACGCTTAAGTTCAACTTTGAACAGTTTTTTAAAATTGGAAAACTTTCATCAACTTATAATTCTCTCCTTGTCTGCTGAATAAACTGCATTAAAATCATAATTTTGGTGTTGATTTTTTATTTTGCTTCTTTTGTCTTCAATTTAGGGCACAATTTTGGTAAAGATTAACCTTTCTGCTCCCTTGTTGCTATATTGTCACTTTCAAATATCCTTATCATGGGGAACATTAATTTTTTATGATGAATGGGTAAAATATTTAATTAGTTGAATGAATCAATAATCAAGTCCATATTTGAATCAAGGTGTCCATTTTGCACACTATAAAATCAGCTCCTATATCTCTTGAATGTTGTGTACGATATTGTACGTACTTACTACAAATCTATTTGAGTTATTTGAGAGAATCTGTGTTCCCTGCATCAAATAAGGTATAAAATAACATTTAATTTGGTTGTTTAAATTGTGCTTCTATTACATAATAATATCATGCATGCAACTGTTTTGACACTTTTGCTTTGACACTTTTGATCACCATTTCATTAATTGTTAGCAAAGAGCCATGATAGATGAGTGTAGCAAGGCCCCAAGAAAGCAGTTCTCTCTCCCTCCTACAAGGGGTCAAGTTAAAATTCAAGCGTTTCATCGGATCTTGGAGATGTTAGGAGAAGCGGCCTCCAAGGTACGTACGACCATGCAACGAGTACAAACGAAAGAAATCCTCGTACGTAGAATGATCCAGCAAGAGCAAGAATTGGTACGAGATGGAGAAATGTTGTAGTCTGCATTTGCATATGACAAACTCCCATCTTTTGATATTATTGACAGTGTAACTTGTTTAAATTTTGCAGTAAGCTGAATAATTTTATTTTATTAAAAATAGACAGTGTTCAAATCAATAATTCAGTAATTAATCATTCAGTTATTAACTTTTTTATACTTTAATTGAGTGTTTATAGTGGATACCGTGATGGACATTAATTGGCCTTAAATAATAATGAGATATGATTTTGTTTGAGACTCCTATCAAATAAATTAATTTCAACTAGTTAATTATTTGGTAGCTCAAAAGAACAAATAATTAATCTTCAGTGGGTTTTTGAAACACATAAATAATTTATTGTAATTTCACCAACCAAAATATGAAATAGAATCTTCTTAAAAAGGACAGGCAAGAACATCAGTTACCGACAAATTTACAAGAATATCGTTACACTGACACAAAACATACTATTTCTACTGGATTAATTTATTGTCGATCAAATGTTTTTTCCATAGTTCCAAATTGACTCTTTTTTTTAATGGATTTTATGGTCAATGATGAAGTGTTTATAGCATCTTTATCCGAACTACACCTTATTTTTATCACACTTTTTTTTAATTGCAATTTGCACCTCAACTACACGTTATTTACAACCAAGAGTCGCAGACACAAATATTTAGCCAAGATTCTATCATGTGCACAAGCAGAACATTCGCTATTCTAACCATTTCTTGCTGAATAAAATATAAACCGAAAAAAAAAAAAGAAGTTAAAATCGTGTATAGTTTGGATGGGAAAGTGTTGCTAACCCTCGTTTGTAATCTCCCTGTGAATATTGAAAGCATAAAGAGACAGTGCGCAAAACGGAATCTGCCTCTAAAACCATGTAAAATTTACTGATATATACTAACGTACGTATGGCATGAAGAAAACCTAACCTGCTCTCAAAAATCAATAATTCTTCGAAAAATTGTAGTTAAGGCAGTGATCTTGCTAGCTTAGGATCACGTACTATCATTTATCACCTGGTTCTTTGATCTATAATGTCGTTCTTGATAAGCTAGCTTCCAATTCATTTAGCTCATCCAAATCGAGATCATCGTCACTGTCATCATCATCATTGTTCTCATCGACATGATCAGAAGGACCTTCGGTGGTGCGTGTGGAAGAACTTGGCCCATCATCAGCAGGTTCTTTACTAATCTGAACACATGAGTGAGCTAAAATACTCAGAGAATAGCATGATAATATATAAGGAGATTTGTTAGCATCCTAACAAGTGTTTATCAACCATGAATATCCGAGATACCTAAATGCAAGAATTAGTTAGAATATCTTAGGAAGACAAGGAACTCATGTATGATACTGAAACTCTTCAAAATCATTCAATCTCCAATAGAAGAGTAAAAAGTAGGACAAAAAAAAAAGGCTAAAGTGTTACCTTCTGCTCAGCATCTGGTTCTTCTTCTCTTTGGTACTTGTCACAGGCCTCAGCATCATCAACAAACAAGCTTGCATCTGAGAGGAACAGCTCACGACCACTGGGAGATACAGAAGCAAATACCAAGAAAACATTTATAATGCAGGCACATAAGAAAAACAAAAAGAAAGACATAGGTACAACAAGTCACTAATGAAGATTTACCTCATACGATCATTCTTTACTCTCTCTGCCCTCTCTGCAGCAAACCCAGCTTCTCCTACTAGCATGACAAACATACATTAGGGGCTGGGGAACATGCAGCAAAAGAACTACTAAGCAATAACAAAAATACCCCATGGAATAGCAATTGAATTCAAAGCTTATAACTGACTGCATCTGGCAGAGTTTACCTCGTTTTCTATCTCTTCCTCGACTGTTATCTTTTTAGATTCCTCTTCCAACAGGGCCTTCATTTGTGATTTTAAAACATATCCAGGAGGAAGTGCATGTCTGTAATGACATTCTCTACCACTATTTGGACAAACCCAAAACCAACCATATTGCTTCTTCTCCACTGCTTCTAAAAAGTATTTACATACCTGAAAGATGAGATAAGCAAAAGAAACATTGTTATCTTAATAGTATAAGTTATGTCAATAAAATAACCAAAGTGAATCAGGAATCAGGATGCAACCTAAAATGAGTAATCACAGATCATTCTTTGACCAAGTTGAAGAAAAAGACTACAATACTCGATTGTTTATTTCTGACTTTTTTTTATGACAGCAAAATGCCACCAGTTAGCATGCATGACTATGAATGCAAGTCTAACAAACTATAGCAAAATGATTCCAGCCATTGCTCATGCCATGAAATATGTTGTCACTCATTGGAAGTTTGCGGGTCATAGAAGTACCTTTATTTTAGACTAATATGCCCCGTTTAGAGAAAGTACACCAAATATGGAGTTGCATTTTTTGCAAACTAAACTTTTTGAAGACACCCATTCAAACTCTTTTCCATTGAATTTGTTGCAAGTGTACAAAGACACACATCCTAATGCCTCCATAGGGAATAACATGACTTGTGACATCATCATTGCCAACATTACGTGTTGAATCCAACAAGATATTACAATTACAGAACTAATTTATCAGTCCCTTTGCTTTATTTTTTTGTGTTGTGCAAATTAAGCATTTATGCTACAGAAACTTAATTGCATTATGCGTCAAATCCCTTGAATCGATTAAGAAACACCATGTAGAAAAAAGAAAAGACCCAATCCGCCGAAAGAAAATAACCCAATGCAACAATCTCATTTAGCAGCAGTTCAAGATTGCAATGTGAGAATTTAATACACAGCCAACGTAACAGATAAATGCTTACTATATCGGTAGGCTTATTCTTGTTGTATTCATTGCTCTTAGATATATTCAACAACCTTCTCCAATGTTTCTAGATCCCAGTCCTCCATTGTCTCCTCTTCTTTTTCTGTGGGAAGATTTAACATTCACAAACACATGTTGGAACATATAGAATCAAGTTTCAACTGAATGATGTTAGGCAGGCATAATCGAGTGCTGATTAGCGGTTTCAACCTTGATCACGTTTGTCACTATAGATATCTAACTTTTCCCCTTTCCTCTGCACATTCAAGTCATGGAGAACTTGCACTTGAACCCTTTCGCACATTGCCCCACCTTAAAATGCTCGCACACTATAGACTTCGGATCAACACCTGAAAACACACAAGCAAGAAAGTTCACCTCTATCAGTTAATACCAAATTATGTTGGGGTGTCAACGAGGATTGGCGTGAGCTTTGTGAGGCTATTGTTAGGCGATCGAGTGGGAGCGGTGCCGACGGACGGGGGATGGATGGACTATGAAGGTTCCTCAATTAACAGAACTCAAAGAATCTACATAGCCACCCACCTACTAACTTACAAATGGATGCCTAAGATTGTTGATAGAACCTTACTATACCAATGAAAACACATTTGATCTTATGCATGTTCTTAAGAATATTTTGTAACATCAATAAACAGATTCTCAGAGAAAAGCTTATCAATTATGCATGTTCTTAAGAATATTTTGTAACATCAATAAACAGATTCTCAGAGAAAAGCTTACCAATTATGCATCTTCTTAAGAATATCTTGTAACATCAATAAACAGATTCTCAGAGAAAAGCTTACCAACAGGCACTTTAGGTTGTTTCACTGCAACTTTAAACAATTCATTGAGCTCCTTCTCCCTTGCCTTCTCCTCCTCTTTCTTCTTCTGTACATTCCCAAGAAAAAAGGTCGTGAGCAACTTTGATTCAAAAACCCAATACACGCAACAATTCAATCAACGCATTAAAACATCAATAGAACAAAAAATCCCTATAAAAATAGTGTGTGACCTGATCATTGATTTTGCTAGGGTCGGGTTTAGGCTGTACGGATTGCTTGAGGGACTGGACGTATTTCTGCACATTCTTCGATTTGTTCTTGTTTTTCAATCCGAGAGTTTTATCCTTAATTATCTTCTGCTTCTTCGCTAAATCCGCTTTGGGTTGCTTTTTCGGAGCCATTTTTCTTCTTTTATTTCGCCTTAATTTGAACTTTGATAATTGAGGTTTAAATTCACTTCGAAAAAATAAAAAGAGTTAGAACGAAATTGATTGGATTTTATTATGTTCACGAATAGATGACAGGGCGTCGGAGAAAATCGGGTGGTCGGTCTACGGCGGCCGGTGGTGGAGTAGCACCTGCGTTTTTTTGGGGACGATGATGGTAAGCATATGCGCAGGAGGGTAAAACTGTAAAAGTCAAAAAAAAATCCCTATATATTAAAAGTTGTGTTTATTTTGAGAAACAAAGATATCCTAAATTAACTAGGATAATGAAATGAGTAAGTCTTATGTGAGACATTTTTACGGATCTTCTTGTGTGAGATGAGTCAATTTATAACCCACCCTTAACAATTCATATTAAAATTTGTGAAAATGGATTCAACACATAGGTAATAAGGATCCGTTCATGGAAACTATCCATGAGACCGTCTCACATGAGTTTCTGTGTAATGAAATAACTAGGATAAAATATAAATTGTTATTTTTTTTCATGATTTACTTTAACTTATGATATATGAATGTTAGTATAAATGTCTTATTTGATATTACAAGCATAAATGTTGATGTTTATTAGGGATAAAAATATAATTTCTTAATGTTATCCTAAATTTTGGGTAAATTATCCTAATGGAAGGGTTCGGATAATTACTTAAGGTGATATCCGAATTTTTGTTTTTTTATTTCGGATCGTAAGGATAAACCGATTATTTGTTTTCATTAAAATAAACATTAGATAACAGTAGATAAAATATTATTATTCGATGTTATCTGTCAAAATAAAAATAACCTAAGACAAAAGATGATTACATGGTATGATTGATGCTTTTAAGTATTACATGAGATAAATTCCAATGAGTGTAAAACTGTGAGTGAAAAAAAAATCTTTATTCATCATTGGCAAAAACTTGTGTACCCCGGGGGTACGGATCTTAGATCCGTGCCCCCAGATCCGACCCGGCGCGTGGGCAGCCTCCACGCGCGCCCACGCGCCGCCACGCGCGCCCATAGCAAGTCTGGTGTGCGCCCCACACACACCTGATTACCTAGTTGATGATTCAGTGATGGGTATTACACCTATACTCTATTGGTATTACACATATACCCTATAGGTATTACAGAAATATCTTTTTATGGTATTACACTGATACCTTAATGGTATTACAGAAATGTCTTTATGGTATTACACTGATACCTTAATGGTATTACAGAAATGTCTTTATGGTATTACATTAATACCTTAATGGTATTACAGAAATGTCTTTTATGGTATTACACTGATACCTTAATGGTATTACAGAAATGTCTTTATGGTATTACATTAATACCTTAATGGTATTACATTAATTCCACAATTTTTGTTCATCTTTCAACTTCAAATTTGAGTCATGCATACACCACGGAGAAGGAGAAGGAAGAGGCCGAGGCTCTCAACTTCTTCAGTCTGCCTCAGCAGGAGAAGGAGAAGTCGGGCCCTCCCTGCCCGTTTGGGTATGGCAGCAAGAACATCGGCCCGAACGGGGACGTGGGCTGGATCGAGTATCTTCTCCTCTGCACCAACTATCAAGTCGACTCCGACAACTCAAACACTGCAATTCCAGGGATCCCAGAAGTCTTGAGGTAATCAATTAACCATTCACATGTATGTATATATTGATGATGATGATTTGGGAATGGATGGTGATTGAGTATGAGTGTGTGTAGGGATATGGTGAAGGAATATGTTGGAGGAGTGAGAAAGATGACATGTGATGTTCTCGGAATGATGGCGGATGAGCTGGCGATCAAAGATAGGAAGGTGCTGAGTCGACTCATAAGAGATGAGAAGAGCGACTCGTGCTTCAGGCTGAACCACTATCCGCCATGCCCAGAGCTCCAAGCATTGAGTGGTCGAAGCTTGGTTGGGTTTGGGGAACACACAGACCCACAGAAGAAGAAGATCAGAGGAGGTGAATTGGGAAGAAGAAGATGGAAAAAAAAAAGAAAAAAATATATATATATAATTCGGGTCGGGTTGGGATCCGTACCCCGGGGGCACACAAGTCCTACTCTTCATCATTATAAGATATAAAAGACAATGATATGATTGTTGGGTTCAGGTGTTGTACGACATAGATAGTTGATATTAGGCATTTCATGACATAACAAGTTTGGACCTGTCTTGCATGATACATATCTTAATATGAGATAAGTCAATTCACAATAAATATCACACGATTCACATAGAAATTTGTGAAAGTGAGTACTATTGTGAATAATTAATAAAGATTTGTCTAATGAACAAAATTCACAAAATTCGATTTAGATGCTATGTGACAACAACTAAAATAATATAATTTTGGGTGTTACTCGACATCACAATTGATTTAGACTATACATCATAATAAGTTTCACCACCTAGTTTGAATAATTTGATTTAGATATTACGTGACATAACATGTTTTAGTGATTTACAACATATTTTGAATAATTCGATATATGAATTATACACGTAACCTTCGATATTGAATAATACACAATATTGCAATTGTTTAGACATTACATGACATATCAATTGATGTCTGCGAATTTTCACAAAACACTACATGTTTCACGGCAATCTGCTAAGCATTACACGACATAACAATTGAATGTTAAATGAAATAATTTTAGATATTATACAACATAACAATCAATGTAAATGTTTCACGATATTACCTGACGAGTACATTCAACTAACCTTGCAAATATCTTGATTTCTTTTGATTAAAAAAGATCATAATTATATTTTCTAATATTAACGACTTAAAAAAACAATATATGAAAATGTTGCAAACAATAATTTCACCTTCTTCGAAAACTATTTAATTTTTGAAATCAGGATTTATTTCCATCACAATGTTTTCGGATGAAAAATATGAAAAATACTAGTAGCATTAATATAAGTAATTTTATTTTCTTCAAAAAAAAAATAAATAATAATCCAGTGTTGGTTGGAGTAAAACGCCCGCTTTTCAAATTCAATCCTAAAAAAAAAGAAAAAACGACAACAAAAATGAAATTAAATTCTCCAAATTTTACTGTCAACGAACAAAAACGGTTGGCCAGGAAATGAGAGACGCGCTATCGATCCTTTCCTCGGCCACCGTCCTCCCTTCCTCCGCCACTCCTTCCGACCACCACCGCCGACGTCACCGCAGCTGCACCACCGCCACCTCCACCAAACCCTCTCCAAAACCTAATCCCAAGCATAAACCCCAATTTTCTACTTCCTCTCCACTTCTCTCCTCTTCTCGATGGGACAATCGCCAAAGCCTGACGTACTACAGCGACCTAGCTTCGAAGCTCGCAAACGACGGGAGGTTCGAGGAGTTTCTCATGGTAGCAGAGAGCGTGCTTGCCTCGGGAGTGAAGGTGGCTGATTTTTTAGCATCGCTGAATGCCAAAAACGTCGCAAGTGGGATTGTGAGTGTGCTTCATGAAGGAAAGCTCAATAGCGTGCTTGAGATGCTGTTTAATGGTGTTCGGAAGCTCGGGATTGAGCCGGCGCTGCTGTTTGATGGAGTTACCTTGGAGTCGCTGAAGGGAGAGTGTCGGAGGTTATTGAGATGCGGTGAAGTGGAGCAGCTTGTGAGCTTGATGGATACTCTTGCTGGTAAATCACATTGTAGTAGAATTTTCGATGTAGGTTACCACTGATATCACATTTTGTTACATTGATTAGATGTAGATTACTCGTTAGCATCAATTTTAGGCCAATGATTTTTTACAGATTGGTTACGAAACTAAATGAATACCTTTGAAATTGGAGCAATCTGTATTAGAGGAAATAACACATCTCAGACATGCATGTTTTACTGTGGTTCAGGTTTTCAATTCCCAATCAAAGAAGTGGTGAAACCATCTGATGTCATAAAACTTTGTGTCAGCAAGAGGGATCCTATAGCAGCCATCAGGTTTGCTTCACGTTTTTTGCGTAAACAATTGTTATTTTCGGAGGAAAAGGTATCATAAGTAATTATCGAAACCATTAGTTTAAGAAGGTGAAAAGATTTGGTGATTCATTGTAATCGCAAACATATTCTTTTTTTAACATTTTCTGCTCATATGTTTACTGTCAAGTGTCAAGTGCTATATCTCCTTACCTATCTCATATGGTATTCGGTTCCTTCTATCTACTTTAAGTCTTGCTGTATTTGTTTGTTGTATGCATCATTCTTTTGAATGTGGACATCATGTAGCTCATCAGATGTTGAATGAATTTTTAGTTTTTTTACTTAGTTCACTAATTTTTCTTTGAATAAGCTTAAACCTGGCCATATTTAACTGACATGGAAACAGAGCAAGTTTTGTTTAATTGACAATTTTTTTTGAAACACCCGATCAAGTTTTAATGCGGACTCTTCAGGTATGCACGGAATTTCCCTCATGCCGAGGTGCTATTCTGTTCAATAATTCTTGAATTTGGGAAGAAAAGGGATTTGGGTTCTGCTCTTAAAGCCTTTGATGCATCCACGCAAAATAGTAGTTCCCCTAACATGCATGCCTACCGGACAATCATAGATGTGTGTGGTATTTGTGGTAACTACTTGAAGTCAAGAGCCATCTACGAGGTACTTTTTTCTTGTTCTTGTCTGAACCTTTATTATCTAGTGGTGTATATTTGATCCATGTATCTATCTTGAGATAATAATGAGTAATTGATGTTATTGTGAAATGTTACTTTATCTTCTTGAAAATGAGGAAGGGATAAAAATAATGCAATAAGCAGATATTGTGTCTATCTGCTTTCAAAATGAATTACCTTATTAATCCTGTCTACCTATTTTTAATCTGTTTCTTTATTATTGATCTGTATCCTAGATGTTGGCTGTGTACAGTTTGCAATAGGTGAGACTGCATAATCGTTTTCGATTTTCATCTGTACCAATGCATGATGTTGTAATTTTATTGTGTTTCTACTGTCGACTTGGACCTAAAAAAAAGAGAATCATCTTCAGGCTTTCAGCTTGTTTTGCAAACCAGGTCATTTCAATTATTATGATTGATTTCCATGTTATCAAAAGCGATTCAACTAATAATTATTCTTTTCCACTGTCAAATTGTGCAACTCTTTGAGTTTATTTTATTATGTCTTACTTTATCAGATGTGATTTTTGGATTGGAAATAATTGAGAGTTATTCCTACATAGCTTCTTATATGCTCTGTCTATGAATGATGAATACTGCTTTATTTGATGTTACTACAGGAATTACGCGCTGGAAATATCACCCCAAACATATATGTTCTCAATAGCCTTATGAATGTAAACTCCCATGATCTGAATTACACACTCGGTATCTACACGGAGTTGGAAGTAAGATCCCCCCCCCCCCTCCATGGCTTTTGTTACATGTGTTTTAGCAAGGAATATGTGACCCTTTAAAACTTTCATTCATGCATGATTGTTGCATGGGATGCAGGATTTTGACCTCCTCGCTCCATTTACTTGTGTATGAACTCATTTAATTTGATAGATGGATCATTATATTAGCCTATTCACTCAAATGAATGCTTCCAGAAACTTGGTGTAACAGCCGATATTACATCTCGCAATATACTTCTCAAATCATGTTGTCTTGCTTCCAAAGTTGAACTTGCACAAGATATTTATGAGGAGATACGGGAGTTGGAGTCAAAAGGAGAATTGAAATTGGATGTCTTCACATATAGCACAATTGTTAAGGTACAGTCTGATTTGAGCTTTCATCTATGTAATATGAATTATGGACTCCATGTTTCTGCTTAGGATACAAAATTTTATGTGAAACTCTTGTTGGTTTTGGAGCTAGCAAGCATCCCAGATAAAAGGTTTCTACTATATTCTTCTGTTCTCGATGCTTTTGATTTGTTCTTTTTTGCAATGTATTTAGATCAAAATGGTTGTTTATGTATTATATCATTGACGTAATACTCAAGTATTATTGCAAGTAATATAGAGGCTAAAATAAACTTTTAGCACTGTTTATCACAGGATTCAAATACTCTGAATATAAGAGAAGTCCTTCACTGTCTTAACTGCTACAGTTTGTGCTCTGGTCCAAAGAATTATGAGTGAGAATGTTTAAGGCATCCACTCTTCCCATCAACATTCAGGTCTTTGCAGATGCGAAAATGTGGAAACAGGCACTAGAAATCAAAGAAGATATGGTGTCATCTGGTGTCACTCCCAACACAGTTGCTTGGTCATCATTGATCAGTGCAAGTGCAAATGCAGGTCTTGTGGAGCAGGCTATTATACTATTTGATGAAATGCTTCAAGCTGGCTGTCAACCCAACTCCCAGTGTTTCAATACCCTTCTTCATGCCTGTGTCGAGGATTGCCAATTTGATCGAGCCTTTCGGTTATTTGAATGCTGGAAAGAAAGGCGATTTATCACTGATGATAATCTGAACAGTGCTGACAAATTTGCGGCAGTGGCCCAAATGAAAGTTCCTTTAAGACAGTATTCACGTTTGACCATGAGAGTTCCATTTACACCTACCACTTCGACATATAATATTATGATGAAAGCCTGTGGCACTGATCATTACCGTGCTGAAGCTTTGATGGATGAAATGAAGACTTTTGGCCTTTCTCCTAATCGTATAAGCTGGTCAATATTGATGGATGTTTATGGAGGCTCAGGCAATGTACGGGGTGCTATACAGGTAAGGAATTCTACATCTGTCGAGTAAAAGTGTGATAGCTCAAATAACCTTTAATGGTTGCCTTTCTAATACCTGTCACAGCCTACAATATGCTGTCACTGACAAACAGGCAGGCAAACCTTTGGAGTTCCGTTCTTATAGTTATATTGTTACACTAAACTTCAATGCGAGATCTTGTGAGTTAACATAAAAGGTTCCAATATGTTACCTCTCTTCTTGCATCACAGATCTTGAGATTCATGCGTGAAAGTGGTGTTGAACCTGATGTTATTGCGTATACCACAGCCATTAAGGTGTGAAGATTTATCTTTCAGTAATATCTTTTGTTTAGTTGTTCAGAGTAACATCTGGATCTGAGTACCGTACCCTCTTACTTTTCAACTACAGATTTGTGTAGAAAATAAGCTTCCAAAGCTTGCATTTTTAATATTCAGAGAGATGAAGAAGTATCAAATAAAACCAAATATGGTGAGGTTTCATTCCCCCCTTGTTTAGATGTTTCGGTTACAAATAATTGCCTTTTGTATAAACCCTCAACATTCTAATTTCAGGTGACTTACAATACTATTCTTAGAGCCCGTAGTAGAAAAGGTTCACTGAAAGAAGTACAACAATGCCTTGATGTATATCAGCATATGAGAAAAGCAGGGTATGCCACTTAAATTCCTTTCACAATGAATTGTGCATCTTTTATAACAACCATGCATATAATAAAAAATTTATTTCACTCTTTCCTTGATAATTCCATCCGCATTCAGAGTAGAATTTTAGCAGCGACTATAATTTCTACATAATTCTAATATTCAGTGCACAAATAAATATTATGAAGGTACAAGCCCAATGATAACTATCTCAAGCAACTACTCGAGGATTGGTGTGAAGGGGTGATACAAATTGAGCATCGGAACAAAAGCCAATTTGCTTATCCTACTTCAGATTTTGGGCATCAAAACCTGCTCCTAGAGAAAGTTGCAGAACACCTGCAAGATAGTAATGCTGAAAGCCTTTCCATTGACCTCCGAGGTCTCACCATGGTACTTACATACCACAACCCTAATGCTGTTGTGTAGTGAATCGACACATAAAGAAAAGTTAAAAGACACTTCTGAAATGAATGCTCCTCCCATATTTTTTTCTTAACAAATCTTGCTCCATTTTACCCAATCCCTTGTGCTGTGATGACAGGTGGAAGCACGAATCGTTGTTCTTGCAGTTCTACGAAGGATCAAAGAGAAGTGTAATGCAGGTGAGAATGTCCTATTCATTACTTCAATGGAACAAGTCATTTTTCAGAAAGAATTTACCTGCAAATAAACATAATCGTACATAGCCCGAACCTGCTGCACTCAAGAAAATGACTCTGCTATGTTGATAAGCAATGGGATTGATTTCCAGCATCATTGTGGTTGCAGGAAATCCAATAAAAGATGATCTCTCGATCATATTAGGACAACAGCAACTAGATGCTCGTCTCACCAAATATGAGAGTGGAATTACGGAAGCAGTGATTCAACTGTTGCAGCACGACTTGGGGCTCCAGGTTACTGCAGGTAAAGATATGGGAAGTGAAGAAGTAGATGAAAGAAGTAGCTTACAAGAAGCATCAGAGTCTCCTACAAGGAGACCTATTTTTCTTCAAAGGCTAATAATAAGCAGGGAATCTTTGCTTCATTGGTTGCAGAGGTGACAATCCTTTCACACCTATTCTACAACATTTAGAAAGCTTTATAACCATATCTTGCAAGCATATATGTTGAAGTCTTCCACTTATAATTTATGAACAACTGCATAGTTTAAAAGAGAATCATTACAAATATATATTACAATATTTAGAATACCTTGCAAAACATGACACCTATAAACAAGATTGAACTCTATAAAACACTTACCAACAAATTTCAAGGAAACATGATGGAGATCAGCACTTGCAGAGCCTAACATCCAGCATTCAACATGTCGGGATAGGTTGAATTTCAACAGCGAATGCAGGTCGTTATTCCTAAAAGGCGTAAAAGAAACAAGATCCACAGAAGAACACAGTTAGGAAGAAAGTATCAGCTTCTTGTATCATTGGACATTGAGTTAACCTTTCACCACAATGTGTCATTCAAATGCTGATACAAGATTGTGATAGAAGACATAAGAAGGTGAAAGTAACACAGTAAACTCAATAATAAAATTTCCTGGGAAACAAAAAGAATCAGAGATGCAACTGTTTTAACTGAATTGATTAGTATTTCAATTATATCAGTTACAATTTTAGTTACATTTTCTAAAGATAATACTCTGATAGTAAAGCTGCACAAGATGTCTCAATTTATGAGGAACTTACCTTTCCAAAATGTGGAATTTGAGTCAACTAAAAACGGGTTAGCCCCTGTCATCGACATTTAATCTGAAAAGACAGAATGTAAAATAGACACATATTTTTAGTACAAGTAGGTAAGAAAATATATATGGAACAAGTAGATAATAAATAAAACGCAAAACAACTAACCAAGTTTTAGAAAAGAAGGCCCATATAAAAACGTCGTCGGTTGGAATTGAACCCACGTGAGTAAAAGCCACGTGGTAAAACGTCTCGCCTCAGCTGTTATGGTGCGTGACTTTTAAGTTTATTCCACATGAGCTCAATTCCATCATTTTCATGGGCCTAACTTCCATTTTTATTGGGCTTATTAGGAGCTCTTTCTATGAATATGTTGGGCCCAAAAATAACTGGTCCAAACAGTTTCATGTTGGGTTGTGTGAGGAAAATCACATTTTTACCCTTTTTTATATTGTATTAGGCTAGCTTGTTGGAAAAATATACAAATAATAATTAAGGAGGCAAATGGCCCAGCTACTATGTCGGGCTTTTTTAAGGCCCAGATAGTATTTCGAACAAACCCAAATTTGGGACCTAACATAAACATATGGTCTCCACAGTCGCAGATTTCGAGTGCATTCACTGAATTAGGGTTTCAACCTTGCAGTTCAGCGGCGGCTCCTCCTCCTCCACTCCTCCGAGCAATCCCTAGTCTCGTTCCCATTGTTCTCTCTGCTTTGCAATCATGGGGTATGCTAATACATTGTCTTTATTTTTGTTTTTATGGTGTTGATAAAATATGCTTTTTGTTAGCTTTTGCGCGGATTTAGTTATCAATTATTATTTTTAGTTACATTCTCTCCTGGTTATGATACTGAGTTTCTGCTAATTTGTAGTAATTGAACAATACATTTGTCGGTTCGGCATTTTGGAATGGTCTTAGTTTTTGTTTAACGAAGATGATCTTGAATTCTTGAAACTTATTTTCCGTGTTAATGAATTGAAATGTGATGGTTATGGGGGATTTCAAGCTCGACTGTTAGTTGTGGATTCATTATTAGGCAATCGTTCATTTCTTTCCAGCATTTTGTGTGGCCTTGCGATTAAAATGTATGTCTATGTCCAGTGGTGGTGTTCAAAACTCGGCTTTTAGTTTACATCTTGTATTTGTGGTGAGCTCAGCTGTTTGAAAGATCTTGATTTTGATGTGTTTTCTAACTCATTCAACCTACCTGCTATCAATGCCTTCTTACCTGTTGGTCCATTTGGATAGCCTCTAGTTGTTAGCTGTCGATATATTCTATACATGAATTGAAAGTATGCATTGGCAGCAGAGATCAGTGGTTTCCTGGTTCTTAGGCCAAAAGAAAAAACTTCACAAGCTAGTGGAGTATCACAATTGTCAATCTTGAATTGTTTCAGTTATTGAAAGCAATATATTGCACAAGAAATGGAATTGCTCTAAATTGAAGGAGCCATGACGGGGTCATTATCTTTTCACGTAGTAACTCATGGTCTTCTTTATGATCTTTCAGGAAGACACGAGGTATGGGAGCTGGTCGCAAACTCAAGTCTCACCGTATTCGGCAGAGATGGGCTGACAAGGCTTACAAGAAATCTCACCTTGGGAATGAGTGGAAAAAACCCTTTGCTGGGTCATCTCATGCCAAAGGAATTGTGCTCGAGAAAATGTAAGATTCAGCTGTTTGCATCATGTATTCTGCTCATTGTTAAGTTGTTTCGGCATTGGTTTCACTTAAGTATCTTGGTACAATTTGCAGAGGCATTGAAGCTAAACAGCCAAATTCTGCCATCCGTAAATGTGCTAGAGTGCAACTCATTAAGAATGGCAAGAAGATTGCTGCTTTCGTTCCTAATGATGGATGTCTAAACTACATTGAAGAGAATGTGAGTTCCCTTCCATCATTTTTCCATTCTCATGATTAATTTTAATATCTTTTCTTTGTAATGAAAAACCTGCATTCATATTGCCACAGGATGAAGTGTTGATTGCTGGATTCGGACGTAAAGGACATGCCGTAGGAGATATTCCTGGGGTTCGATTTAAAGTGGTGAAGGTGTCTGGTGTGTCACTCCTGGCCCTCTTCAAGGAGAAGAAGGAAAAGCCCAGGTCTTAGTTCTACCCTTTTATGCTGCTTGATTTTTGACGAATCACTCAGTTGTTTAGAGTTAATTTTGTGGGCAATGTTTGTCTTTCATTACCTTACTGTAATAGAATAGCACTCTAGACTTATCTTTTTTATGCTTTTTGTAACTGCTATATACATATTTCGATTGAGAGCTGTTTTGGTCTTAGTTATTTTTAAGTTCTTTTTCTCTCTACCTTACTAAAGCTAGAGATGATGCTTCATTATTGAAAAAAATTTGTGGTTTTCTTTTGAAATCTATGTTAATTTCACTCTTTTTTTTATACCTTAAAATTTACTTGCCAATTATGCCTTCTGGGCGTCTTGGTAGTTTTGATTGAATGATTAACTTTACATGGAGTGAACAAAACATGTAAAATTGTTATTGTTGCTATGGCTTATATTTTAATTTCTATTATGTCAAGATGAAGAAAATAATAAAGATGATTTTCATGATCATTGTTTGAAATTAACTTTCTTGGACCATATTAACAGTAAACAAATTAAACTACATTCATGATGCGTAGTTGTAGGGGAGCAGTTCCATGTGTAGAAGTTATATTCATGTGGTTTCATTGAGAAGAAATTTACATGAAGATTATGATAAACTTTGTTGCCCAATAATGTTGCACTTACTTGTGCTAAAGTCTTGAGTAAAGTGGAACAATAACATATAGCAGTCTTTAGCTCCCTTTTGGGCCATTTTCGTTTATTCAAATCTTTAATATCTGTTAGTTATTCCTTAGCCGAATAAGTAAACATATAGTTTATTCTTCAATAAACACAAAATTTGCAATCTTTTTTATTGCTACGTAAAGTACCAAAACACAAAAGCATGAATTAGGTATCTACATACATCAGCTAGCTAACTATGTTGAGATCATTGTGATGGGATTCTACCTAATAATACTTCACATTTTCCACATTCCTAATTGCTCATCAATATGATCACACCTCTCTCTCTCTCTCTCTCTCACACACACACACACACACACTCAAAATGCAAGGAAAATGAAGAAAATGCAGGGAAAATGAAGAAGTCCAACGAGACCATCCTTAGTGAGTTTTATCTTCCATTAATCTCATCTTGAAAATGTTCTTGTTTGAGATTATTTAGTTCTTTTCAGATGTATAAAGCTTGTATGGAATAGATTGATTAATAAAATGTATAATTGGTGCAATAAATTTGCTAATGCTATCAGTGACTTTACCCTTGCTAAATTAATGTCAAATTTTCATTTGTATGTTTTAATTAATTAGATACATTATATCTACATGAGGACCTCTTAATCAGTTTTGCTTAGAACACTTAGATAGTTGCAATTAAAAACCATTGGTTACTATTTGATGCTGTAAACTAATGTTTGTGATTGTTAAATACCTAGATTTGTAAACTTAGGCCAAATTGATAAATATCAATATGTACTTATAATCAATCCAAACAAGTTACTTTTTTTTAGTTTATATCAAGTAATCTAATTGATTATATTTGACATGGCTGCCTATCAAATTCATTGAATTTATAATAAGTACCAAAAAAAATTAAAATGTTTATTTAACTACAAAGAGGGACTGCAGACATATTTTATTGCACCTCATCAATTTATTTATTTTCCTAATAATACCCACTAGGCCACTACAGTTTAATTGGTTTCTAAATTAAAAAATGAAAATTAACTTCATGTATCATTATATTTACCATCTTCTCGTTTTGTATTTTTCAATTGTACTTCAATGATTTCCCTCCTTCTATATCCTTCATTTTTTCTCAAAATTTTCTGCCTAATCACATGAAAACTATATTGGAAGAATTGCATCCACATACCAATACTTTATTTTATGCTTTAGATTTTCTTGATTTATTTTAAATGTTACAACCCTCGAAAAGAAAAATTAAAAAAAAACATTAGTATAATGCTTTAGTCTAGAGAACAAGATATCAGATTTTTTAAAAAATAAGTAAGAAATTATAAATCAGGATCAAATATTTTCAAACTGTAATTTAAAGTATGTCATGTGACTATCCCAATTAAAAAATGTGCATACAAACAAATTTGTGGGCGCATTATGTAATTTACCCATCTTTCAAGGCTAATTCCGTAAATAAAAAAAGTAACGGCCTAGACGGGTAAATTTAGCGGCCGTTATAACGGCGTTCGGTTCGCATCGAGATATTTTCCGTAGTCGACCCGCCATGTGTCGCCCCGATTTGGAGGTCCGAATCTGTTTTGATTTGGCCCAAACCGCAGACCTGTTGTGGTGTCGCCTTTAGATTTTGTCCATGGTATCATGCCACGTCACCAAAACCACACACGTAGCACCCGTCAATCCGACGTGGCCTCCTAACAGCCTGCAATTTGGACACATCATCATCCTCCGTAGCATTTGAAGAAAAACATTCAACCTAAAATCGCTGTGTCTCAGCCTTCCAAAAAAAAAAAAATAGAAGAAACAGAACCCTTAAAAGAAACAAGTATATTTGATAAGCCTTATCTAGATTTCTAAACCAAATCTTAATCTGAGTTTCAGTTCTATGGAGGAGTGATTTTATTGGATTTCGCTGTTTTTTTTTTTTTTTTTTGTTTGTTCATTCTGTTGATTTTTGTAGGCGGAATTTGAACGCTTTTGACTCTGGATTCGGTGTATATTGATGAGCTTTGAGGTAATGTTGCTGGATGATTGTAATTTATGTTTGATTTTTGGAAAAAAGTGCCTTTCTATAGCTATGGAGTTTTGGATTCGATGTTGTGAGAATTGTTGGATTCGATGTTGTGAGAATTGTTTATTGATTGCTAGAGATTCCTCTATTGTTGTGGATGGTCGATGGCTTGATTGGTTGTGGTAATTACTGGGGTTTTATGGTGGTTATGTGGGGGTTAATAGTGGTGTTTAGACTGTTTACTGATTGGTTGGTTGAAGAGCAGTTATTTCTGAGGTGATGAATTTCAGGGTTTGGAGCTAGATGCTGATGCTCTGTTCTGTTCTTTGCAGGGTATGTTATGAGAACAGGCAGAAACTTGTGGAGTCTTTACTAAACAGTGTCACAGTCGTTTGATTCGATTTTTGAGGGTGAACGTACAGAGTTATTTATCTAATTTTGTTATAAAGTTTTCTTGATGTTATTCTGTTCATTGTTTGACAAAAAATTTGGTGGATTAGGATGCTTCTGTAATGTAGGATTCGGGTACCTGAGGAAAGAAGCTAATACTGCTATTAGCTAGCTTTGAACTATTTGTTTTCTTTGCCAAAGGTTTATCAGAGAGGTTCTCTGAGGTCGATAATTCTGCGACTTCCCTCATCAGTTATGTTTTTGGATCTGCTTCGCAGGAAGTAATCGATGAATATTGATGCTAATGAGGAAAAGGAGTCGCAAAGTGATGACAAGTTAACTGGAGATGGTTTTTCGGGCGAGAGATGCAATTCAGTTCAGGCCAGTGAGTTGAAGGTTGACTTAGCAAAAAAAGTTGAACATCATGGAGCAACTAGTGGATCGCAAGGTCTGGGTATTTTACAAGTGCAGCAACAGCAGCAGCTGACCCAGGGGACAGGGGTTTGCTGGGAGAGGTTCCTTCATGTCAGATCCATTCGTGTCTTGCTGGTGGAGAATGATGATTCCACTCGTCATATTGTCACTGCTCTGCTCAGAAACTGCAATTATGAAGGTAGTTATTTTAGGCAATGCCAACATGTAAACATATCTTTAAACAAAAGATTGAAGCACACTTTCAATAAATCATATGTAAATGTTTGTGATTATGACCAGTGGTAATGAACCTCAGGTTTATCGGTACCAGGGTACTCTAAAATGCAATACATATTTTTTCTCATGACATGTCTGTTCTGAAATACTCTAAGTTATGATGATATAATACACCAAAAATGTAGGCCCAAACTGTTCAGTTTTCAAGTTATCAACATATAGACAACCTCTAATATATTGAGAGAAAAAAAAATATATCATTAAAATCTCGAGAAGTTACTGGTATTGTTGAAAGATGTTAATATTTCCAATCTTGCATGAATACTATTGATCCTTTGTTTTTGGCATCACGTGGCAGTCTAATGGAGTAATGGTGTGCCTAGTGAAACTGTTCCAAAACCTCTTCCTACCTATGTTCATTTTCAGAGTTGACTAATTCCCATCGCTCTCTTGTTTGTCTTCTTCTTCTTCTTCTTCTGTTGAACCTCCAGTGACTGTTAATGTGGGGGTTATGCTCTATGAATTATGCTTTGAAATCCAAAGTCAAGATACATCATCATCCTTTCTGCTGTTCTTTGTACCTCATCTTATTCATTTCTAGCTTTTGCCTTGACTGCTCTATCTGGAGGAACACTTGGAAAGTATCAAATCTTTTATTGTATTATCTAGCAGTGATATCACCATTATGTATCTGTTTTGTAATATATGTATTGATCATATTCTCCTAGATGTATCTAAATCTAGTTGACTTATCAATGCAGTACAAGAGGCAGCTAATGGACTGCAAGCATGGAAGGTTCTGGAAGATTTAAATAACCATATCGACATTGTGCTAACTGAGGTAGTCATGCCATCTTTATCCGGAATAGGACTTCTATGCAAGATTATGAACCATAAAACTCGCAAGAATGTTCCTGTGATTAGTAAGTAACTGTCATCTTATAACAAGTTTATCGCCACACTATAGGTTCTATTAACCCTAAAGCTGCGAGATTTATTTGCAGTGATGTCATCTCATGATTCAATGGGCATAGTCTTTAAGTGTCTCTCCAAAGGAGCAGTTGATTTTTTGCTTAAGCCTATAAGAAAGAATGAGCTTAAAAACCTTTGGCAGCATGTATGGAGGAGATGCCACAGCGTGAGTAATCATAAATCTCTGCACTGGGTAACCTAACATTGGACTTGCATGTGGTGAAAGCCATCGTATTTGTAGCACTTGCTCTTTTAAACTCTGTATCCACTTCCAAGTTGATTGGACTCTCCCTACTACTTATTTTAGTTGGTATTCACTGACTAAAACTGTCATGCATGATAATCTAGATTTTCTTGACTGAAATTTTTTGTTACCTCAGGATACAGGGCATGCCGGCAGTGTTGGTATTTCTTGTAGATTTTTTGTTCCTTCAATTTGTGTCCAATCAAATACTGATTCAGGCACACATTAAATAAGAAAGGATACAGAACTGTTAGAAGACTGTAAAGATCAGTGTAGACTATTTCTATTGACAAGAATAAATAAATAGGACTTAGTGGCTGGACATAAATGAACTTTTTGGCTCTTTTGGGTTGACTTACAATTTAAGTATGCATTCATTTTTCCTCTTGGTTTATATGCTTTTCAGTCTAGTGGAAGTGGGAGTGAAAGCGGTACACAAACTCAAAAATATGTAAAATCAAAAGGTAGTGACAAATCAGGCAATAATGCAAGTGGTGATGGTGAAAACGATGCAAGCAATGGGTTAACTGTTGGAGATGGAAGTGATGATGGTAGTGGCGCACAGGTAGTACGAATCTTTTTAATGTTTACAACTTTCTTCTCTTTATTTTCATGCTGCATTTCTAGCTGCTTGAATTTTATCAGCCTCTGTGAAACAGGGTTGGTGGTCTAACATGCACAATGTTCAGAGATATTTGCTCCTTTATCTCAGAACATAAATATCATGTGTGAGAAGGCCATAAATGGACAACAGGAATCAGTTATCTACCACCTATATGGCAAAACTGACAGGAAAAACTTATACTAGCTTGCAATTCTATCTTGTATTATTTATGTGGAAAGAAAAATATGATCACCTGACACCTTGTCTGAATCTGTGTGTTGAGACTAGTTTCTCTTGGAGATTCTGATGACTCAAGGCATATTTTGACCTCCATTTTATCACTTGTAGTCGGCTAGTAATGAATTGAGTCGCATGTTTGATTAAGGTAAAGGGGTAGACTTAAAACACTTGTGAAGAAACATTTTGATAGATAAATTATACTTAAATATAAATGAAAGTTGTATTTTTAAAGGACACTATGGTGAGATGATCCATATATCTGACCCAATATGGTGGGATAAAGGCTTAGTTTTTTTTGTTAAGGTCAAGCTTTGAAGTTTTTTTGTTGGGCCACTCATAACTTCTACTGTTACGCAGAGCTCTTGGACAAAGCAAGCTGTAGAAGTTGATAGCTCTCAAGCTTTATCTCCAATGGATCGAGTTGCTGAGTGCGCAGACAGTATATGTGCGCAAGTTACTCGCACAAGTGCTGAGCACACTGATAACAAAAAGGTGCAAACTAGTGCAGGAAGGGAAGGTCATGGACAAAATCAGCTTGGTATGTATGACTACCGACTTTATGGCTTTGTTCATTTTCTTTCTCTGATAAGTGTGAATGTAACTGCAGATGCTCTTGGAAAGGGCAGTGACTTGGAGACAAGTGTGCATAGAAATGTACCTAAATATGAAAATCATGTGGAAGTACAGCACAATCCCATAGCTAGAGGATCTGAGTCTACTAGAGAAGTGGCTAGTAAAATAGACATCAACAATCATGCTACTGATGATGGTGAAGAGCCAAATTTCGAGTTTAGCTTAAAGAGACTTAGAGGAGTTCAGGACACAGGGAAATCTGTTCAAGATGATCGTTATGTCTTGCGCCGTTCGGAGCAATCAGCCTTCTCAAGGTTTGTAAAAGCACAGATAATTCAGCTCTTTTATATTTTTCCCATTCATGCTGAATTATATTATTTCCCTAATAAATTTGATCATAGGATGTGCCTTTATTTGTTTTATTCACATGATGCAGGTATAACACATCCACAAACATTTTCAAGGCTCCTAACGGAATCACAGGCAGTAGTTCCGTACTTGACAATAGTATAGAAGTTGCTAAAAGAGAGTCAGTTGGTGATATACAAGTCTATTCAACTGAACAAGTCGTATATCAGAGTTCAAATGGAGTTAGCAATAATAACATAGATATGGGCTCTTCCACCAATAAGCTTCCTAAATATAAATCCGAAGCAACTTCAGCACGTAATGGCTTACACCCTTCTGATTTCAGACCTGTAAAAGATCACCTAAGATACAGTCAACAAGAAGTCAGTCTACTACCTAATGGAATGCAATCTGCAGACTTATGCCAAGGTTCATACCAGGACCTCCAAAGTCAGCCCCCTCATCTCCAAAATCATCATCACCATCATTTCCAGATTGAAAATCAACCATCACCCAACTATGATGAATCATCCTTAAAGAAGTTGGCTTTAGATGCTCCGCATTGTGGATCAACAATTGCTTTAGGTGCACCTATTGACAGTAACACTAAGAAGTGTAGTTTAAACAGAAGTGCCTCAGGAAGTAATCATGGAAGTAATGGACAGAATGGAAGCAGCACTGCCATTAATGCCGTAGGAAATAATGCAGAAAGTGATGCTGGTCAAGTTGGAAAAAGTGGTAGCGGAGATGCTAGCGGAAGTGGTAGTGGAAATAAGATTGATGAAAATAAACTTGCACAGCGGAAAGCTGCCCTCATCAAGTTCCGTCAGAAAAGGAATGAAAGATGCTTTAAGAAAAAGGTAATCAATTTGATTGTGGCTTTCAATTCCATGATTCATTTATTTTCCTTTCAGGTTGGAAAACGTTTTCTATAGATGTCTATGCAAGTATATTCTGAAGATTTAGATGACTTTTCTTCTAGTTGAGTTTATTAGTTCTATGTTCAAATGTGTTCTAAAGTAAGTTGGCTATTTAACAAACAGAAGCTGAGAAATCTTTTCTTGCTTCATATTTTAAAACTTCTTACATTTTCTTGTCTATTCTACGACTGTCCCAACTTACTGTATGTCTTGGCTCAGGTTCGATACCAGAACAGAAAGAAATTGGCAGAACAGAGGCCCCGTGTTCGAGGACAATTCATAAAGCAGAGTGGGACTGAAAGTTCAAGCAGAACTGGAGATGAATAATACCATTCACCTCTTCTGCTAATACCTAATCCTTTCTTTCCAAATAGAAAGATGCAACATTATGATTGTCTTACTGTCTCTTTTTTTTTTTTTTTGGCTTTTCAAGTGCTGGCATATCGTTGTCCCTCTTATATGAAATCGTTCTAGTCTTAGAAAGTTTGCATTCAACACTTTTCAGTCTGACCCTTTTGTGATGTACAATGTTATATATATGGGTTTCTCATTTGGTGCAACTTTTATGAGTTCTCTGTAAATATCACACTTTCGAACATATTTATTATGGTTGCATGAAATTATAGATTTACCTGGATTAATTTCAGGGAGAAACACACTTTCCTCCACCGTGGCTGGTGGCAACACAAGGCGGCAATTGACATTCACGGATCATATTACGTAAGACGGATTAATCCACATAAACTATTCGTGGTACTCTCTCAGGTAAATTTTTGTGTTTTGTTTTTATGCAATAGAGAAAATAGAGGGTATTGTGAATGTTTTTAATACTAGTGTTTTTAGAGAAATAGTGGATATTGTGAGTATTTATTTATGTCACATTTTATCTGTATGATGGTGTGCTACATAATTTGAGCGATTCTCAGGCCTCACTATTTTTGACTTATTTGAGCGATTCTCACGCTCCATCCGCCCACACTTAAAAAAGAATAACTTGTGTGTTTCAATATTCAATTCAAATTATACTAACAATTCAATAAAAATATTTTAAAAGAGAAATAAAAAAAAAATCGTTATTCAATTCAAATTATACTACAAATTCAAAATGTTAAATCTTGATATAAATATAAATACTTTAAATTTAAGAGAAAAAGAAGTCTCTCGTACATAAGTTGCACGGATCTAGATTATTGGATCGCCTTACCTGAATTGTTTGTTTCTTTTCTCTACTTCATAACATTTATATTGTATTTGTATTAGAGTAAATATTGTATTTCTTTTCTCTCATACATATGTACGTATATTTTATGTCAACTATATAAACATGAATATGTCAAATGTGTATTTGATTAAATAGTGGATGATATTTTATGTTGCTATTTTCATGTCAATTGTGTATTTTGAGTAAATTGTGGACATATGAAACGATACCCATGTATTTGAGTAAATAGTGAACATAGTGAGTTATTTTATGTCACATTTTAAATATGATGGTGAGTTAATTTTTTTAGCTATTCAATTGATTATGTCAAATTCTTTGTTTCAACTCATGTAAGTTATTTTGAATTAAAAGAAAATAAAATATTTTTTAGGGTAATTAAAATCTTACCTTTTTATTTATCTTTTCCTTATTTATGTCGATAATAAACTGGCATGCCATGATGATAATTGTGCACATGGAGTAGTGAAAAAATAAAACATAATTCTAAATCAAAATATTTCAAAGTTTTCAACAAATGGGATTAAAATTTGATCAATAAATACAATATAAGCTATGATGGAATATAAATTAACTAATGAAAATAAATATGTATCTTAAGTGGTGAAATGTTGTAAAAATTATATTTATATGATAGTTTCATGTAATTATTTGTAATTTTAATTAAGAAAGAATACAAAATTACAATTTGATTTAACTTTAATAAATTTACATTTTTCTACATCTGAAAGTGGCGGTGAATTGGAACAGTTGAAGATATTAATTAAACATTTGGAACTTTCCCAACTTTGTCTTATAAAGCATTCGATGTTTTGGGTTCCTCTTTTATCACATTAATGACATTTTTTTGCACTTTATAAAAATAAATGACGATTTAAATATAGAGAAAAGTTGGTGATTTAAAATTGTGACAAATCCAAAAGTCGGTGATCCATTTTTAACTTTTGGAGTTTCATTTTTACATTAAATATGTTAATTGTAGGAAGAATCATACTTAATTTGCAATTTTAATCAATCTTTTTAAATATTAATAAATATTACATGAATTTTCAGTTTTTTTTTTTTTGTAATTTTAACTAATTGACATAGTTTGAGTATGTTTATTTTGATAATAATTTTCACTGTTTCCAAATAACTATCATTACATATATTAAATCATTATTATATTTTGAATGGTGAGAGTTATTTTGGGACTATACATATAATATAAAAATTCAAAGAGTTTATATTGGTTTATTACAAATAATATAAAAATTCATATTATATTTAATAATATTTAAAAAAATAGGTTAAAATTGAAAATTAAATAAGGTTCATAATTTTTCTTACCATTAACCTTTAAAAAATCATATGTAACTCTCATTTCATAAAAAAATCTCAGATGAATAACATGTTATTTGTTGGAAAGAGAAAGATGAACCTCAAAATAAAACATCTAACTCTATATATGACAAAATTAACAAGAGTTCCATGCCCAAATTACCCGTTTTCATATAAGTCAGCACAATTTTACCTACCATTATAATATTTTTACCCACTATACCCATAAATTTAAAATATTGTCCCCAAATACCCATAAAACATATATACTGACTGCTCAGAATTTGAGTGTCAGAATTCGAGTACTAAATCATCTATATTATAATATATATTAATTGATTCAAATAACTTAAAATATAATATATATTGATTGATTCCAATAATCAACGAATATGACGAAAAAAAAGCACAATATAATAACTAATTAACTAAATAAATTTAACGAATTAACAAAGTTAAAAAAGCATGCTGAATTAATTAATGAAGTAACGAAATAGATTTAAAAATATTTGAAGAATTAAGGAAAGTAACAAAAATGATTAATTTTAAAAAAGTTTACTACTTAAGAAATAGTACATATTAATTAAAAAAAGTTTTAAGAATTAACCAAATAATTAAATAAATGCAACAACACTTAACGAAAAAAAAAACAATAAATAGCATAATTTAAAGAATTAATAGTTGTCCCACCTGCCACACCCACCCACACAAAAGACAATTTAATTCTAGGGTTAACGAATTTTCTCCCCTTTCTCCTCTTTCTCTTCCTTTTCTTCCTCCAGCAGCGGCGCCTACTTCTTTCTCCTCTTGCTTTCTCTTCTTTGCTCCCCTTTCAATGGCCGAACAGGTTAGTAGTTAGTGTTTAGTGTTTAGTGTTGGTTTATATTATTGTTTGATTTTATTATTTAGTCTGATTGTTTGATTGATTGTTTGGATTGCGTTAAGCTTTAGAAAATTGGTAGAAAATAGAATAGGAATTATTTGAAAATAGAATAGGAATTATTACCAAAAAAAAAAGTGAAAATTTCGTAAAGCCGTAAATATTAAGGGGTTAACGAATTAATTTAGTGAAAATAATCAATCGCTTTCGTTAACCCCTAAAATTTGTGGGGTTAACGAAATTCCAGAATTTTTTTTCAAATTCGTTAACCCTTAAATTTGTGGGGTTAACGAAATTTCAGGAAATTTTCTTAAAAAATCGTTAACCCCTTAAATTTAAGGGGTTAACGAATTTCCAGAAAATGTTCATTATATTCGTTAACCCCTTAAATGTAAGATGTTAACGAATTTCCAGAGAATGTTCTTTAAATTCGTTAACCCCTTAAATTTAAGGGGTTAATGAATTTTTTCCAAACTTTCTTTTAATTCGTTAACCCCACTAATTTTAGGGGTTAACGAAATTCCAGAAAATTGATGCTTATTTCGTTAACCCCTTAAATTTAAGGGGTTAACGAATTTTTTCCAAATTTTCTTTTAATTCATTAATCCCACTAATTTTAGGGGTTAACGAAATTCCAGAAAATTGATGCTTATTTCGTTAACCCCTTAACTTTAAGGGGTTAACGAAATTTCTGAAATTTTGTTAACCCCTTAAATTTAAGGGGTTAACGAAATAAAGCTGTATTCGAAGCTTTTTGTTTCGTTAATTAGCCCTACTTTTTAATTAGCTCTACTTTTTAAGTAGTTAATTAGTTTATTAATTTTGTAATTGTTAAGCCCTACTTTTAAATTAGTTAGTTTATGAATTAGTTAAGTCCTACTTTTAATTAGTTTATTAAGCTAATTTGTTAATGAGTTTTCTTGTTGATTAATGAAACCCTATTTTGAAATTAGTTAATTCATTAATTAGTTAATTTTTAATTAGCTTAGTTAATTTATAATTCGTTAGTTTATTAATTTTTTTATTCGTTAAAAGGTTTATTTAATTTTTTTTAATTCCTAGATAATTTGTTAGTTTTGTTTATTAGTTAATTATTATTAATTCTTTAATTTGTATTTTTTGCATTCGTTATTCCCTTTAATATTGTTGGAATTCATAGAATGTTTTGTCACCGTTGTTTAATTATTTTAGCGTTTGTAAATATACAGATTGGTTACGTTCGTGAGGCATGCCAGCGAACCATCGCATATATAAATGGATATGTTCGTCTTGCGGTATTTGATGAGGTCAAGGCGCAGCTCCGATCTATGGGTCGTCCCATTTTCCAGGACTTTTGGAGGACGAGTTTCGGCCATTTCCTACAGTGGAAGACGGAGAGAGAGTCTTGCAAGGCTTTCTTACACGTCCTCATGTCATATGAGGTGCGTGGTGATATAGTACCTGCAGACGAGAGGTGGTTCCGTGTAGGGCAGGAAAGTAGTATTTGTCGCTTCAGGTAAGCGCGAGTTTGCCCTAGTGACGAGGTTGAAGTTCGGCAACACGACTTTCAATCCGGCCGCAGTTCACACCCCACCTGACGGAGCAGTGTATTGGAGGGTGCACGCCGATTCATCTCGGGTCACAGTGTCTGAACTCCGTTCTCGATTCACAGTCGGCGAGTTTGCTGATAGTGCGGAGGACACTGTGAAGATTGCCAAGATTTTGATCCTCCACCTCATACTGCTCGGGGTGGACGCCGGCAAGACAACTGTTGACAGATGGGTTTGGACTTTGGTAGAGGATGAAAACTTATGGAAGAGCTTTCCATGGGGAAAGTACAGCTTCCTCACCCTGCTCAAATACATTGATAAGTTACCGACGACAATTCCTGATCGTAACTACATACCGCATTACCATTTCTATGGTTTTTCGACAGCCCTCCTGGTATGTCCCTACAAAATAGTTTTTCGAAATTTCATTAAAGTATGTTTAGGTTTTTTTAATGTTTTTAGTGCTAAAATAATTTCTGAATCTGGCCTCTTCAGATATGGGCTTTTGAGGCGATCCCCATTACCGCTCAGTTTGCCAGGTATAGATTGGACTACCCCCTCGTGATGCCCCGTTGTATGAAATGGAGCTTGAAGAAATCGGAGTCGGATGTTTCACAAGTGCTCGCGGGTGAGGTATTTACTATATATTTATTTAACACCGTAAGTTTCCATTTATTGTCATCGTTTATTCTTTACTTCTACAATTTTGTTACAGGTCGAGTGTTACACAACACTAACACCTACAGACGATGAATTGCTTCAGCCGTACTGGCAGGATATCGATGATGATATCCTGATGGGGGTCCAACTCCCTATGAGAGGACGTGGTCGTCATACTACTGCTCCTACTCGTTCGAGACAGCGTGGTCGTGGTGCTACTGCTCCTACTCCTTCGAGACCTTCTGCACCCATTGGTGATCCTGCTGAGGCCGGTCTGTCGAGGCCACGTGCGGTCCGAGGAGAGCAACGCAGGACCACAGTTCCCATTCAGGCGGTGCGTGAGGAGGATGTCGATGCGTCATCCCAGCACCCGTCTTATCATGAAGCACCGATTCGTGCATCGCCATTAGCCCAGAGGTTCCCTCAGTCGGAGACTCACTTCGATGAGCAAGATCCGAGGCCGAGATCGGAGACCAGTGACGAGTTGTACAATCGCTTGACGGACTGGATGGGATCTCGATTCGATGGTCTCCAGCATCCGACGATTGATCGACCTGTTTTGGTTGATCCGGCAGGACACATACACATCTACGCGTCTCATCATCTACAACCCACTCAGTGGGGTCGGGCACAGGTACAACTTCACATGCCCACATCGCTCTCAACAAGTGCGTCGTATAATAAGGGGCCACGTGCGAGACAACCGATTCATTAGCGTAACTACAATATGCACAAATATGGTGAGAAAAAAACTAGATTATTATTTATTATAACAAGTAGCTTCAGTATTAAGAAGTACCTGATGGCTGCACATGCGTGCGTGCATGGAATCAACTCGGTTTGGAAAAACATACAACTACACACACCATCAGTGAGGCCTACCAAGAATATTTGTCGACCATCAGTGACCTTGAATTTTCCTCGTCCCATTCTTTGAACCTCCATCGATCGCCCTTGCCGCATGAATTGTTCTAATTTGTCGTGCACGAACTTGGTGAAAGTGAGACCTCTTTCATCAGCTGCCAACCTTCTCTCAGCAAACCATTTTTCAATAACCCTTCGTGTCGCCTCCAAGAAGGAACAAACAGACAACTTTCTTGCCCACATGAGACGAGCATTCCAAACCTCAGCAGCATTGGAGGTCATGAAGTTGAATCTTCGAACAGGGCATTTCATACGAGTCCATCGAGTAGCTCCAGCCTTTGTCAAACTGTCAATCACTCCCTTGAAACCACTATCGTTGATCAAAGACATGTACCTGTTGATACAAGAAGGTTGATAAAAGTTCAAGAGTTTAAACGTGAGGAATTTTTAAAACATGAAATTCGACATACCTATTAAATGTGTGTTCATCGTAACAGTATGCGGTCGTATGGAACAACCCAACCACGTGTGATCCATACTTGGCTAGATTCTGCTGAATATGGAAACAACAAAGACAATGAAAAGCTTCAGGATATGCAGCTTATATTGCATTACCGATGCTAGCGTGTTGATCAGAAACTATAACCAAGCCATCTGGGCAATCGAAGGCCTCTCGGACATTACGCAAAAACCATGTCCAAGATTCATCATTCTCGACACTCCCTATCCCAATTGCCAAGGGAAAAATTTGATCGTTTCCATCTTTAGTCACAGCAACGAATCCAATCCCCTTGTACTGCCCCTTCAAATGGCAACTGTCGACCACGATAACAGGTCTAGAATATAACCTAAATCCGGCAATGGATGCACCCAACGCAAAGAACGCATACTTGAATTTCCCATTATTGTGGGTGTCTAATGCGGTATATGTACCCGGATTGCATTCCTTCAAAACCTGTAAGTAAGCTGGCAACATGTTGAATGACGTCTTCGGATCACCATATGCTTCTCTCATTGCTCAACGTTTTGCGTTCCTAGCATGCTTGTAGCTCAAATTAAGTCCATGTCTCACGTTCATCTCTCGCATGATGTCCCTAGGAGTGATGTCAGTCCTATCTTTCCGGAGCCTCTGGACAAAATAATCTCCAATCAATGTGGACGGAAGTCTGCGGGGTGCACTAGCATTCAGTTGATATGAACAGGTGTGGGGCAGGACAACTTTGGATATTTTCCAAATTCCATGTTTTTCATGTGCATTGACTAAGAACGGACAATCTTTTTTATTGCACTTCACTTGTCATCGGTGTTTCTCAGAGTGATCCACACGAAATTTGACTTGATTCTCCAGATGATAATACCCTACTAAATTCTTCAACTCAACCTTAGACCCAAATGTCGCTCTTTTTTTCATACCGCTTGGAGCATGCTCAATCTCATCTGCAGTTGGGTAATCAAAATCAGGTATGTCTGGAATATGCCACTCAGCTCTCATTGTGTCATCGCAGAATTGCTCATATGCAGCTCGTTGCTCCTCATCCAAGTTTGTCTCCACATCTTCATCCAGCACAAAGTCATCTTCTGCATCAATTGGATCTACCAAAATAAATATATATATCAGTGATATGTTAATTGTATACACAAATATTCACATATGATCAGTTCGGTAGTACTGGATTACCTGTTCAAGGATCATGATCTTCTTGTTCCCGTCTTTCTTCAAGTGGCGGTTCTTCGGCCTCATTAGTTGGGACCACATTTAGGTCTAAATAGTTCAACTCATTGTGTGGATCACATCTAGATGAGGTCGGCCAAGGTATACTTGGCTCATTTGAAGATGTTCGAACCAAATTGTCATCTAAACCCCATGCTGAATAAAAATTCCGGTCCTCTGTAGTCCTAACGGAACATTTGACCAATCCAAATTTGAGACTCCTCAATCAATGTATCAAAACTTTGAGCACCAACATGTGTCTCCTCATCTAATGAACATTGTTCTTCATGATAAGAAGAAGAACCACCTGATACTCCCAAGTCTATTCGTTTCAACGAAACAAACAGAACTAGTAGTCCATACTCCTGTGAAAAACACTCATGCAAATCAAAATCATTCATGATTTTCTTCTTCTTCAATCTTCCATTCACTTCTACTAGAGAATGGATCAAATACCGCCAACAACTCAAATCAGCAAGCATAATCTCATGTAGCGAACTCAATAAATCTTGATATGAAAATGTTTGGAGATTGATCATTGATTGAATGTCATTCACATACTGCAAACCATGCCAGTAACCTCCATGACATATTGCCACTGAAAAGGTCATCCCTATCCCTGAACAAATACAAAAAAGAAGTAAAATAATTATCAAATATAACTTTATTATGAAAGAAGTAAAATATAGCTTTAAAGAAAATTTTCATGAGTTTCGTTAACCCTTAAATTGAAGGGGTTAACGAAATTAAAGAAAATTTTCAGAAGTTTCGTTAACCCCTGAAATTTAAAGGGTTAACGAAATTAAAGAAAATTTTCACAAATTTTCGTTAACCCCTTAAATTTCAGGGGTTAACGAAATTGAAGCAAATTTTCATTAATTTCGTTAACCCCTGAAATTAAAGGGGTTAACGAAAATTTGTGAAAATTTTCTTTAATTTCGTTAACCCCTTAAATTTCAGGGGTTAACGAAAATTTTGAAAATTTTCTTTAATTTCGTTAACCCCTTCAATTTAAGGGGTTAACGAATTTGTTAACTTAATTAACTCAGTTTGTTTCTTTAATAATTTTTTTGGTTAATTTTTGGATCATTCTTAGACTGAACTATAATTAAACAAAATCTCAACATTCAAACTATAATCTAACTAAATCAAACAATAATCAAACAAAATAAATTATGGACAACTAACCTTTAACTATAAACAAATTCAACTTTAAATAAATTAAAAGTAGTTTATGCAACTATAAACTACTACTAAATGCTTGAAATACTTACTTACCTTGATGAATACTCTAAATTTTGAGAGAACTTCTCACTGAATATGTGAATGTGAATTTTGTGGAATGAATTCGATTGTAAATTTTGAATATTAAAAGTAATGGTAGATTTTTTCTTCATATCAAATCAAATATTGTCTTATTATTCACATGTGTAAAAATAAAAGTAAAAGCCTGTAAAAAGTAAAAAAAAAAATTATTTATCTCTGCAAAGCAAAGTACAAATATGAGTTGAAAGTCAAAAATGGATATTTGGGGCTATTACTTTATATATATGGGTAGATGGGGATAAAAAAATTATATTCATGGGTAGGAAAGTTAACTTGTTATAGATAAATGGGTATTTGGGGATATTTTCTCAGTTAACAATGCTATATTTGGAAAAAAGTGATAAAAATAAAAATAATACAACTTCCTTCCTAATCATTTTACAGCAATGAAAGAGGAAATGGGCCCAAATACCCATTTTCATATAAAATGTGATTATTTTACCCATCAATATAGTAAAATGTTTTCATATACCCAATTATATAACAAAATATATCCAAATACCCACTTTTCAATTTTACTGACATTTTACTGAAATTCAATGATTGATAAGTTTTTATTTTACTTTTCTATAATCAATGATTGATAAGTTTTTATTTTTTACTTTTCTTTCGTTTTATTTATTTACATTTTACAGGATTTTATTTCACATTAAATTTTGCTTTTGATTTCACATTTTATTTTGGTTTTTATTTTTCAACATTCATTAAATTTTGATCTACTACTCATCTAACTCCATAAATGTCACCACCTACTCTATTTTTACTGCTTTAAATTCACATTTCACATTCAACATTCATTTCACACAAAATTTACATCCGGTAGAAATTTTTTCAGAAATCTTCAAGGATAATCAAGTAAGTCTTTTATTTTAGGGTTTATGGTTTGAATTGTTAAAAATATCTTTTATTTTACTGAGTTCATGTTTTTCTTTTGTTTATGTTATAGTTAGTATTTTATTTCCTTGAGTTCATGTTTTTTGTTTATGTTCATGATTGTATGTTAGAAAATATATTTTTTGTATGTTAGAAATATATTGTTTGTATTGTTTGTATGTTAGAAATATATTTTGGTTTAGGAAATTTAGAATTTCACATAAGCTTTCGTGAAACCCTAAAAAATATAGGGTTTACCGAAAGGTTTGTACGTTGCACGAGAGCTTGACAGCATTCGGGAAACCCAAAAATATAGTGCTTCACGAAACCTTCATTCGCGAAACCCTATATTTTTAGGGTTGCACGAAACAATGAAACATTCGGGAAACCCTAAAAAATTAGGGTTTCACGAGAACTTCCTAAAGTTTTCAGGAAACCCTATATTTTTAGGGTTTCTCGAATGCTTCCAAGCTCTCGTGCAACCCTATATTTTTTGAAAAAGACCGGTTTTTTTCTGTTTTTGTTATTTAATGTGATAATTATTCAATTTTTTTGTGTTTTAATTATTAAATTGTTTTGAAGCAGAAAAAATGACTTTCACAGTGGCTTTATGGTTTGGAAGATATTAGGAAGGTTTACAATATCTAAATGGCAGTCAAACACTCATTCATCTTGAAAGTTTTACATATCAAGATTTATTGAGCTCAATTCATCAGGTCATATATGCAGACATGAATTGTTGGGGTTATTTGATTCATGCTCTAGTGGAAACGAATGGAAGATTGAAGAGGAAAAAAATCAAGAATGATTTAGATTTGCAGAACTATTTTGCAGAATACGATGGACTTTTAGTTGTTTTCGTGTCATTGAAAAGGATGGATGTTGGAGTGTCAGATGGATTCTCTTATCGTGAACAACAAAGTTCAGTAGATGAGGAGTATAATCGAGGTGGCCAAACTTTTAATGTGAGCAGTGAGGACGTTGGAAATTTCAATTCATCAAATGTTCCGTTAAATGTACACGATGACCGGGAATTATTTTCAACATGGGGTTTAGACAACACATGTGTTGGAACGTCTTCAAATGATAGGAGTGAACCTTGGCCATCCCCATCTGGACGTGTTGACTACACAGGTGTTAACGTTGTGGACCTGAACTTGGACCCAACTAATGAAATAGAAGAATCGACGCACGAAGATGGACCAGAACAAGAAGACGTTGATCATCGAACAGGTAATCATGTTTTGTGAGTACATATATAAAATTTATACATGTATCTTGATTAACAAATTGACAGATATATTTCTTTTTGATAGATCCAAACAATGAAGAAGATGATTTTGTACTGGATGAAGATGTTGAGGCAGGGTTGGATGAGGAGCAACGAGAAGTATATGAGCAATTTTGCTCTTACATAATGAGAGTCGAGTGGTATATTCCAGAGTTACCTTCATTTGAGCATCCTGCTTCTTTAGAGATTGAGCAAGCTCCACAGGGTCTGCAAAAGGGTTCGACGTTTGGTAGTAAGGTTGAATTGAAGAATGCAGTTGGGATTTATCATTTGGAGAATCAACTCGAATTTCGTGTGGACCACTCGGACAAACACCGATGATGCGTGAAATGCATTCAAAAATATTGTCCCTTCGTTTTAGCTGCTTCGGAAAAATATGGTATTTGAAAAATCTCCAAAGTTCTCTTGTCTCATACTTGTTCACGTGAGTTGAACACTAGTGCACCCCGCAGACTTCCGGCCTCTTTGATTGGAGATTATTTTGTCCAGAGGCTCCGAAAATATAAGTCTGATCTCACTCCTAGGGACATTATTCAAGAAATGAACTCACGACATGGATTGAATTTGAGTTATAGGCATGCGTTGAGTGCTAAACGTTATGCAATGAGAAGTGCATACGGTGATCCAAAGACATCATTCAGCATGTTTCCGGCTTACTTACAGGTATTGAAAGAACGTAATCCGGGTACATATACTGCATTAGACACTCAGAAGAATGGGAAATTCAAGTACGTTTTTTTTGCGTTGGGTGCATCTATTGTCGGATTTCAGCAGTATTCAAGACCTGTTATAGTTGTGGATGGTTGCCACTTGAAGGGGCAGTACAAAGGGATCGGATTTGTTGCCGTAACAAAAGATGAAAACGATCAGGTTTTTCCCCTTGGAATTGGGATAGGGAATGTCGAGAACGATGAATCTTGGACATGGTTTCTGCTTCAAGTCCGAGAAGCATTTGGTTGCCCAGATGGCCTGGTGATTGTCTCCGATCAACATGTGAGCATCGGTAATGCCATTCAACATGTTTATCCTGAAGCAACCCACAGTCTTTGTTGTTTCCACCTTCAGCAGAATCTAGCCAAGTATGGATCACATTTTTTCGGGCTGTTCCACAATGCTGCATACTGTTATGAGGAAGTTAAATTTGATAGGTATGTCGAAATTCCATTTCAGATTACTTTCTTTTGAATACAAAATCTCATATTTATATTACGTGTCTCATTACTAGTTCATTTATCCAAAGGTACATGACTTTGATCAAGGATAGTGGAAATGAAGGCGCGATTGAAAGTTTGAGGAAAGCTAACCCTATCAGGTGGTCCCGTGTTAAATGCCCCTTTCGAAGATTCAACTTCATGACCTCCAATGCTGCTGAGTCATTAAATGCTCGTCTCGTGTGGGCAAGAAAGTTGCCCGTTTGTTCCTTCTTGGAGGCTGCTCGAAGGGTTATTGAGAAATGGTTTGCTGAGAGGAGAGAGGGGGCTGAAGAGAGGGAACACACTTTCACAGCGTCTATGCACGAAAGATTAGGTGACCACATGCGGCAGGGGCGAGCTATGGAGGTCCAAAGGGTTGGACGAGGCAAGTTCAAGGTCACGGATGAGCGAAAAATATTTTTGGTGGGCCTTAGTGATAATGTGTGCAGTTGTATGTTTTTTCAAACCGAGTTAATTCCATGCGCGCATGCATGTGCATCCATCAGGTTCGTAAACAGTTTTTCAACAAATTCTGATTATTTTTGGCGTACAAAATCAGATTATTGGTTATCTTGATTTTTTTCCTTAGTTTTGCCAAGGAGTCAGTTGCCTCATATGTCGCCCCGTATTACACGACCCACTGGTTGAGAGGAATGTGGGCTGGTGAAGTTCTGCCTGTGCCCGACCCGACAGGGTGGGTTATTGATGATGAGGTTCATAACTTTGTTTGTCTTGCACCAGATCAACCAAAACAGGCCGGTCGACCTAGAGGCAAGCGAATACCCTCTACTGGTGAACAATCGGGATTGCGACGGAAAGGAGCGACCTTGTGTAGTCGTTGTGGTCAACCAGGCCTTAACGTAACCACATGTTCTCAATACATTTCCCCATCTACTCAGTACAGTAATATTGATGTTTCAGACGAGGAAGGTGACTTGACAGCCCACAAAGGTGGAACAAAGCCAAGAAGAAAGAAAAAATGTTCGATTTGTGGGTCAGATACACACACAAAAAGAAAGTGCCCTATGTATTTGAGTAGGGAACATGATGTTGTGTAATAAGTGGAACGTGATGTTGTGTAAAAAGTGGAACAGAGTAATTGTCTGATTTGTTAATATTCAAAAACTTGATCCTCATATGTTTTTAAGTAAAGTTAATTGTTCAAATATATATTACAGACTAACATGATGCTAAAAGTAATAACATGTTATAACTCATCAAAAAAATCTAATCAAAAAAATCCTCAGGGCAAGTGTCGCCGTCAGTGGAATTCCTATAAATCACAAACGCTATCCACTTCCGAAGGGCCGGAACCGTTTTATACTTCTGAACTGTCGCCCTTGGCCACTCCCATAGCATCCCACTCTCGATAGACATCAACGCCCACAGCCCACATGAGTGACTATCATCCTGCTTATAGCATAAGTTCTCCTCGAACAATGATAAGCCGTACTCATCCGTACCTGGAGGAATCTTGCGACCCATCGCCCATGATGCCTCATAAAATTCACAATACTCCAACAATCGTGGTAGAATGCGACAAAGTGGCAGGGTCTGTAGGTAGCGGGACTCCAAAATCTCCGGGGTGTACCTATGCCTCATCGGGTCAACCAGAACGATCCTGGGCTGCTCGAGATCTATCTCACATGCAACCCAATGACCATCCAAGTTCAGTATCGCCCATACCTGTTATTTCAACTATAATTAAACCGGATGTGGGTTTTATATAATACAAACCATATCAATTAAATACTTACACCCCCTAAGCCATTCGCCCATGGCTGCAGAAAGTTCCATTTCGGTTTCTCCCCTCGCACATAGGGTGCAAGCAGCTCCAAGTCTTCGGATGAAAATTGCTCTCGAATGGGCCCCCTGTATTTCGTCTCGTCATCCTCGTCAGCATGCTTTCTTGCCCAAATTTCCTTACAAATTTCCTACATTGTTAGACAATTACTGATCAGATACAAATAACAGTAAAATGAGCACATCCAAATCAATTAAATTAAAATATGAACTTACGAAGAAGTGGCAATCCACCATCTGAAAATGCCCGACTATTGGGTATCGGGGATGAAGGCCAGCTGCTTTGAAGTATGCCAAGGTACGCATCAAGGACCTATATAATATATGACGATTAAAGTACATAACATTTAAATATATACATAACTTTAAGAACTAAGTATTACCTGGTAACTCATATCACTGGTCTCATCAATGATGTCCCGGAACCAAGATGGCCCGACTGGCATGCCCACACCGACGTTGCGCCTTTCAATAACCCGACAAAATATTAAGTATTAAACAATAATAATTAAATAACATGACTGCAGAAATTCATGAATGCTTACCCCGTAACCTTATCATCTTCACCTTCGGAGTACGCCTTCAAGTCTGAGAATTTTAGTCCTGTTCTTCTAGTCGGCTCGATTGCCAAAAACGGGCTGCGTACAGCTCTAGATGGCTCTCTCCGTCGAACTGCAACTCCAACAGGGCCTGTCTCTGGGATGACAGGAGGTACGCATGCAGGTCTGCTCACCCCTGACACCGACGGAAGGTCAATCGGAACGGCTGAAGGTTCCGTCGAACCAGGTGGAACAACTCTATCAGTGTGGACTGGTGTCTGGTAAGCAGCTGCATCAGGTGCCGCCTACTGGTGTCCGGTCGAATGCCCCATCGTCGCCCACCACGCCGTCAGCTGATCCTGGATCATACCCGGAATCTGTGTCTGCATACGCTGGAACTCCATCGCGACATACTCGCGAAGAGCTTGATCGCGTCGATCGTTATCCTCCTGCAGCCATCCTGTTAACCGGGTGAACAGATCGTCGTCCACCCGTGAACTCTGTGCATAGGCTGCGCCCTGGGACTCGTATCCTTCATCTGGGCACCTCTGAGCAACAGGGGAGGCTGGGATGGGCACCTCATCGTCCTCATCATCCATAATTGGTCGCTCATACTGCACATGCGCATGGGTGCCCACCCTCGAACGGCATGCCCGAACACCGGCTGTCGAAGCTCGGCCACTTCGGACCGCACGTCGTCTCGATGGACCAGCATCATCAGTCTGTGCTGTAGACCGGGCGACCCGTGTAGGACGATGGCCTTTCTTTTGCTGGATGACCTGGACTCCCCGAAAATATGTCGTCATCAATGTCACTCCAGTACCTCTGCGCCCTTTCTTCTGGGGTGGGCTCCAGCCGCTCAAAACACTCGATGCCCTAATGAGATTATTTAAAACACAAACATATGTGAGTAGTAATAATAAATTAAAATAAAAAATCTATTTCATTGTAATTGTGTAAACTACCTCGTCGTCCAGAATGTGTGCAATATCGACCTCTGTCCTCTTCAGTCCCCACTTCAAACACCTAGGCATATATACTGTCGTGTCCAATGTGCGACCGTCGTATCTGGACGTCGAGGGTATCGCCTCGAATGCCCATAACTAGAACAAACAAATAGATAGATATTTTAGTTAGCAAACTACGTTAGAAATTCAGCCGACTTTCAAATAATTCATCGTACAAAATAAAAAATACGTACTATCAGGGCTGTTGAGAACCCATAGAAGTGGATCTTTGGCACGGATGCCCGAACTGGTAGCTCCTTCGGTACATAATCGATGTAGTATAGGAGGGTGAGAAAACACATCTTCCCCCACGGGAAGCTCTCCCAAAGATCGTCATGCTCGACCAGGTCCCAAACCCACAAATCAGGGAAAGTCTTCAAAGGGTCCAACCCGAGCAACATCAAGTATAAAATCAAGATCTTGGCAATCTTGATAGAGTCCTGCGCGCTGTCACTAAACTCGCCGCTTCTGAATCGATCAAGCAGCTGAGAAACCGTGACCCGAGCAGAATCAGCGTGGACTCTATAGTACACCGCCCCCTCTACTAGCGTGTGATCTCCTGATGTCGGGTCGAAAGTTGAGTCACCGAACTTTAGACCGGTGACGGCAAACTCCATCTTCCCAAAATGACAAATGTGTCAGTCTTGCCCTATAGCAAACCATCTCTTATCCTTAGGGATGGCCTGCTCATTACTAATCTCACGAGACATGAGGACGTGTAGAAACGACTTGCATGACTCCTTGGTGGTCTTCCAAAGAAGAAAATGCCCAAATGAACTGGCCAGGAAAGTACGCTCGCACCGCCGGCCTATCCCTCGTAATTGTGTTCTGATATCATCGAGGACGCTCAGACGTACATATCCATTAATGTACGTCATAGTCGTCTGAAAAGACGGACGAACCCACTCCCAATCAAACTACACATGTACAAACACCAAAACATCGAAATATTAAATAAATAAATACAAATCTAAATATAAACCAATCAAAAATTTACATAAATTAAAATAATGAGTTTAAAAACTAAATTTAAATATTAACCACTCCCTAATTAATTCATGAATCCTTGCGGTTAAAAATTAAAAAAATTAGGTTAAAAATTCAAAAAATTAGGGATTGGTTAGTTAATTGTTGATTGGTTAATATTTAGAAATGTTTAAAAATTAAGTCTAAGATATTAACCAATATCTTTAAAATTCCTAATTTTTAAAAAAATTTACATAATTTTAAGAATAATTTACAAAAATTAGTATAGTGTTTCCCGAAACCTTGAAGCTTTCGGAAAACCCTAAAAATATAGGGTTTCCCGATAGTTTTCAGAAAGGTTTCGGGAAACCCTGAAAATATAAGGTTTTCCGAAACCTTTCTGAAGCTTTCGGGAAACCCTATATCTTTAGGGCTTCCCGAAAGCGTCAACCTCTCGTGCAACGCACAAACCTTTCGGGATACCCTATATTTTTCAGGGTTTCCCGAAAGCTTCTCTAAATTTCCTAAATTCACAAAATGAAACCTAAATTCCTAATCCAAAATATATTTCAACATACAAATAAATCATGAACTACAACATAAACATAAACAAAAGTAAAACATGAACTCAAAAAAGTGAAATACTAACCGGTTCGGCCATTAGAGGTAGTCTGCAAGTATTCCTTTCCCGAATGAATTGTTCCTTTCACGAGAGAGACGAGAGACGAGAGAGACGAGAGAGTTTTGGTAATTTTTTTTGTTTGGCTAGACTCTGTAATTTTTTTTGTTTGTTACTGCGAAAAAAGAAAAAGAGAAGAGGAAGAAAGAGGGGTGAAAGAGAAGGGTGAAAGTGAAAGAGAAAGAGAAAAGAATCCGTTTTTTACTTTTTAAAATTTAATTCCAGTTTTTTTTTATTACACGTGGCGGTTTGGGGCAGGTGGGGTGGGTGGTGGGCTGGGTGGACAGTTATAATTTGCATTAAATGCCAAAAGTTTTGCAGTATAATTTATGAAAAATGGGTATTTTGGTGATATTAAGTTATAAATTTGGGTAAAAGGTGATATTTTTTTATATCACTGGGTAAAATAAATAATTTTTATCTTCAAATGGGTATTTCATGCGGCTAACCCGCAATTAAAAGGGACAATGATATACCCAAACAATCAACCCACCCATTCGCGAAACCCCTCGTTTCACAACTCATAATTCATAATTCATATATTTTTATTCCATTACAATATAATTTAATAATAATTATTAGAATGAATTATGTTATGTGAGTTCATGTGTAATTTAGCAAATGATTTAATCTATGAATGAAAAAGATCACGAAAACTATATGAAAATTCGTCCAAAACAAAAAATTTGGATAATATTCGTAAATAAAATGACTTTAATATCCCAAATAATTTTAAGAAGAATAGAAATAAATTATAAATGGTAATGATGATATGGATGTTGAAAAAGACGTGTATGGGCGGAGGGTGAGACACATGTGGGGCCCAGGTTAAAAGGGTAGATGGTAATAAGCACGTGCAGTTTTGAACTGGGGTTTCAACAACCATTCTATCACGTGGCGCCACGCGCCTCCATTAATCTCCTCATCTCCCACCCAATCCATTAAAATATTACACTATATCCAATATTTAATTAAACTATTTTATTAAAATAAGTGTAGGAATTTATGGGATCTATTCAATGAAAATTAAATACTTGTTTCTATATTTATCATATCATAAAATACTGATTTTTGAATTTTTCATAATATATAAAAAATATGACTATTAGGAACACCTGACATCTGAAGCAACCATCATAATTGAAATTGATGTTTTTTTTTTTTTTTTGATGTGTGGATAAAGTTTGAATTTATTATAAAACCATAAAATTATTTGCATTTTAATGTATGAGCCGACTGTAATTATATTTATGAAGTATCAGTATTCTAAAGAAGAAAGTAAATCATCTATGATTAATAATTAAAGTTCCGATGATTATGATTTCTTATATTTAATTTAATATTTTATACAAATAATCTTAATATTTACGTAATGTAAGACATGGTCGAATATCTATGTTGCCCTGTCAAATTCCACGCGTATATATTTATATCAAAATCTTCATTCTATCGTGGATATCAAATGTAACATAAATTTGAAAATTACCATCATGAGTTGAGCCACATACTCCAAGAAATGGCAAATGCAATTAAATTTTTGGGATGAGATTTAAGTAAATTTATTATGTGCGTGTAAAAAAAACAGTAACTACTTTAAAAACAAGGTAAAAACATTTATACACTGGTTGCATGTCGTACAACCAGGTTGACCTCCTCACGCGCTCCCAAGCGTCTGAAACTCGCGCTAAAACTCACCCAAAATTCGTTCCAATAGACCTACCTTTATGTATAGTTAGACATACATTTGTGTTATGTTAAACATATCTTATGTAGGTAAGTCTAACTATATACAAATGTATGTCTAACATAAATAAATGTATGTCTAACTATATACAAAGATATGTCTAACACAACGTAAATGTATGTCTAACATAACGTAGTTGTAGGTGCCAAAATTCAAAAATAAAGCAAAAAAGATAAAATATGAAATATGGGCTGAACGGTATGTTTAATATAACTTAAAGGTATGTCTAACATAATGTAAATGTATGTCTAACATAACTTATTGGTATGTGAACATTTTCAAAAATCATGCGTGAAAAAAAAAAAAAAAAAAAAAAGCGGTCCTCCTACCCGAATCCGACCCGGGTGCATGAATCTCAGATCCATACGTCTGATTCACGAGAGACTTACCCTAAAAATAAAGGGGACAAAAAGTGAAACAATATCATTATCCATTCACACTCAAACACATTATTAAAATTGGTTGAGAATTCAAGACGCAATAATATTTTGACGCTTACATTTATTCATTTATGACATATTTTAAAGGGTTTCATAAAGTCACAAATTAATTATGTTAATTAATGTTTTGGATAATTGGTACTTCCTCCGTCCTGGCCTAATTTATCTACTTGTCATTTTTGTTTGTCCCATTCTAATTTACCAACTCATAAATAACAAAAGAAAAATTCACTCTTTACCCCCACATTTCTGTCATTTTACAAAATTGTCACCCCAATTCTCCTTTTAAATTTTAATTAAAGTGCAAAAAGTATAAAATTAACACATTCAATCAAAGTCAACTGCATTTTCTTAGGCTTCGTGCCCGGTCAAAGTAGGCAAATTAGACCGGAACGGAGGGAGTATTTATTTATCATTTTAACATCAATCGATACAAGATTCATGGCTTAATTTTTTTTGTTATTTAAACTGCAATGTTTGTCCAATATAATCGAACAAAATATGACATACTCCCTGTATTCCACGAAAATAAGCATATTTTACATTTTATACAAAACAGGTAGACACATTTAATTTTTTTAGAAAATTAATTTTGATCCACTAGCTTTCTATTATATCATTATTTATACTAAATAAAAATCCACCAACATTAAGGAAGTGATAATTCCAAAAGAGAAATTATACCCTATTAATCAGAAAAATATCCGTAATTTGGGATAACAAAAAATGAAAATATGTCTATCTTTGTGAGATAGAGAAATTAGATGAAATGAAACTTAAATTTAAGAGTAATATGAAATATTGCGTTACGTTGATATCTTTTATACTTTTCCATATAGATTGAGCATCTGTAGAAGTTTTGGATTTTTTTGAAATAATCTAGTAAATCTAAAATTACCAAATTAAAGTTTTATAAATTTCAAAATAACAAAATAAATTCAAAACTATTTTTAAAATTGGGAATTATCAAAGTGATGTAGTATAAAAGGGTATTTGAAAATATATATTTTACGTAAAGATTTATTCGAACTTCAAGATGAAAAAATAAATTCTGGTAATATGAAGGGTGGAAAATGGAAATGACCCAAAAATTTAATAGGTCAACTTTAAGATGAAAATTCAATTTTTTTAAAGTTCTGATAAAAAAAAATTATAATCAAGCTTCTTATAAATAAGAAACTTTACTTATTTCTATGTATGGCAAAATAATAAATAAATCAATCAGATTATCAAAGCAACAGAAGAGATAGTTAGTTGACATAAATTTCGCAAAATCACATTTCTCACCCACCATCACTAGCTCTTGGAATTAAAGATTAAATTTTCAGGGAAAATCAAGAAGAAGAAGAAGAAGATAGAGCCATTATCTATCTGGGTATGTTTTGAGAGAGAGAGAGAGAGAGAGAGAGAGAGATTTTAGGAGAGAGGGAGTGGGGTTGGGAGTTCTATATTTGCATTTGAATTCTACACTAGATTCTTGAAAATGCTGCAGTCTATGTTGTTGGGATTCTTCAATATCTGATGAATTTGTCTGTGCAGTTGTGTTTGGATACCTTGAAGTGAAAATGGATGCAGATTGGCTCTTCATTTTTTCTTGTAAGCCATTTCTTAGCATGTTCTTATTTTCTAGCTTGGGGAGGATAATTTTCTGTTGTTTATGCAGTTTAAATGATGATGATGATGATGATTATGAGTTAGTTATATGGGCTTTTATATATATTAGATTATTGGAGATCTATGGCTTCATTCTGTTTTGTAATTGCAGCAGATTTATTTCTCTTTTTCTTCATTAAATTAGATTGTGCATTTATTGTCCATGGAAGATGAGTAAAGCTTCTTGTTTATGTGTTTCTATGAGTGTTCATTAGTGTAGATTTTATGTACCCAAATTAGTTGATTGTTAGGGTAGCATTATTCATTGCTTAAAATCAGAAGTAATGTAGTGAAACGGGCCATTCATGAAGGGCGTTGCATATGGTCGTTTTCCAAGCAAAGTTAAGTTCTAATCAAGAAATCGGAGCTTTGCTCCTACACAAGGTGAAACTTTGTATTGTTAGACTTTTAAATATTCTATCAAGATTTCTCTTATTGTGTAACAGTCGGTGTGCTTTTATGCTTTCATGCCTTGGAAATAAGCCCTTCTTCAATGCTGTTATATCAACTTAGCTAAAATACGAACTTTTGTTTGTGAAAGACATGTTTTCAGTGTATGTAATTGTTAGAGAGATGAGCAAAAAGTTGGTTTTGGATTCTGCTCGTGAATTTACTGAAACTAGAACTCTCTGTATAATGTGGATCAATACTGTCCAGATAAGAAATAATGTGTGAGAATCCCACTTATGATGTTATATTTGGCAGGAGACTTGACACATTTGCCACAGTTGTGATGGAAATCGAGGAGAAAGAGAAAATAGTGATATCGAAACCAGTTGCATGTAGACCTCGCATCCCCAATCTGAAATCCTTGTCGGAGTTTTTCTCTGGTGCAGTTAACGCTTCTTCTCCTTCTCCTCCTGCTTTTTCTGAAACTGGAGTTGCAGTCATAAGACCAAAAACAGTACGGTTTAACCCCGCCAACAACAGCGATATGCTTGGGGTGCTCATTTCCTCCAACACTAACTACCTTTTGTTCTTGTCTTTGAACTTTTGTAAAATTATGTTGTTCTTATAGTGATCTAATGATTCCAGGCTGATGTACGTGATTCACCCAAATCCAATGTCACATGTAACGTGGTCTACAAACCAATAGCTAAGCTCGTTTCAAAGACAAGTGTTACTCTCTTGGCAAATTTGGTATGTATAATCGACTTCTTTGATTATAGAATCCTCTCTCTCAGGAAGACAAAATTCTAATATATGTTGTCATTGATTGTGAAATGGCTTTATTATGCATGTTCGATACATGCTTTTGATATCAAACAAATCTGGATGCATCTTTTTATACTATCCAGGGGGCTCATGTTATTACTCCTACACAAGAAGTTGATGAGGTTGGTGCTCATATCCAACCACCGAATCAAGTTGATAACCAAACTGACTTGACATCACAGTTCTTGAACCCACGGTCTGAACAGACGGCAAATGCTAGACTCAAAAATTGTGAAGAGGACATCAAGTTTTTGTTACCCGCAAATACCAGGGATCGGCCTTCTTATGATGGATACAATTGGAGAAAATATGGACAGAAACAGGTTAAAGGAAGTGAGTATCCACGAAGTTACTACAAGTGTACATACCCAAATTGTCCGGTGAAAAAGATGGTAGAGAAAACACTAGATGGTCAAATTGCTGAGATAGTCTACAAGGGTCAACACAGCCACTCAAAACCACAGTCTCTTAATCACACTCCATTTGATGGAGATGCGCAAAAACCTGCGTATGGTGCCACTCAGAAAGAGGAGATAAACTGTTTGACGAGTCATCAAGATGAGATAGTTAAAGATAATGAAGGCAGATCCGAAAATAAGAATGTTAATGAATCATCTGCCTCAGTTTTTTATGATGCACCACCAACACATCATCCCGTTGCATCTGCAGCATGCAATGGTGGGCCCTCAACTTCCTATAATTCTCTGGGTCCTGGTGGAGAATGTGAGGAAGTAAGTGAATTTGTAGAGGCGGAAGGCGATGAATTCAAAAACAAAAGAATGTAAGACATATTTCTTGCATAGTTATAATATTGTTAAGTGATGATTAGAAAAGCAAACAACCAGAAGATTAGGTGTTATCCTGTAATTTACTCAGGCTTTTCAAGTTGTTTATTTTTCTAGGAAACGTGACGACCAATTACTCAAAGCAAGTTCAGTTATGGAAGCCTCGTCTGAGCCTCAAATTGTTGTTCAGAACAATGCTGGTTCCAGCACAATTGGGGATGGATTTCGCTGGAGGAAGTATGGCCAGAAAGCCGTGAAGGGTAAGATCTACCCAAGGTTAGTATTAAATTTGCGTAAGATGTTATAAGCAGAGTCTACTCATACTATATAATAGCTACTTCCCTATGACGGCCCCATGTCTACTTTTTACCTAAGAATGTGCTTGCAAATTCAATTTTTGTGTTTGATAAATCTCCATTCTTGACATTTCTGGTTCAGTTTCTTTCGGCATTCACAATGACAATGATACCCTTTTGATTTCAAAGCATTCGAACCTGATTCATATTTCTTAGAACTTGTTATAAAATGTTGAAGGTCAAGAACATTTCTGGCCATCAAGATCAATACAATACTAATGTGTTCAAACTTCAAGATAATCCATCTTAGTGATATGTAAACTAGTAATCATAACCATAAACTCCTTTCTTTCTATGAAACGAAATAGCAGCATGATAGCGCAATGGAGTATTTTGCTCAATTAAATGCTAAAGTGCTCGTTAATCAGTCTTTCTTTAGTGGCTTTTACAAGCATTTATCCTACTATGGTTTGATGGTCTCGCAGGAGTTACTATCGATGCACCAACCCCAAGTGCAAGGTGAGGAAGTACGTAGAAAGAACATCAGAAGATCCAGCCTCCTTTATGACAACTTACGAGGGCAAACACAGCCATCCCATGCCCGAAAGAAACACAAATGCTGACGTGTCCAAGATTGGTCCTAAGAGCAAATCCCCATGAGAAGAACAACTACTAAAAGCTTTCATGGACAGGCATTAAGTATATTCCCCCTCGTTCAGTAGGTTAATATTTGAATTTTTTGTTGAATACCCAACTTTTGAGAGATATTTTTATCGAATACCCAACTTTTGAGACTTTATATTCATCCTTACTATTGATTTCCAGGATCACATTAGTTAATGAGCAGGGACTTAACTTCAATTAGTTACGTTTCCACGATTCTATCGTTCATTTCACTTTGAGGGTCTGAAGTTTGAAGTGATCAACATAGCATTTTAGCATACATTAGTGGCAGAGCATAACTACTGAAGATCAGCCTGTCTTTTCTCCTCCATTCTTGATTATTGACTGTTTCCTTTACAATTCTCCTTTTTTGACAAGGAAACACTTGTTCTTTTGCCCATGACGTGGCATTGTTGCCTCGTTGACACATCAGCAAGTGTCCACGAATGCAGGTGCTCAGGAGAGGTGTGGTGTAATGAATTTAGGTTAGGAAAACTTGCTCAACTTCAAAACAAGATTTTGTTGGAGAAGATTGCTTGATTGGAAAAGCTTGTTTTGACCTTTTCATTGGCTTTTAGCAATGAAGTTGAGAAACACATGTATAATGTACTAGGTGCCCTTCCACTAATAACTCAATTTGCTATTTTCCTACTCATACTATGATATTAATTTCAAAGTGACACAAACATATGATACTCGTGTTCATTACTTTGTTGTGTATAAGTATTGATTGTAAAATATAGATGATGAAATTTTGGAATTTAAAATGTTTATGAAAATATGTTCGATTTCACAAAGATTTGAGTTCACTTATTCGATTCTTGAAAAGTTAAAAAACTTTGTTTTAATGAACTTGAGGGATTGGAAGGGACGAGACAATAAAGACTTGAAAAACGTGTAATAGAGGTTCAAACTCTGATCATCATGTAATCCGAACAATTATAAAGGTGAGATTCCATTTAAATTACAATGCTTGTGCTTGGAAAAATTAAAAATTTGAACTCAGTTTGAGCAAAAAATTATTCCATGATTCTTTATCAATTCTTTTAAATGTCCAATTTTGAATGGTTTTGCCATACTTATCATCTAAGAGATGAAGAACCTTTAAACTTTTTCCAACTTTATTATTCATAGCTTTTCTTTTTACCTTTCCTTTAAGTAATAATTTGAAATCTTCATGTAAAAAAAGAAAGAAAAAAAGAAAGGCACAAATTAAGACAAGTTGATAGAGATTTGTACAGTCACCCTACATGAATCATTGTAATAAGACAAAAACTTTTATGAGTCAGGTGCATGGATCGATCCGTTCACGCGCCCAAAATGCGCCTCCCACGTGCCTGCACGCGCTGAACACTTGTGCTAAAGCTCATCCAAAATTCGTTCAAATAGACCAACCTTTGTGTATAGTTAAATCAACCTTTGTGTATAGTTAGACCAACCATGTGTAGGTAGGTCTAACTATATACAAAGGTATGTCTAACATATATAAAAATATGTTTAACTATATGCAAAAGTATGTCTAACATATACAAATGTATTTTTAAGTATACATAAAGGTATGTCTAACACAACGTAAAGGTATGTTTAACATAACGTAGTGGTATGTGCCAAAATTCAAAAATTAAGCCAAAAAAAGACAAGACATGAAATTTGGGCAGAACTGATATGTTTAACATAGCTTAAAGGTATGTCTAACATAACGTAAATATATGTCTAATATAACCTATTGGTATGTGATTTTTTTCAAAAATCATGTGTGAAAAAAAAAAAGGTGCGGCCCCCGACCCGGATCCGACCCGGGATCCATGCATCTAATTCACAAGAGACCTACTCTTGTAATAAATTATTCTTAAATTCCAAATTCTGTCTCTCTCACCATGAGTTAGTAGTTAATATCAAATGTATTTAAAACACTAATTACTTATATTACAAAAAAGGATAGATAATAACACATTGATTGATTATCCCTCCTTTGGTCTCTGCCTCTCTGCAGTATTGTTATTGCCATTTTCGCCTTCAGAGTCACAGAGAGCAGTGAGAGAGAGAGAGAGAGAGAGAGAGAGAGAGAGCAAATGGGATGGTTCCCATGCTCAGGACAATCAAATCAGACATCGAAAAAGACGAGGAAGAAGAACAAATCCCTTGATCCTATCGAGCCCTCTTCAGGTTTGGCTTTCACTATTTCGTTTGATCGATTTCTTTTTACGTGTAAAAATTCAATCTTTTTCTTGAAATTAGGGTTACTTCCTAGTCTACCAACTTTAATGAATCGACATGATTATGTGGGAGTTTAGCATCTCCAGTTTTAATTTATTTAACTAATATGTAATCTGAAACAATCATTTTATTTTGGTGTTCTTACATATTTTCTTGAAAGACATGACTGGGGGGGGGGGTGTTAAAACCCTTTGTCATATATACTTTGATTCTATGGCCTGTTTTTGACCAATTATTGTTATATTTTATTTTCCCCCAAAATAAGTGCCTTTTTTTCTTGAAAATTTTTGTGGACATATTTTACTTTAGTCATCAAATTTCACTTAATGCAGAATAAATTTTTTGTAGTGGAGTTTTTGAGTTAGCTTAGAATTGGAAGTATGGATCCCAAGATGGATCACCTTCTTGACTTTTGAGGCACTAACTCAGTGATTTATTAAATGGATGAATTTGGCCTCTGGAATTTTGATAGTTAGAGAAATTGTCAAATCATTTTACTTTGTCAACTAAACAATAGATTCAGATTATTCTTTGAGTTGCTGTTCAACTTAAACACTGCATAACATACTTTCTGATTATAGTGATTTCTCTCTTCAAATTTCATTCAAGAAAATATCTTCTCATATGTTGGATTGAGCTATTTGAACTGTGTTGTGCAAAATATAAGAAATATATAAAATCTTGGAGAAGAAAGATGGGTAGTTCTGATGATGAAGCTTCTATATTTCTTTGCAAAGCATCAGTATATAGTTTTTGTGGAATTTATCTGCCTTTTGTAATTTAGGTAAATTCAAGGATGTCCCCGGAGATGGATCGTCTGATAAGATTGCAGCCAAGACATTCACTTTCCGAGAAATGGCAGATGCTACTCGACATTTTCGTAGTGATTCTCTTTTGGGGGAGGGAGGTTTTGGTAGAGTGTATAAAGGACTACTGGATGGCTCCAATCAAGTATGTTATTCTATTTTTTTGCGCCATGTTTTTTAAGTCCTTTATTCTTGTCATCATCACATTTTTGGAATTCTGTTTAAAAATTATGTAGGTTGTCGCAATCAAGCAACTCGATCGAAATGGCCTTCAAGGGAACCGAGAATTTCTCGTTGAAGTGTTGATGTTGAGTCTACTCCACCATACTAACCTCGTCAATCTAATCGGATACTGTGCTGATGGAGATCAAAGACTTCTTGTTTATGAATATATGCCGTTAGGGTCTTTGGAGGACCATCTTCATAGTACGTTGCATGATTTCCGTATATGCCTAAGTATTTGGAACCATTAAATAGTTCTAATGGTTTGGAACCATTCTTTTGTAGATCCCATGCCTTGTAAGAAACCACTCGATTGGAACACGAGGATGAAAATCGCTGCTGGGGCTGCAAGAGGATTGGAATATTTACACGACAAAGCAAGCCCTCCCGTTATTTATCGTGATTTAAAATGCTCTAATATTTTGCTTGGTGAAGGCTATCATTCAAAGCTGTCTGATTTTGGCTTGGCTAAACTAGGCCCTGTTGGGGATAATACGCATGTATCTACGAGGGTTATGGGTACGTATGGATACTGTGCACCTGAGTATGCGATGACAGGGCAGCTGACTCTGAAGTCAGATGTTTATAGCTTTGGTGTTGTTCTTCTTGAGATCATTTCTGGTAGGAAAGCCGTTGACAGTTCGAAAAACGGTGCAGATCATAATCTGGTCACGTGGGTAAGTTGTCCTTGGTTATTACATTATTATCATGTAGAAATGTGTCTTTCTAACCAATTGTCGTAACGAAACAAGTATTTTATGCACTTCATAAAAATAAAAATAAAACAAGTCTTTTAACGCCCTTTTAGCTTCGCGCTCTATGTTTACCATTGTGATCTAACCTAGGCTATCTATTTCACTTTCATGATCTTACAATCGTAATCTAGGTCTGGATATGAACAAAAAGACCAATTTAAGTGTAAGCGTAGTTATGTAACTGTGGTCGCAAATTTGTATAGAACACGTATGTTTCTACCAAGTGAGTTTTTTCCAGTTTCTGTTATGTAGAATGGTAGAAACACCCCTCACCTTTATTCTTATTGTCCCCCCCCCCCCCCCCCCCCCCTCTCTCTCTCTCTCTCTCTCTCTCAGGCGAGGCCATTGTTCAAGGACAAGAGTAAATTCTCGCAGATTGCTGATCCTGCACTTCAAGGTCAATATCCGACAAGAGGCCTCTTCCAAGCTCTTGCTATTGCAGCAATGTGTGTTCAAGAGCAACCCAACTTACGACCCAATATTGCAGATGTTGTCACAGCTTTGACATATCTGTCTTCACAGAAATACGATCCCCAAATACATCCCATTCAGAGCCCGCGTTGGAGACCCGGCACCCCACCCAGAACAAGAGGTGATGCTGATAAGAAAAGGAAAGGGACCAACAAACCCTATTGAGGTTTCTGCTATTCTTTGTGTTATTTATTGTGCAAAATATGGGTGCTTTTTGAACTGCTAGTCGAACACGGACTTCTGCACTTCAGTATAGTAGTGTCGTTTTCATGATCATCGTGTTTACACATTATTCGATAGAACAGTATATGTGCCTGATTTTGTACAGTTTCAGAATATATGTAGCGATATCATGTTGATATCACGATAGCGTATAACGAGTGATCTGATATAATGAGTGATCTGATTTATATATTGCGATTGCGAAGACATTCTAGTGAATGAAGTTGATAGTGAATTTATAGTAATTCAGAAATACGAGGATTATGGTTTAAGAATTCCAGCCTCATGAATTTATAAAAATGTTGGAAATATTAATGGAGCTGTTTCTACACATTCCGACTTCTGAGGATGCTGCCTTTATTACAGAGGCAAGGAGACATCATCATTATTCGACTTTATGCCTGCAAATGAAAGGATATGAATTAAGCAATTTGAGTAGCAGACCTTGTGAAGTTGCAACGGTCAACTGTTAGGAGGAATTTCCAGATAACGGATTTTATACCGCGACACAAGATGGTGAGCATCAATTTTATTTATTTCCTGGAATTTTCAAGCATCAGAATATGTAGTTCAAAATCCCCATTTTGGGGTGATGCCATTAATCAGAATGAATAGGGGAAAATAGAGGAAACGCGAGTGTTTCCACTCGATTTTCTGTAGTTGAGAAATATGTCATAAAGCGAGATTGATAATACGGTGATGGATGAAGTACCTCGATCCATTTGGCTAATCTTGGTCGACCCAGGATAGAGTACCTGCTTGTTTGACTGAACGAAGCATACACGTTCTTCAAGAATCCACTCCTCGGCAAACTTTATAAGTGTTTTCATGTTATATAATTTGCATGATAATGTGAGATATGAAGAGAATAGGAAGGGAAAAAGAATGAAGTTTATCACAATAATGAAAGTTCAATCCATCTCAGGTAACAGAGCAAAAAGCAATCATTCGATCATTCAGAAAGCAATCAAAGAATCAATCAAGATGCTGAGTGTAAACACAAGTTTCATCATCCCAAAGAATACATACATATATACCTTATTTCCAGGATACACTTTCTCCTTGTACCAAGATGGCCTGTTTTGAAGGTTAATCGGAACCAATTTTATCTCATCCTGTAACCCCTCAATATTCGAGGGGTTGCAGAACGAGCTCAGTTAGACCTTACTTTTATTCTAAAACTAAATAGCAGAGTTCAGCCATTTCAAGTTTTCTTTTCATTTCAAATATTGGCCTGAATTAATATCCAACGCTAAAATTGCCAAAAGAAAAAATCATTACCTACAAGCATCATCCAGTCTAAACCCGACGTCATTGATGATGAAATAAATATCACTCTTATTTTATATTTACTAATATAATTTTTTTAATCATTTAGCGATTTTCATGTAACACATCGAACTATAATCCATATTTAACAATTTATATAAAAATTTATGAGTAAATGATCCGTCCCAGTCCAATTTGCCTACTTGTCATTTTCGTTTGTCCCAGTCGAATTTGCCAGCCCAAAAATGACAAAGAAAATTTTACGAAAATACTCCTAAATTTCAACTGAATTACAAAAATGACATTACTGATTTTTTATTAAAACTCTAATTAAACTAGATTAACATTCATTAATCTAACCTAATCCTAATTACACCACCCTAATGTACCTCACCCAATACCTCAAACCCATCCCACCCTTCACCCTCCCACTTGTGTGATCTAGAATCTTCATCAACCCTAATTTCTAATATCTAGAATTCCTCTCCCTCAACCCTAATCGATCTAGAATCTTTATCCCACACTCCCTCTCCCTGAACCCTAATCGATCGCCGTTCTAGAATCCTAGCCGATGTGGAACCCTCGCCGTTGTGGCTCCCTCACCGATGTGGAACCCTCGCCGATCTGGAACCCTAGCCCTGTAGAACCCTCGCCAATTTGATTATCTCGCTTATCCTGAACCCTAGCCCGTTCGCTCTGTTGTTCTTCTTCGATCTGGAACCCTAGCCCTCTGGAACCCTCGCCCTTTTGATTCTCTCACCCATCTGGAACCTTAGCCCTGTTCGCTCTCTTGTTCTTCTCCGATCTGGAACCCTAGCCCCGTTCGCTCTCTTGTTCTTCTCCGATTTGGAACCCTAGCCCTCTGGAACCCTTGCCCCGTTCGCTCTCTTGTTCTTCTGTTGTTCTTCTCCGATCTGGAACCCTAACCCTAGCCTCACTCACCTGGAACCCTAGCTCCGTTCGCTCTGAAAATGATACTTCTTTGATTCTGAGGCTTAGGAGGGTTTCGTTTCAGATTCGGAGGACTCCTTTGTCGAGGAGACTGAGTTTAGTGAGGATGGGGATGCTCTCTAGTTGGGGATTGAGGGACCCCTTCATATCTGAACAATTGGATCCTGAAATGCTTGGTTTCTTTTACGAATGCTTGGCGATCTGGGTTCCCTCAGTTCGAAAGGTTATTTTTCTCAACCTTAGAATACTGTGATTTCTGATGGCTCTGTGTGTTCTAAGGCTGATGATGAAATGATGTTTATTTTTTAGGCCAATGATGTTTTTGTGAGTCTGCTATCATGTTTTGTGATGATTCTGATGCTTGATGGTTGGGTTATGATGATGGAACTGTATGATTTATGTGATTTCTGATGTTGCATGTGTATTCTGAAGCTGATGATGAAATGATGTTCATATTTGAGGTCAATGATGTTTTTGTGAATCTGTTGTCATGTTTTGTGATGATTCTGAGGCTTGATGGTTGGGTTATGATGATGGAAATGCATGATTTCTGTGATTTCAATTGTTGATTGTGTATTCTGAGGCTGCTGATGAAATAATGTTCATTTTTTTAGGCTAATGATGTTTCTGTGAATATGCTGTTATGTTTTTTGATGATTCTAAGGCTTATGATTGGGTTATCATGATGGAAATGCATGATTTCTGTGAGTTATGATGTTTTCAATACTGCCCTACATTGTTCTGTTATGAATCTGTGATGATGATGAAATAATGCATGATGACTACTGGAGTCTGTCCAACTTCATTTCTGTGATTATTCTGGTGCTTGATGACTACTAAAGTCTGTCCAGCTTCATTTATGTGATTTCTTCAGTTGATCTTGCTGATTGGTTATGGCTTTTGTGAATCTGGATTATGATGTTCATTATGTGATGACTACTGTAGTCTATCCAACTTGATTTCTGTGATTGATTCAGTTCTGCTGAGTTTGAATGCATGATTAGTTCATGGTAGCTCATTCAAAATGATGATTTGCTTGTTGATTGAACTTTGATGCTACCCAACATGATCTCATTCAAAATGATTAGTAAGATAGGGTGTTGCATGTAGTAGCTTGATATAGTCTGTTGGGCAGCTATATTAATGTTGTCATCTCACCCTAAATGTGGCCATAGGTAAATGTATCCCTGTGATGAACATTTTCTGAGGGATATAAAATATTTTCGAAGTAAGAAATCATTCTCTGTTTACAGTTTAAGCAAAATGAACACTTCATGTGTGTTTACACTGTAAACAAAAAACCATGTTGACAAAAAGATTTCTAACACATCTTTACATGTAACCTAAATCTGTTAGAATGCCCTTAATGTCATAAGTTTATGTAGCATCTTCATTTGCAATTAGAAAGTTAATTGCTTTCTTACAAGTGCCTCATCCACTTCAATTGTCAGTGGCAATGACTCATTTCTTGCTTGTGCTGCCTTTCCAATGTGAGGTAGCTTGTAATTGTTGCCTCCAGTTACCTTTAATATCTCAACCATGCATGCTTGTAGTGTGAGGAAAATGTTGTTCAACTTTGGATGATCTAGTTCTTCAAATGATTGAAGAACATTAGCAACTAAGTCATCAACATTGTAGGATTGGGTTTCAATCTACAAAGATTGAATAGCTCTAAAGTATCCTAAATCCAACACATTTGTGTCTGGTGAATTAGGTGGTTGACACATCAACTTTATATCAAATCCATCTTCTATGGCAGCCCTCCTAAAATCTGAATCCATGTTGCATAAATGAGGTCTAGCATTGTCTTGTTGTATGATGATCTGTTTACTTGCATTTGCTGGCTACTTTGCCTTTATTGCTAGGATTATCTATGATGTGCCATGTGATGAAATAAACTAGCAAACAATTCACCATAAATGTGTTAGTAATGCCACCAAATTAGCCCAATAGTTAATCAAAACCGTAGGGCAGTTTTAGGAGACTTACTAAACACATGAAATGATGAAAAATCTGAGTGTTGTGAGTTACCTTTTCCAAATGGCAGCTCTTAATGACATCTTTAGTTATGGAGTCAATTGGTTTTGTAACCATTGTACCCCTTGGTCTGTTTGCAGAATTTCTGATGGTTGGGACTTGTTGTGTGAATGAGAAAATGTCAATCTTCCCATCAAACAACAATTCCCCTTGCTCTGTGTATTGTGGCCTTGCCACAACAGCTATAAACATCACCTTAGGAATGAATCTCTTACTTTTACATGCTCTGTAAGATTCATCCTCATTGCTCAGTTTATAAGCTCTTTCACTTGCCCGTTGCATATAGAACCACTTCTCATCTATATGAACTACATTGTGCATGCTTTCAAAAGTGATCTTGTTGAGGCTCATGTGTTTGTGCAAGAAACAAATGTTGTATTTGATCCTGTTTAGTTTGTTTGCTGCTGCCAAGGCTGGTTTGATTGCATTTGGGTGTGCTTTAAGCTTGCCCTCTTTTACCCACTTGCCCACTTGTGATTTACTGATTTCAAGCTCTTTTGCTAACCTCCTGATTGTGTCTCTTTTGGAGAATGAAATGTTTCTAATGACTTCTTCATCCAAGCTTAAAACTCTAGATGACGGTTGACATGGCCTTACCTCTAGAAAGGAAATAGGCAGCCCCTCATCAATTTGTTTCCTTGCAGCTTGCCATATGAGTCGGACAGTATGTGTAGAAACTCCAAATGATGATGCGACTTCTGCAGTGATGCCCCTCATCAAAACGTCGTTGCTGTTATTTCTGAGAAGTCACTGAACTATTAGAAGTCGCTCTGATGGAGACAAATTCTTACCTGTTCTGTTATTTGTCATGATTAGAACTCTGTTTTTTAGTGAGTTAATGTAAGTTGTTGAAAATGCATTCAATGCATTGGTGTTTGTATTTATAGACTTTAGATGGATTTGATTTCATTGTATTCAGGGGGAAAATTGGAACTCAATGTTTAAGTGTAAAAGCAGTTTTGGTGGGAAATTTTCCCACATAAAATCTACTTCCAATTTCTATACAATTCGGCCCCTTTATTTTTCTGCAATTTCTGATGTTATTTTTTTCTTTTCCTTTTATTATTATTGGAATAAAATTAAGGGAAATGTTAACATACTAATCCCACATTAATTATAAAAAGCAAAAAGTAACCTAAAACAACAAGTCAACTACATTTTCTTAGGTTCCGTGTCCGGTTCAAGTAGGCAAATTGGACCGGGACGGAGGGAGTAGCTATTAAACTGTAATAACATTTTTAATTTTATTGTATTATGACATTTAATATACAAAATATATTGATACTCATATGGTATTTAATATCTTGGTGCTTATTTAGTTGAAATTTTATTTTTATGTATTAATTTTTTGGTAAATAAAATGATTTATATCTGTATATTAATGCTGCTTGATTAAATGCTTTATATCATTTTATCCATTTCATTCCTTTCCACAAGCTCTCTCTCGCTCACAATGGCGACCGCAACAGCTCCTAAAGTTGAAAACCCTACAGATCTCAATTTGACGCCGCCATCCGCCGATGATGTATCGTCGATTAAGGAACCACCGTCTCCCGGCGGGGACGACGCCGGAACGAAGGGCGTTCAGGATGCGGTGGCTGTGAAATCCGGCGACGGCGATGGAGGCGATGCAGTTACAGATATCCAGAAGAAGATGAAGCGGGCTGAGCGGTTCGGGATGGCGGTGCATCTGTCCGAAAGGGAGAAGCGTAATTCTCGCGCAGAGAGGTAATCTCTCTTCTGAACTACTTGAGTGAGTTTATCAGTGTTTCTAACTTCGAACCGGTATGTTAGGCTAGGGTTAGGGTTTGAGAACTGGACATTTCATCATATAGTTGTTTTTAGCGGTGTATGTTGGGATCTCATGACCATATTTACATTGTTTGCTTCATCGTATATATTGGAGGCGTATTAAACAGCTGAGTTAGAAACTTCAATGTGGGCTCTGTACTTACTCGAATTTGCATCCAGAGCTAGCAGTTATACATGCCATGTTACTTTCTGAAAATTTAGGATTTATGGCAGTTAAGATGCATTGAAACTAGGATACAACTTACATATTGTCCATACATACATACAGTTAAGTTAAAGAATTGATGAATCTTGTATCTATTTCTTGTCTCAATAAATAAGGTTACTGATCAAGTTCTGCGTTTTGTCCGAAGGTTTGGTACTGTTTCTGCTATTGATGAAATAGATTCATCAAAGCAATCAGAGGAACTGAAGAGGAAGGCTAGAGCAGAGAGGTCTACCCCTTCTTATTTGTTTCTGGCAATGTGTCTTTTGGATGTGTTTATTGACCCATTACCAATTGTTCTTCAGGTTTGGAATTTCGCCATCTACCCCAGCCGATGAGGAAGTTAAGAAAAAGGCTAGACTTTCTAGGTTTGGGTCTTCTTCTGTGACTGATTCGGCAGAGGAAGATAAGAAGAAAGCAAGGGCACTCAGGTTATTGGCACTTTAAATACTTGTCTTCCTTGTTTTGCGGTCAACATAATACATATAGTTTGAAACATGAAGCGAGTGGAGTTGAAGAAGTTATGGAAAACTATTTGGTAGTTAATTTGGTTTGTGCTATAATATTCTGCAGATTTTCGCAGCCGGCTTCTAGTGTGAAGGCTAATGGTGAAGAAAATGTTGAGGTAGTGAGATGTGGAAATATGATTTATATGACTGAGTTATGTCATTTAACCCCTCTCTTCCTTTCTCTCCTTCCTAATTGTTGGGCCCTTATTTTTCAGAAGACAGTGGTTGCTGGCAAGGCTGGTGAAGGAACCTAAATAAATTTTAGTCTATGATCGACAGTAAGACATTCATCTAAATTTACATTTTGAAAATGAAATTGTTTTTATCTGTTTAATTAATACCACTATGCATAAAAGCTCATTTATCCATCCATTCCTGCTATAACTGATTGTTTTTGTTATCTTCTATTTTCAGGATGGTATGTTAGATTAACTTCGTCCTCCCAGTTGTTTTTCATGCTGACTCCCTCACTTCATTACCGTCCCTATTGCAGAAGCTTCATTTGTACAAGGGACTGTCACTTTCTCTAATCTTGACGTAGTTAGATATGGTTTCCTGGTGAGAGACCTGATACGATTAACAGACACCTCCTTTTGTGTCAATGCATCTGAATCAGTATATCAACCATTTCAAATGTTTAACACATAAAGGAAGGTCTTAGGATTCTTTTCCGAGATGTGTTTAACCAGTGTCGTTTTCGTGCTTTCTTCTATTTATTTATCTTCTGTTGACTGATTGCTAATGTAGATTTACCTGACAACTTTTGCATGAACCAGCTAGTGTAATTTGAGCTTAATAGATTGCAACTATATATTGTGATCCAAGATCTTGTGATGTGTAGGAAGTTGTTTGTATTGTCATTTGATCCACTATTTACTTTCATGAAGTTTCTCGTTGTCAGAAATTTGTGAAATGTTGAAATTGTGGCTTTATCAGTTATGTTTTTGAGTGTCTATTAAGTTGGTGTCTGTATAACCCACCTATGCCCCATACTAGAGATAATAAATTGCAGCGGATACTAGGTTTTTAAGATTATTAATGACTAGTTTGATAAGTTATGATGCTGTCCTACTTATAAAGTTCTTTTTTAATACTTTAAAAAAAAAAACATTGTTTTGCTGTTTTTCCAAGTTCACTTGGAATGTCAGGACAAAAGGGTCTATTTTGAGTTTAATGGCTTCATGGTAAGTACTTCTCAGAATTGTTTATATCTATTTTGTACTTGGTACTTGATAGAGACTGTGGACTTGCATGGGTTTTATGGTCATGTAAATGAAGTTATGAGAATTAGAGTTGCTATGTATCTAGTATTCGCCTTCCCTAACTTGCTTAGTAGTAGTAGTGTGCTCTCAGTTATTTGAAATGGTTGGCTTTCGAGATAAACCGCCACTCAGGAGGTGTCCCTGTTATTTGTTCATGTTCTCACCAGGTGAATCTGCTAGGGTTCTTTGACGTGCAGGAATCAATTATTCATCTTACGGCCTGTGCAAGATTATTTTGTTTCTTCAGATTTGGTAGCAATATATCAGTAAGGGAACTTGTATTGATGCTTAAAATTTGTAACAGTCGATTAGCAATGGTTCTAAATTTGGATTTCAGTCAGTTTCTACATCTTTCGCTTTAGTTCTAAATGTTGAAACTGTTAAAATATCCCAAATGTATGAGATGAGATCTATAAAAGTATGCATTGTAAACAGCATCATGATTTCAAAAAAGTAAAATTTGTATCAACTAATTTACCTACAGAACCATCGCCGCTCCAGCAAATTGCGTTGTTCCTTTTAAACCTGGATCTCGATAGTTTGTTTTTTGTTACTATTTTTTAATTTTTTTGTTAAAGTACTCAAGTTAGTTTTTAATTATGCATTGATTTTATAACAATTGTTACTTCTGATGTGGTTTTTTGTATTTGTTGTATATATATGTTCACACTGATCATTCCATTAATTTAATCGAATTCTGTATCACTTCAAGTTACGTTTAAATCTATGGATTTGCACTCTACTTACCAAAGTATTCATTAGTAATTTCAGTCGAGTCAAAATTATTTTGGATTAATAAGCTGTACACAATTCTCATTCAAAGTTCTTTCATTCTCAAGTGCTTTGGAAGATTTTAACTTTCCAGGTGAGATAGCTAGAAAGAAGTTATCGTGGAACCATTAGTTAACCATAAAAAAAGGACTAGAAATCAGAATCATTCGTGGAAAGAAGAAACTCTCTTCAAAGATGTGATTCAGAAGAACATGATGCTTTTCTTTTTCTTTCTTCAAAAAAAGAAAAATAGGAGGAAGAAATAAAGCTACATCAAGAATAAGTAGAGTAGGGAGCGCCACCACCAGCTCTCATCGAGACGGTGGAAGCGCTTCTTCTAAATGAGGATTGTCGATCTATAAACACGACTATAACTGAAATATCATCATGGAAATGCCTTCTCACACCTCTATCGATTTTCTTGAGATCCGTATACCTCATTTCTCTCTTTCTTGCTGCTTCTCGAAGAGCAGCTTTCACGAGCTTCTTTGCAATGCCCTACTCGACAAAAAACATGACATGAGTACAACATAAGCTCGTACAATGATGATGTACCACTAAGCAGAAGATACGTAGAAACTTACATGACGGGGATGACTGTTGACAATGTCAACTGCCTCCTGGTTGCTAAGGTGCTCCCACAAACCATCTGATGCGAAAATGAGAAACTGGTCCTCCGGACTGAGCTTGTGTACGAGTATTGATGGCTCTGGATTAAGAATCGGCTTGTTGAAGGGTTCCGGTAACCTGAATTTGGCCAACAGTGGCTCTCTGTTGAACTCTGACCTTTTCAGATAGGCGTCTCCTAGGGATCTCGACACCTGTTAAGAAAACAATCTTCGATTCATAAACACTGGGAAAAACCGAAAGGTAGGAAAGAAAGTGAAAGAATCATGTACCTGTATAATACCCTTGACTCGCCAAACTTTGTGCTTTAAAACGACAATCTGTGGATCATCAGGATGCAAACTTTGGAGTTCATCCCTAACCGATTCAAGATTGGCATTGTGTTCAGTCGATAATTGGACAGCAGCAACCCCTCTACCAGTCTTATCTGTCCGGCCTAACACAGCTCGAGAGTCTCCAGCATTGGCGACGTATAGAAGTCCGTTGCATATCACCCCTACCAAACAGCATGTTCCCACTGAAGCAACTTGAGGATTTACAGACCATTGCCGCCTCACTAGAGAGAGAAACTCCTCCTCCGTTGCCAAGAAAGCCTTTTTAATAACGTTTGAAGACATCTCTTGACTCTCAGAGGCAAACCCTGTATCAAGAACACAATCAGCAAAAACAGATTTTGAGTTTAAACATACAAAAGCTAAGGTTTAAGTTGGTGTTTACAATGTTAGTGATGAGAGAAACAAAACATGTGTTATCTATCTTTCTTGGTAGAGGCTTGTGTTTGGGAAGTTAGTTGGAGAGATTTTATTCTAGTTATAACCGAAATACAGATGGGATTTATATCAAAGTGTGACAAAATAGTGCAAGAATCTACAATCTTGTAAAATTTCCATTTTTGCCACCTCAAGTGCAGAATGATATCTAATCATCAAATACTGTTATAAACATTGCTTCATCTCAACAAGACCAAACAGACCATCAGAGATTAGTAGTGAACTGATTGTTTGGAAATCACTTCTAAACTTCCAACAAATAAGTAGATTGCATTTGGTTCTCTTTATGTTTTTCCATAACACATAAAGACATGGAGTTTGTTTAAAAGTTGGATCTACCAATTGACAAGCAAGTCAATCAGAGAAGAAGAAACATACTCTTTAGATTGGTGAATAGGTTATCATTTACAAATCTAGATGTCTCTGGCCCTCCATGTCCATCATAAACTCCAACAAAAGTACCACATGGTCCTGAATCAAGAGAGCTCAACGGCCCCGATTCGAGCTGGCTTTGATCCTCCAACAAACTGTTGGCTTGAATCACAGCCATGGAGAACTCTCCATTAACATGCTGTCCAAGATCCTTGTACCATAACAAGCCATCAACTCTACCATTTGGATCACCCCCTCTCCTACTTCCATCACCCTCAACTGATGGTCTCCAACAAGGCTTCACCATTTTTGGCACAAGGACTTAAACAGTGTGTGCGTGTGTGCTACTTCAAGTATAAGCTACACATCCAAATGAAGATACAACAGTCAAGATTCATGAAAACTTCAACAGTGTGCTCAAATCAGTCACAAGTTTCAAGACAAGTTATAAAACACAGGCATGAAACACACTTGGCACAATCATCCAAAAGGAGCAGGAGGAGACAATATGTTGATCACCAATCCCAAAATTAAGAAACCCACAACCCCAATTAGCAGAAGTATATACCCAACAGCACTACAAGGAGCAGACACCATTAATATGCAAGAAACAAAGAGAAAGAGATGATAGAATATGAAGAAACCAAAAGGGTATGGGCAAAATTAACCAATAAAATGTGTATTCTCTCTCTCTCTCTCTCTGAAGACAAGGAAGCAATAGTTAAATTAGGGGTGAAGAGAGAGAAAGTGGAGGGGAGGGGAGGGAGGGGAGGGGAGGGTGGTATTGCATACCTTGAACCTGGATTGAGTAAATGTGGACCTTCCATGGTTTTTGTGTCACCTTTCAACAACATCCTTAGCTGTAAAAACCCATATAAGATTTGATGGTGACAGAGTTTGTTCCTAGATCAGAGAGAGAGATCAATACAAAGAAGCTTGCCAATGGATAACAAAATGAAAATAAAAACTGAGTCTTGGAATTTTGTTGGCAGAGAGAGAGGAGAGATGAATTCGTTTTGGATTGGTGTCAGAATGAGATCTCAGATTATTGTTATTATTATGAAGATGAAGATACAGAAAAATAATATTACTAATAATTAAAAGATTGGAGAGAACTGTTTTCAATTCAAAGAACCAGTTTTTTTCTGACAACGTGTTTTGGAGTATTCTAGTTTAATTCTGCCCTGCCTCCTCCCCCCCTCTCTCTCTCTCTCCCCTCTCACTCTCTCTCTCTCTCCTCTCTGGTTCGTGTGGCCAGTTAGGATTTCAGGGTTTTTACCTACATGGTAAGATTTGAGTTTTCTGTGACCTTATGAGCAGCAAGCCACCATTTTAGGCAAGTTTTCCTCCACCTCTTCTTTTTTTAAATTAATTTATTCAATTTATTTGTAATTTTATATGATTAAAAAAAATTCTTTAGTAATTACTCATTACTTTAAGCAATCTTCCAATTAATATAAGCTAATGAAAGCTACAATCTGTATGAATTCCAATTTATTAATCATCCTTGGACTTTTAAGATTTTTCCACTGTAATACTATATTAATAAAATCTATTTCTTGGTTGATATAATCAATCAAATATTAATAATCAATTCTTAGATATCTTTATAGAATCAGACATGTTGTTTCAACTTTGCTAACATTCAACTTTGTGAATATATTCAACTTCAACTTGCATTTTGAACCCAAACATATAAATAATAAATTGTTTTGAACAAAAAATTGAATGGTAAAAAATAATCAGATTGTTAGAAAATTCATGGAGAATATTAATCGGCTGTTAGGTAGGGTTTAATTGGCACAATCAATGCTGAAGTCAGTGTCAAGAATGTACTAGAAATTGATTGACAATGATATTATTTTCTGAATTAGGATTCCATTTTCAGTATATCAAAATAATTACAGATTTTGATATATCAATTCAAATAATTTTATGGGAAAAAGGGTAGATTCATTTTCTCATTAAATCATTCATTTGATTGGTCCCCAACTGGCCAAAATTTCTGGTGATTTTCTGAGTACAAAATAGTGTCACACTGAACTTAATCTCATTTTAGGAATGCCAGTGTATAGAGGGAGATTGACAGCTCATTTGCACTCATTTCTTTTACTATTTTTACTATTTCTTTTATAGGTAAAAGTAAATATTTAACTTGATTTTTTACTATTAGTATTTTTATCTACATTGAAAATATGGTATTGGGTTTTCTGATAAGTTTAATATGGATAAATGTTGTTGGGAATTTCAGTAACAATTTGTGTTATATTGATTGTTGCTGGTTTTTATTTTCCCATCATTGCAGCATTTTGATTTAAAGGAAAATTTTGATCTTGTAAAAGGGCTAGTTAATTCACATAGATGTGATTGTAATTGAGTCTCAAGAACCAGTTAGAGTTTATATTTGAATGTAGTCGCTTTTCTAAGAGATATTAAATAATTCACATAGTTGAGGAGAATAAAAAATACTAAATTATTTGCGTATCCCGACTTCGAACTTGAATCATCACACAATTTGAGCTACAAGCCTGTGGTTACATTTAAACTGAAATTCTACAAATTTTATAGTAATGATTTTTGCATAACAAAATGGACTTTCTAAAATGTGATCAGATTTGCAGATTAATTTAGACATTGATATTGATAGTATGCCTGGAAATATACTTGCTTGTTACTTTTAAATGAACATTAAGTATGTTTTTTTTAAAAATGAAACTTAGAAAAACCTATATCATTTATAATTTTCAATTAGTAAAATAATCTCAAGAGATTTCGTGGGAAATGAAAGCAAAATATTCAAATGAGAGTGGCACATTTTAACAAATATTAAACTCCAACTACTCAATATATATTATAATATTGTAAAGTTTAAAATGAATACACGATAGACCCTGTAACACTAATGAAGGACATCATGTTTATCTAAATATAGAAATATAAATATTTTTTACAATTGGACATCCATAGCAACTACCATATTTAAAGACTTGTTTACAATAAATTCTCAATCCAAGTCCCAAATATCACATTGTGAAATTAAAAGCAAAAACATGGTGTGATCATTGTATTTGTTTCTCAGAAAACAATATCTCAATAATAACTCAAGCATAAAAAAAAAATAACTCACTTACAATGTAGAAATATTATGAGATAAAACCCATTAAGTCAAAATCATGCTTGATAAGAAAATCATATGAATTAGCCATTAAAGGCATTGCAATTTCTGTATATATGATTATTCTCTATGTGCTAAATTATGAACATTTGATCATAAAGGGACATTTGAGCTGCTTTAGCCTTATTTGGCCCAATAGGTGAAGCTGGGTCCAGACGTCAAAAGCCCATATTAGGCCATGCCCATTTGAAAGTCTACGTAGGTTAAAATGGGCCTAGGCCCACAATTTTAATGAATTGGAACAAAGTAATACTTTCCTTTGAAAAGAAAAAATGGAAAAAAAGCACAATCTGAAAACAAGACCTCAAAAGGAACAAAAGACACAGTAATGCTTTTGTGAATAGAGTGGAGACACTAATTTCAAGAATATCTTTTTTCTTTTTTTTTCTTTTTCGAGTCTAATGGATTGGATGGGAGAGAACAATAAAGATATCAAAAGTTGTGTCACCCGGATTTAAACTTGATTGTCAAACAATCTACACATATTTATAAGGGTGAGATATCACTTAAACTACAAAACTCGTGATTTTCAGGAATGTAGTTTTGGTACATCAATTACATGTGTTGCCTTCCTCTTAGTTCTTTTAAGCAATGCCAAATCATTTCACACTTTTGATGCATTCATTTTGTGATCTCATTCTATTTCTATTTCTTGAGTGACACTTGTGTGTCCCAAGAGTATGATGCCCAAAATTAATCATTATATGATGTTAAATATATACTCTATAGGTATCATGTACATACTCTTCAGGTATCACATGTATACAAGAGTATACATGTGATACCTTTAGAGTATATTTATAACATCAAGAAATATAACACCTATTGAGTATATATATAACACCTGAAGAGAATGTATATAACACTTAGATTTGTGCCCTATGTGCCCCAGACTATTTCTTATGACCAAATTAAAAGGAAAAAAAAACCCATTATGTATGAAAGAAAATGTATGATTTATATATCCCATACATTAAGAATACCTCGAGATTTTGAGTCAATATAGAGTTCAATACATCTATGCCTCTCTTTTACTCACAAAAATAAGAAATGATTTATAATATTGACAAGGAAAAAAAAAAAAAGAACTAACCAACTTTAATAATGCTCATATTCATCATTTTCAAGCTCCTTCTCTTCTCCATTGAGCTCAGAATTTGGTGTTTGGCATTGTTCAATGATTCAAGAACTTGTCTCACATTCATGTCTATTACTTCTCCATCATTAATCCTCTTCTCTTCCATTACCATTTCTGCTGAAACAAACGGTGTCGTATGATCCTCTACATTTCCAAAACAGCTCTCAACATTTTCCAGCCTCTTCATCAGGAATTTCAGCTTCTTTTCAGCCCTCTTTCTTGCTTTTGTCTCTTCATTCAACTCATGTTCCAGTTCTTCCACCTGCCATTATGTAAAGAGATGAGAGAGAGAGAGAGAGAGAGAGAGAGAGAGAGAGAGAGATCAAAATGAAGGAAAAACAAGAAGACCTTAGTTTGCAAAAGATGAGCCTCTTTAGCTGCATTTCTTGAAGCTAATCTCTCAGCAAGCAATCTCCCTCTTAAGCAATTCACAGTCCTCAAACTATCACCATTTTTTTCTTCTTCAACTTTATTTTCACTGAGAATTAAAAAAAGCAGAAATCAAGATTTCATTTTAAAAGATACAAATTTAAAGATGGATTTTTGAAGAAGAGAAGATCACCTCCAAGTTCCATTCGCATTCTCTCTTCCTCTCATCTTCTACACTTTTCTATTACTAAATGCAATCAATATAAACCTCTTTTGTGTCTTATCATTCAATTTCACATGACACTAAACAATGCACCTCCTTTTCTTTGCCCACTTCTTTTACCCTTTTATTTATTATATTCATATATATCATCATGCTTTACAAAATCTAATCAATCAAAATGTGATGGGATTCCTAATTCTCACATGCATGTTCAATCATATTCATCCCACTTCTTTTCTTCACTTTGTTAGCCCCACATTTAACTTGCTGCCTTTTTAGTACTTGATCAATTTTACAACATTGCATATGTATATTAATGATTTGTTTGTTAGGCTTGAAATACCGCGACATTTACCTATATTTTCCTAATTTTGGGTATTACTTTTATAAGATTGTCTCACGGATATTCTTTCATAAGGTGGGTCAATCCATTCATTAATTCCACAATCCATAACTAACATGAGTCTGTGAAAGTTGATTTGGTTAATGTATTTTGGGTCAAATCGTTTTATATAAAAAAATGAATAAATACCCATAAATAACACATTTCTTAAAATATGGGTCAAAAATAACCCCTCTATATTTAAAGGACAAATATAACCTATTTGCTATAATTTGGGCAAAAAATACTCACTTTGAAAGTCAAATGTGTCATGATTTGACATACATTGAAATTCATGTCCCCTAACCTACATGTATAAGTCCAATTCTAAGAAGGGATAATGACACGTGTAAAGAGGGATAAAATCACACGAAAAATGGGAAAACAATTGCTTACACACGAAAAGTTTTAGTATAACCTTGATTTTAAGAGTTTTCGTGTAACCTTGATTTTAAGAGTTTTCGTGTAACCTTGATTTCAAGAGTTTTTGTGTAACCTTGATTTCAAGAGTTTTCGTGTAACCTTGATTTCAAGAGTTTTTGTGTAACCTTGATTTCAAGAGTTTTCGTGTAAGCTTAATTTCAAGAGTTTTCGTGTAAACTTGATTTTCAAAAGTTTTCGTGTAACCTTGATTTCAAGAGTTTTCGTGTAAGCTTGATTTTCAAAAGTTTTCGTGTAAGCTTTGATTTCAAGAGTTTTCGTGTAAGCTTGATTTTCAAGAGTTTTCGTGTAAGCTTGATTTCAAGAGTTTTCGTGTAAGCTTGATTTCAAGAGTTTTCGTGTAACCCTATTTTTAGGTGTCACACGAAAACTATTATATAAATCTTATTTGTCCTAGTGGAACTATAGCTTAACTTGCTCATCATGGTCCTGGGTTTAATTCCCATTGGCAGCAGTGTGCCCGTTTTTTTTTTTTTTTTTTGCCAAAAGGGCTTTCAAAGCTGAAAAGGTGGGTCAAAAGCTGAAAAGGTGGGTCAATTCTGAAAATGTGTCAATGTCACACAAGTCAAAAATGGGTATTTTTGGACTAAAATTTAGTTTTTGGTTATATTTATTCTTCCATTATAATGAGTGTTATTTTTGTCCATATATATAACAAATATGGTAGAAATGGCTGATGTCCCTAAAAAAATTGTCAAATTTTATTTTCTTAACATGATTGAATTCATACAAGAGATCATTTCCACTATTTAGGTAAATATAGAAGTAAATATTGATATCCTGACATCTTAAAAACCAACTGTATGATAACACTATTAACATATATTAAACCAAATTTCTCCTACATTTAATGTAGCATCTAAATCGCTACAAACTAAATTCTACATGGTCGATTGACACCAAAAGTAAAACATATATGAATTGTATATAATTAATAAAAGCAATAAATAATCAAGAAAGAAAATTAGTAATAAATGGACGTGGGCTACATTTAGCCATCAAAGGTTGAACCTTAGGCGTCGTGGTTCCGGTCCCTTCACTCATATCAATCTCCCCATCTTTTTTCCAGTCAAAGCATTGGATCAAAGAGCCCAGGCCCAGCCCAATATTCGAGAGGCCCAAATTCTCACCAGGACAGGCCCGTCTCCCCGACCCAAAAGGAAGAAACCTAAAGCCCAAATCCTTCTTCCCTTCAAAGCCCTCAAATCTCTCGGGCCTAAACATCTCCGGGTCGGCCCATATCTCGGGGCTGTGGTGAATTTCCCACACGTTGACCAACAGTAGGGTCCTCGCCGGAATCCTGTAGCCGGCGACGGAGCACTCCGCCAAGGAGAGGTGAGGCATCAGTATCGACACCGGCGGATGCAAACGCAGCGTTTCGAGGATGATGTGGCGGAGATACGGCAGCTCCGCGACGTCGGATTCGGTGATGAGGCGGTTGAATCCGACGTGGGCGTCAATTTCGGATTGGGCCTTTTTGAGGATATTTGGGCTGTCTAGCAGCAGAGAAAAAGCCCATTCTAAAGCTATTGTTGACGTGGATGATCCTCCTTGGAATAATACCTGAATCCAGTAATTTGGTTAAATCTCGTGTCGTGGATGACCACCTTAAGTTTCGTGAAACGGATCTTTTCCCCCATAAACTAAATTCATATAAGTTTATATGTGAATTGTGAGTTGTGGTTGACCCGTTTCACGTAATATGATCCATGAGATGGTTTCACGTAAGAGTCACTCTCGAATCATTGGTGGATTTGAAAATGGACTCTAAAGTCATAAACAATACTGATAATTTCAAAGTCAAATTGTTGAATTAAAATAACAAATGCCCTTTAAACACACCTTATAAGATATAAGTGAAAGATGGAAAAAATATTGAAAGTTTTAAACAAATATTTGATTAGAATTAGAAAAAATAAAAATGTATATTTTGCATGCACTTTTTTTTTTTATGAAAAGGTTTACATCCTTTGTTTCAAATTAGGTATTTTTTATTCCATATACTTTATACTCCATTTAAATAATATTATCCCATATATACACTCAATGTTACCTGCACGTTAATGTTAAGTATTTAGTGGAAATGAGTGATAATATAGACTTCTAAGTAGAGCTTAAACAATCCTAAAATGTGTAATGACGTTTTATTTCAGTTGTTGAGAATATTTTGAATTATCTCCAAAGTTGAGGATTTGATTTGGACATCTTGCTTTCACACTAAACTTGAGGATTCCACACACTAAAAGTCATTAATTTCTTGTATAAAAATATTAAATGAATCTATCACGCAATTTAAAATGGAGAATCAAATTCGATGCCAATAATTCAACAAAGATAATTTAAATGCATGCATTTCTAATGGCACCACAAATAATTGCACCTAAATCAATCCTAACATGTTCACATCACCTACTCAATTAATCTAACATAAAATGATCGTGCATTAATTTAGCAGATTATCATCATAATAATATTTCAAAATCGCATTTCAATATTTTATCAGAATTATATATAAATTTAATAAAATAATCTTACCAAGAGGAGATTCTTGATGGTTTCATCAGTGTAATATTGAGGATCTGATCTTTGCAAATCAAGCAACACTTCCACCATGGTTTTCTTCTTCACTTGATCAGTACCATCAAAAGCACCATGACTATCCATCATGAATCTTCGATTATCTTCGATCACATTCTGCATAAACATGTCTCTCTTTTCATGGATCGAAATCAACTTGTTTTCGACATCTTTGAACCCGAACCACTTCATGAAAGGCAAGTAATCGACAACGTTGGTCTCGAAGGCAACCTTGGATGTCTCTGAAGTAATCTCTTCAAGCATCTTGGCTTCTTTTGAGTTCTCCACATTCTTCCCATAATACCTAAATCAAATAGTTGTTTAATTACATATCAAACAAATTAGCATTCATTTAATTTTCTTGGAACGAACAAGCAGCTATAAGTACTTGTACCTTTTTCCAGTGATCATCCTAGTTAGGACATTGAAAGTGAACTCAAAAAGGGCTGATTTAACTTCCAAAACCTTGTCGGGCTCTTCCCTGGTGACGTGGAACAGCTTGTTGACTAGGTTTAGGGTTTCATCGGCCCGAACATGAGAAAGCATCTGTATCCTTTGCATGGACAAGAGCTCTAAAGAAGAAATCCTCCTAAGGTTCCTCCAATGCTCACCATAGGAGGACCAAGAAAGGCTGGTGTAGTTGTACCCGAAATATCGCCCGTTGAGGAGTTCGGGCCGGTTGGCGAAGATGACGTCATTCTTGTTGGTCAAGCATTCTTCTGCCAGAGATGGTGAGGAGATGAGGAGAACGGGCCGGGAGCCCAGTTGCAGGAAGAGGGCCGGGCCGTATCTTCTAGACACCTGTGAAAGGCTTCTATGGAATGGCTTCTTCAGAAGGTAGATATGGCCGATGAAAGGGAGGGCCGGAAACGGGCTCGGAGGAAGCTTTCTTAGCTTATTCACCAAATGAAGGATTGTGGTATAAAGGGCCAAGATGATCAAAGGGGATAGATAGAAGAAGCCAAGATTTTCCATTGCAGATATTGATCGATTCAACTCTTAATTCTTGAATGAGATCTATTATTATTAGCTAGCTGGTTAGTTTGTTCTAAGTAGGATATATATATATATATAGTATTAAAAAAGATGTAGTCTACATAGTACTAAAGTCAAGAGTCATATACCTCATCTGATCAATCAGCACTGCAATTAGCTTGCAAACGAAGTTCTATGGGTAAATACGATCACCGATTATTTTTAATAAAAATGATGAACGAGATGAAATATCATATATAATGCATCTTGATATGAATTGAAATTAGAGTTGGTCTAATTTTGCATGTGATGATGCATTATATATGACATAAGGAATGAATAAATAATGTTGTGGGAGGTGGAGTGTGAACTCCAAGATGTTGAAGTTTTCATTATTTTATTTTGATTACAATATTTTATTTTATTTTGATTACATTATAAAAATGCTAATTATAGAGTGAGGGAACCGCAGCTGACATCAAAACAGTGGAAAAAGTCAACAAAAACAACCAATAGTGTATCATACAACATGCTCAGTATATATAATATAATATAGTAAGTGGTGGTGGTGAATAATAATATATAATAATAATATGGGGATTCCACTTTTGAGTTATCCACCTGAATATAATTAAATTATCTAAATGGTAAATTAATTGAATGATGAATTAGTGGATCCAACTTTATAACACATTTCATAAGTATTTACATGATAGTGACTTGGAATGGTTGAAATTGTTGTCTCAAATTAATTAATCTATGGATGTAGAAAATGATGAGATTTTTGCCAAGATGAAATATGCTACCTTCATTTGTGTAAGATTTTAAGTTACAAGCTATCATCTGAATATGAAAGAAAGAGGTATTATATGCAATTTCAAATTTTTGTTTTTGAATTATATGTTACAGATTAAATTAGAGATAGTTAAATTCAGTTATGTGATATATCATTAATTGACATGGCTCTAATTCTTGCAATAGTCCACTGATTCATGACAGTTAAATTAATTGAATAGGATATTTGGTGATCGTGTTGTCTACGATTGTGCACAAAACATCGGATTGATTTCACTTCCGGGGCGATGACTGGACTTATGATGGTCGAGCATGGCCCCGAAGACAATCCAATTGTAGATCATTGTGATGAATATGTTGATTGCAAACTAATGTGTTTTCTTCTGAGTGAATTGGTTGGATTCAGTTTTAGTTCATTTTAAATCAAATCTACCGTTTGAAATGTTTTAGAATAAATGTTATGATATGGAAATAAGATATTTTTGATAAGTAAATGCTTAATTGCTCCCTTTCAAAATGGGGTCTTGTAAATCTAGCTTGTCCCATCGACACCAAAATTTGCAATTAAGTCCAGCATTTTTTAATAAACTATATTCATTTAACTACTAGTGGATTCAATTTGTTCTTTTCAGTGGAAATCCCTCCGTTTACCTATTTTTGTATGTGAAGGAACTTATTTATCCATTTTTTGGCGAAATATCAATAATATCCTCAACTTAAGTTTATATTTACGTGGAAATACCTCTGATATGATATCAGCATATTGTGAACACGATATCAGCATATCAGCATATCATGAACACGATATCAGCATATCGTGAACACAATATTATATTTCGTGTCCATGATATGTTAAACCTTTCTGCACATCGTGAACACGATATTATTTTCCGTGTTCACAATATGTGAACAGTTCTGCGTATCGTGAACACGATATAATTTTTCGTCTTCACGATATGTGAACAGTTCCGCATATCGTGAACACGATATTATTTTCTGTATTCACAACATGTTGAACCTTTCTGCATATCGTGAACACGATATTATATTTCGTGTTCACGACATGTTCACCTTATCTGAAAGGTAGACGCGGGTAGAGTTTCTGGACACGAGTCGAGTTTCTTGGACACGGGTAGAGTTTCTGAACATGAGTAGAGTCTCTTGGATTCTTTTCTTATGTAAATATAATTAAAATTAAGGGTATTATGGAGATTTCACTTTAAAATTGGGTAAAAAATGTTATTTTTTTAAAAAATGGGTAGATAAGTTCCTTAGCTTATGAAAATGAGTACTACCTCCGTCCCATGATTTTTAGCCTACTTTGATCGGCACAAATATTAAGAAAAAGTTGTTGACTTTGATTGGATGTGTTATTTTAATATTTTTGAGTGGCAATTTTATAATTTAAACCAACTTTTTGAGTGCAAAAGTTGTAAAATGAAAGAAATGGAGGGGTAAGAGAGTAAAATTTTCTTTGCCATTTTAGGGCTGGCAGATTTAATTGGGACAAACGAAAATGGCAAGTAGGCTGAAAATAGTGGGTCGGAGGAAGTATTTTGGAAATCCTCCCTTCTTTTTATCTCACAAGTTAATCTTTTTAAGAAATTTATCAATTATGTGCTTCTTGATTTGGTGGTATAGGCTAGAATAGATAAAATTCGAGTGCAGCTATTTTCATTCGATTTAAGAATACATGATTTTAAATGAACTAATATGAATTGAAAGATCTAATTCTATCGATATTTGAATAGATGTTCGTGATTAAAGAGTCCTATTTTTTTTTATATCAATTTTCAAATTTTAACAAAGGCCGCGGCTATTAACACCCATCTTATTTCTGAATACACCCCATTACTGAATAAACCCTCTTTTATATTGTAAATTTATTCTAGCTTTTTTCTAATACACCCCTTTTAAATTACCTATATTGTCCTTATTTTAAAAAAAATTAAATAAGTTACAAATAAAATTGGAAAATACGCTATCACCTTCAACCAATCTCATCAATCAATATAAATTTATATCTTAGAGTGGTCAAACATTTCCTACTCTCAGGTGATGTTCTTAAAAATCGTTTGGCCCAAACGAGAGAAACATTGTTCACATGTTCGACTATATATGGTCGAACACATTCAAAATGTTATTGTAGGTTGAACATTGGTTAAGTGTTCTTGCTGATTTTGTTGAACTGTTCGCGATTTTGTCTTAAGTTTCTTAATTTTAGGCGATCGAAAATTTTAATTATTTACGACAAAATATGGCGAAGACTTACATCTCGCATCTCCATGAAATTATAAAGGTCCACTGATATTAAGACGTAAAAAAATTATTGTTATAAAATTAATGAGAGAAATTGATCAGATACTTATAGTTTTGATATCAAAAATTACATTTTGAATATGATTAAAATTTAAGTAAAATATGTAGAATTATAATTTGAATAGAATTATAGTCTGAATAAATTAAAATTTTAATAGATTAAGATTTAATTAATTATTAATATATATTAAATATTTTATAAATTATATAAAAAGATATTTTAGTAAATATTTAAAAGGTTATTTTTGTCCAAAAATTTAGATAGGATATATTCACAAATAAAGGTTGTTAGGCCTTCACAAATTGATTTAGTAAAAAAACTGGACAACAAATATAGAATTCTTGATTTCATTGATTTCTCATCAACAAACATTAGAAATAAATAATTTTAATAATGGATAAATGAGAGAAGTGAAAAATTCTGGGCTCATAATTTGAGGCCGTTAAAAGGATTAATACCAGGAATTAATCCGGCAGGATCATAGGCACAGACAACGTAAACCCCTTTCTGATTATCGCAGTAGGTGGCGCCGCTGCATCCGACGCGGCGCGTGGTGCTCCAGATGATATTGAGGTAGTGGCCGCACTCGCAGCCGGCCCTCTCCGGCCGGCACCGGCACTGGTTCTTGACGGCGTCGTACAGCTTATACTCATTGAACCACCACTGCACCACGTCCCTGGGGCTGAACTCCTTGTAGTTCATCCAGAATATGTTCTCGCCGTACTTCCCCGCCGAGTGGTGGCGGTAGTTGCAGTCCTTCCGCCGGAGCATCGCCCACGCGTGGGCCTCCGCCGCCAGGACGGCGCTCCAGGCCAGCGGCGGCACGCCCACCCGCCGCCGGAGCTCGGTTGTGGGCGTTCAGGTACTCCTCCTGCTCCCAGTTGAAGGTCGGCAGCAGGGATTCTGGTGGCTTCAGCTCCGCCGCCGGCTGCCGCCTCCTCAGCTGGCTTCTTGGGGTTGGGTGATGCACCGCCGCCGCCGCCACGGCGGCGACGATGAGGCAGCCGAATATTGTAGCCCTTGACATTGGTCTTCCCATGTTTTGATCATTTCTCTCTCTCTCTGTCTCTTTGATATTTACGTATCCGAATTGGGAGAGTGGAGAGATGAGAGGTGAAAATTTTGTTGGTTTTTTGTGGTGTGAATTTTTGTGGAGTGAAAATTCAGTGGTTGTTATTTTGCATTGTGAGCTCCATAGATGTTATTATTGTCTCAAATTTAACATTTTTGTACCTTGTTAGCTTATTATTTGTCTTATATGTTTTATTAATTATATAGACTTTGAAATAATTGAAAATAGTTATGTATTTTAAGTGGGATGTTTTCTTGAAAGAAACAAATCCGAATGGAGCGTTTAATGGTGAATAATAACTCAATTTACATAAGAAAAGAAGGGTAGAGAGCAAAGATTGATTGATACATTCAGGTGTTGGTATACTGACCACCATGGCCTTCCCCCTTATCTTCAATCAGGTAGCTCTCAAAGCTTCTTCTTCTTCTTCTTAAGGGTAAGGGTAGGGCTGTTGCACCAAAGTAGGAGGCAGCTATAATCTCCAAGAAGGTCCCATATAAAGCATGCGGAATATCATCATCGGAGAAAGTGGATCTCCATATGTGGTCGACACCACAAAACTCATGTCCTCCATCCCAGGTTGTGCAAATCCATGTAAATGATTATATACAACTACTGGAACATAGAGATCTCAGCTATGCTACAAGATTGACACGGGAATTATATAAAAAGACATAGGAATGTATTCCCCACTTTATTCATGACAGATATGACCTCATCTTATGCCATATGACAACACACAACAGTCGCACCTCAAAATTTTAAAGGTGGATAGTGAAGAGTAAACCGCAGGCCTTGAAAGAGCAATAATAGACAGTAACCAATGATCTAAACACTAATTAAGACAGTAAAATTTCGGTAAGTTTTCCAGTTAAGCAAACAAAAAGCCAAATGACAGGAACAAGAACAAAAGTTGGTTAAAGATACAAACTACGATTTCCAAAGCTCAAACATGTCCAATGCCAACAGCCATAAGAATACCGTATTACTGGTACGAACACATAAGTAAATATCAAACCAAACTTTAAAAAGAAATATATGTGGACAACAGAACCAACATAACTAATCCAGACTTTAGATTGTGTTTTCATGCGATCAAGGAGATTCACTGCCTCGTGGAGAGCGAACTGGATCCTCATCATCAACAGGGCTCCTGTCATCCCTTGGGCTTGGGCTGCGGTTACGGCCGTTAGTAGTAGCAGCAGCAGCATAAGGGGGGCTCTCCTCATACCTTCTAGCTGAAGGACTCACTGGGCTTCGACTTGTTTCCTTGGGGCTGTTGTCACTGTTATACCCATCTTGCTCAGTCTCCATTCTGACCCTACTAGGAGAAGGGCTTCTCTCTCTTGCCACGTCTCTATCAGGAGTGGGACTGAGCTTCCTAGTCTTAGAGGGAGAAACACCCCTCTTGGTCTCAGGGCTTTCAACCTCAGGACTCCTAGACCTCCTTTCTTTATATTCACTATCACGTCCTCTTCTGACAGGGGACCTTGATCGGCTGCAAATGACACAATTGGGCGAGGTCAGGTCCAAAAGAGTAGGCATAGAAATTTAATCAAATTTCAAATAAAAAACAAACGGGAACCTAGAATGTGGTTTTTGAAAGGGAAAAACTACAAACCTGTAACTACGACTTCTGCTAAAACTTCGGCTTCTACTACGGCCACGACGAGGAGAACGCGACCTCACAGGCGAACGTGAATAACTTCGTCGCCCACTGAAGTATCACCAGGTGCACAGTATAAAAGTTAAAATTACAAATCATGTAGTAAGCCAAACTTTTTGCAGGAAAATTTGTTTCAGAGACAAGACAAACATACCTAACTTTCTTAGGACTGTTTTGGCAGTTCCTCTCTATGTGACCTCTTTCTCCACAACGGTAACACTTATTTTTCCAGTCTCCAGCCTTGCAATCACGAGCCCAATGACCATCAATGCCACAGTTGAAGCAGCGGCCAGAACCTGGAGCAGGTCCTCTACCCACATACTCTCGAACACCTCCTGGACCCCGTGGCACCTATTCAGGTAAAGCAACATCAGACAACATAACAAGATCATCAGCTTTTTGATACATATAGAACACTGACATCGTGCAATTTGTAGAATTTAGAGAATCATACTAATTGATTTATAAGAATTTATTCTTATCAAAGATTGCAGCCAAATAAACAACAAAGTGCCAACATATATAACCTTGTGGGATTAAATTTTTACATTAAAAAGAATAGCATCAGATATTCATGAAGAACAGAAGAAATGATTACAGGAAACCCCAACTGTAACTTACCCCCTTGGCAAATTCTACAATAATACGACGTCCATCAACCTCTCTTCCATCCAAGTTATATCTTGCATCATCTGCATCCCGTGCATCGCTGAATTCCTGTGCAAGTAGAGGAAAAAAAGAAAACCCAACACGAGCAACCCACATTGTGTACTTAAAAAACATATGTAAAGCTTAAATTAAGAAGGGGTTGAGGTGTTAAAACGTTCAGAGAGATGTAGAGAGAGAGGGTACATACAACAAAGGCGTAATCTCGCTTCATATCCACATCGCGTACTCTGCGGAAATGGTTTCCAGAAACAGTAAGGCCATCATAACACTACTTACGTACTGCAGTTCATGAAACTTGGTCCTCAAGACGAACTAAACACCCAGTTTGATTGTTGCAAATTCCATAAAAACATGCAAAGACAACATAGAAAATCGCCAAAGGCTCCTAACAATCTCGCCAAGAAATTCCATCAAGTCCACCCTCTCACCATTGACCACCAGGTCAGGCATAGTCCACCCTCCCACCATTGACCACCAGGTCAGGCAAAGGCTCAGAAAACCTTCAATAGAATCATTAAAGTCAAACTCAAAGTAACCTAGGGCACATTTTTCCTTCACAAAATACATGAGCACAATGATACCCAAGCAAGAACCATGCCTGGAAAGCAACTATGCTCTAAGGAGGTGGAGAAGCGACTCTATACCCTACATAACAGACCTCTGTCGTAGAACCAAGTTAGAGGGAACAATCGCTAGAATGCTAAAAAAGAAACCAATTGTAATATTCTCAATACAACCAAATTCTAATATTCTTGCTGAGTGATGCTTAGTTCATAAGGCTGCCTCTCACAAATGAAAAAATATCACTACAAAGTTATTACATTTTATTTCATCAAGAACAAACACTTCTAGCAAGATACTTCCAAAGGCTCCATCATCACAATTACCGATAAACAGTAATGATGGTATTTCTGATGAACATCAGAAGACAATCTACACTCAACAGCATTGTTGCAACAAACAAATATCAGAATTTGGCACAGCAAGATGTATAACAATTCACTAATAATCTGTTGATAGAGACAATGACATCACACAAGTCACAAGTAAAATGCAACAAGAGAAAGATTTAACAATGAAAGGGGGAAAAAGAAAATAAAACTGTATCACCATAGGAAAAAGTACAAAATAATTACCTCCCATATCTACTGAATACATGCTCCAAATCTCTTGAGCGGGTCCTTGAAGACAAGTGCCCAACATAGAGGCGAGTAGTGGTCCCATACCTATCCTCATAACGCGGCATCTCTGAACTGCAGGATCAAATATAAAAATGAAAATCAGAAGAAAATGAACGAGCTTAAATGTAAAAAATTTAACCTGAAGGAGATGATAAAAAAATAGGCAATGAATGCCAAGTCATAGGAGAAAACATAAAAATCAACCATAAACACAACAGGGACAACACTATGACGCCTCAAAATCCCAGAAAGGGGAACGATAATTCCTAGAATCTCTAACCCAACTCCATCACCATTAACAAAGTTCGCTTTTTTTCCCAGTATACAAATACATATATTTATTGGGGGGTTTGTTGGCTAAGGATTTAGCGGACAAAATAACTCACTCTCCGGAAAGTACTATTTGTGTCAATTGAGTCGCACACTATTTTGTGTGACTCAAGATTTTGTTCTCTTATCCATGAACGAAAATCTAATCGATTGAAGGACAGAGAAGAGGAAATTCAGCAGCACTAAATAGGCAACAAAATTTAATCTAACCGCGCTACCAAATAATTAAAGAAACAATAAGATGAATCCAACCGTAGAATTAAGCTGAATCCCAAGAAAAATCATCAAAACGAAGCAGAGAAACAGGAAGTACAAACCGAAATCAAATCGTCAGCAGAGAAATCGCAAAAACCAAAGTAACCGCATCAACATAAACAAGTATATACATATAATTAACACACAAAGAAGTAAAAACTTCGAACCTTGACGATCTAATTCCCAACCTGAAACAGCAACCCTAATTATAAAAGGACAGCGTGAATAGAGCGAGCGTTGAGATCTCGATGGCCTTTTATAGTACGTAACCGACGTATTAAACGGCTAAGATTAGTTGGTTGAATCCAAGGGTACAAAATCGACTTTCAGTGGGCCATAATGGATGAGTACTTATAGGCCCAATAATAGGTATCTAGCCCAGGCGGTAGAGCCCTACCCAAACTACTTAGGGGCCGTTTGGTATCCGGGTTGGGTTTGGGCTGAATTGTTATTCAAATGGACTATTTACTGTTCATCCAGGATGAAAAAGGTGAAATTTGAGTGTTTGGTATGAATGTTTTGAGATTGGGTTTAGTTAGATGATGTGTTTGGTATGAATGTTTAAAGTATATAAAGTTTATAAAATTGTGTTTGGTATAGTGGTTGGGTTTGATATTATATATGAAATGACAAAATTGTCCCTCCACAAAACATAAGAAAAAAGAAGAAACATTTGCAAATTGGATCTTCCCCAAATTCATTCCCACTCCCTGTGTCCATTTCACTGTAGTTGGAAAAACAAATTCAAGAACACAGAATCGGGGCAAGGTGATTCGGAGGAGAAATTGTTTGAGGCATCTTCTTCCCTCGTCTTCAAAACCGATCCGAGCACCTGTAAAGAAAATGGGAGTCCCGGCCATGGCAGCTTGAGGTGACAAGTGATCGATAGGAAAAAATCTCGAAGACACCCAAAACCTTCGTCACTATTCGACAACTCTCCGATGCAAAGGATTTCTCGAGCAAGACCCAGAACATCTGGGGAAGTCCGATGGTGGTGAGGTCTCATTTCTGGGTAACTCAACTTCTCACATTTTTTTTCTATGATTTCCACAATCATATCGTCATTACTCAAGTCTATCGGACTAATCATACTGCGGTGTTTCGATTTGTTGTGAAAATTTGGTCGATGTAGAATTGAGATCGTAGATCTACATATTTGGACTCCATTGTAGATTGTCGGCAACCTTCCCCGTGCGTTGGTAACTCACTCCGAGGCCATCAACTGGTTTGGAGTCGGCTTGGGAAATGGAGTCGAGGTATTGTTTGAGCGTTATCTTATTGATGCACAAATATGCATTTGCTAATGTATGAATACTCAAACTTGTTTCATATATATGTTTACTGATACTAAGTGGCAGGTTGCAAACATGTATAGATGTTAGTAGTTGGTAAAATTTGTATATGAGTTTTACAACTTGTGTTTGAAGCTTCAACTTGTGGCAAAACATGTATAGACTACAGTAGTTGGCAAAATTTGGAGATGTTAGTAGTGGCAGCTTCAACTTGTGTTTGAAGCAATATGATCATTTGATGAATGGAAAATTATTTGTTTAAAATATATGTAAGAGAATTTATTGTGTCCTTACCTTTCCGTGTTCAAAACATGTCCGGTAGTTCGAATTCTTTTCCGTACGTTGGTTCGAGTGCGAGTCGTGAAACGGCAAATGTTGGGTTGCGTTGTCGACATGAAATTCCAATGCAAGTCCAAACCTCACGGACAAGAAAAAACCCTATGCGACGTTTCATGTCGTGTCCCTTTCGAGGGGTAAGCAAGCTTTCATACCGTTGTGATATCGTAAGACATTTGTGAAGTTGCTACTTCGTGTTTGTTTGGATATACCTTTTTCGGTAACTCATATCGTATTTTTTAAATAGAACGATAGTTGTGGGATCTTTCTTTGGTTGGAGCCACCGCTAGATGGTCGAGCAAGGGAAGTGGCGATTGATTGCTTGGAGAAGATCGATCGGTTAAAGTTAGAACTCGCCACATTGAAAGCAAGGGAAGATAAGTTGAAATCTCGCACTAAACTCCTTTATGGTATTTGCATGTTTGTATTTGTACTTTTACTTTGTGCTACTCAAATTTCTAGTCATTCAAAGTCCAATGGCATTTGCAAGGTCTAGTCTTGCACATGAGAGCAATGGAGAATTTAGTATTTTGTTGGGGGAAGCAAGTTGTGGAGGACAGTGTCTTATGCTTTGCTTTTAATATGTTTGTTGGTAGTTTATTGTACATGTCACTCCGGTGTTTGCTTGTTCATGAATGGAGACTTTGGCAGCTTCAAACATCCGGTTTGCTAATTCATATAGGATACGGTTTTATGTTAATGTCATGGCATTAATTTAAAACATCACAAAAAAAATTAGGAAATATTGTTTGTCATATGTCTTGACTTAATAATGCAACAGATTTTCACCCAACATGATAATGTCCAAAATAGACACAAATTAGCTCCATACATTACTTTTGCCAACATTTGTTAAGTAGGATGCAAACAAGTCCAAAAGCCCAAACCGGGATAGGTCGTACCTAGAGTTTTAATGTACCTTCTTAATTACATATTTACGTAGCAGTCTAGTTCCGTAGTGGCCCTTTCGGGAAAATGTTATCATGTACCAACTTTCATTCTTGCACGTACACAACTTTAAGGCATCAATTTGAACAACTTGTCATCGGAGATAGGATGGTTCTTGTCGCCTTTTCGTGGGAACTGAACATCCCACAAGTCAGGGCAATCGGGGTCAAAGGGTTCGTCTTTCACCACTATCGGAGTGCGTGTGGATGACCCTGCCTCCTCCAAGAACACTTCGCCCGGCTTATGATGCTTCATCACGATTGACCACGTCTCAAATGACGGGAATCCAAACTGGCGAAACAATGTCTGCTCCGCGGTCTCCTACATGCAATGTCGATTACATGAGGTTATATTCATGAGACATGTTAATTTGGACGGTTGGCTAACTTGATTGTCTATGTAAAGTAGTAGCAAAAAATTGTACTGTTTACCTTCGACACCTTGTACCAGTACTCCACTCCTACCCGAATCCGATTTTGGTCTATATTGTACTTTACCCCAACTGTGTGGTTCACATAGTCACAAAATTTCGGGTAAAGAAGCACGTTGTTCATGACACACTTCTTCACATGCAACGCACTCCAACGATTATCATGCGTCTTCTGGAACATCTCCTGCGCAATCTCCTCACAAACATTGCTTAGCACCAACCCATTTTGTAGGTTGCGTTTGAAGCCAAGGCTGTTTAGTCGTTCCACCAAGTCCGAAGCTTCATCATGGCTGAAAACGTGGTAAAATGCATCAAGGTCTTTGCTCCTTCTCGGCATGATGAGTCTGCAAATAGACAAATGAGACATGAGATAATTAGTTAGTTCAATGGAAGATGAATCTGCTACGGCATATATCAAAACAATTGGTGGCCATGAGGACAATTTTACAAAACATAACCAAATATAATTTTAAAAAAGCAAGCATATGCATAGTACATGGAAATATTGTCCTTGTCGTTTTCTAAACAAATTTACAAGCATAATTTTAAAAACATAACCAAATATAATTTTATAAAAGCAAGCATATGGAAAGTACATGGAAATATTGTCCTTGTCGTTTTCTATAAAGTGTGGCATATGTTCATGAGTCAACTTTCATGAAAGTGTTCAGTCATTATGTGTGGCAGGCTTTCAATTTCAAAGCTACTACTCCATCACATATCATTTCAATACATTGAATATGGCACTTATTGATTGTTTAAGATTTCTCCCACCAACATTTGATATGCACTCATTTAATGCATCCAACGCTCTTATTTTACTTCAATCACAACTATTTAATGAAGATATATGTATTAGCATCGCATCCAATGTGGAAATATGGTGATATGAAACTTTGGTCGAAACATTTCAAGCAACAAAGAAAGGTAAGAACGCGAACCCAAAAAATGCCTCGTTGTCATGAATCCCTCAAGCAGGAGGACTACTTATACAATCTAGAGTGGGATGCCACCATTGTTTCTCTTTTTGCCGAGGTGCTCGCGGATCAGGCAAGAATTGGGAATTTCAAAGACGGTGGAAAAAACAAGCATGGAATCGAGACAGCGCATTACGTTCTCTCCAAGTTCTTCAACAAGGCATTTGATCTAAAGGCTTGTTTGAGGCAAGTCCGTTTGCTACGACAACGACACACAACGTTTTCAGCTATACTCAATCGCGATGACGTGTTTTGGGACCCGGAGTTAAACGTTGTTGTTTGCAGCGATGCCACATGGGACGAGATTGTGAGGGTATAGTATTATTTATAATAATTTCAACGATACTTATGATTTACTTGCATGTTAAATGGTCCCATTTAACATATGTCGATTTTATTTTCTTTAGATGGATCCATTCGCATTTGCGTATGCTACGAAGGGTGATCCAAATTGGGAGGATTTGAAGGTCATCTTCGGAGATCCAACCGAGGTTCATAACAAATCGCGATCAAAGCAAAGTGACAAGGGTATCATTCTTCTTGAAGAAGAAACAAATCCTTTCATTCGTAAGCCCTACATTCCGTTGGATGAAGTAATTATCATTTCTAGCGACGTATCCGAGACACAGGAGACAGACTTGAAGAGACAAGTTGGGTATGTTGGGCATGAATCGGATGATGATGACTCGTTCAAGTCCCCGTCAATCGCGACTGAGATGAGCTCGTCCACTCCACACTCAAAGATGAAAGGAAAAGGAAGAATGTTCGGAGATGGTTGTAGTATCAAGTTGTTCAAAGAGGACGATGACAAAGACGTGTAGATCATGGCATGGAGTCCACGTACCATGAATGTCACATGTTCTTCTTATTTTGCTAGTATGAAGGGCGAGGTCCTTTTACAAAACCCGATGGTTGTTTATGTCTAGATATTATCTTTATGCATGTCTTCTATGTAGGTGGGTAATGGTGTATCAATTATGTGTACATGTACTAGGTTGCCGTATGTTTTGGACAAGGCATAAAGCCTATTATGTGCAATATTAATGATGTCTTAAAAAATTCCCTTTGGTGTCCATGCCACTGCCTTGTTGCCATACATATTGCATTATCCAACTATTCAATCACAACATCAAATATATTACAAAATATTCTAAAAGGCGTTTGGAGACAAGAATTTGAAATGTAAGTCATATTACATACACAATTAGACAAAAGTGAAGTGGGCTGGTCTTCATAGCCACAACCCATTACAAAAGTTGCCAAACCCCACATGTGTTAATTTCACTTCGCAGGTTACATTTACACACAAGGCCAAAAGATGAGGACATGGATATCACATTTTCTCCACAATGTCCTTAATCAACACTTGTTTAGCATCGTCCGGAACGCTGAGGAAGTACACCATTTCATTCTCATTCATGGCCAAATGCTTCCCCACATGCACACGGGCCTCCAAACAAGGAAATTCAAACCGCTCTAGAATGTCATAAAGTTGTTCGCGTTTTGCATTCGCCTCTCGTGCAAGAGCTATTTTTGCCTTAGTGAAATCACTTATATCAGATTTCATCTCACTAATGTTCTTGTCATTCCGATCACAGTAGTCATTAAAAGACTCAAAAAGTGGGTCTCGAAGGCCATGGTCGAATTTTCTTGCCTTGCATTTCCCGGTTCGATAGGAGGTGTTCGAACTTTCTTCGACACCTTTGGACATGAATGCCGTGGAGGACTCTTCTTGTGTGTTTGGAGGAGGCACGGAGCTGGTCTTATTTGGGTCGGTGTTCCCCGTGTTAAGAAAGTCTTGCATCGCATCCGCAAAGCCGAGAGCACCCTCACCGGTTGCCCGATCTTTTCCAAATATCTCAAGCCAATCATTGTAGAAAGGCCAGGTTTTGTAGCGATAGGAACGCAGCGTTTTGTCGTTCTACGATAGAATTGTATTAGAAAGGTGAGGGAATTGTAATTGAAGAAGATGAAGTTGGAACTAGAGTACCTTGATGTATGCGTCCCATACATCATCTTGTACATCGATCATATGATTAGGACCAAGACCGAACCCACTTTTTGCCAACATTTGAGACAATGCATTGAAGTGCTTCTTCCAAGCATGAATCTTCGATGAAATGTGTGGTTCGGCCTTAAGGTCTGTTCGAGGAAAATGTTGTGCCATTGATTGCTCCAACAAATTTAGGTAACCTGTCCTAAATCCGTTGTCCGACTTGTAACCGCGGGCAACCAATTCCTTCAAAGAAACAATTAGTTGTTGTTCCTCGAAATGACTCCAAGTACGCCTACTATGGGGGTTTCCTATCCTTTTTGATGGGGCTTCTTTGCTGTTCATTTCAACTTCTGAAATGCAATTAAAATAATGATGCCAGCAGAAATGAAGATATACATTTTGTATTTGATATTTTTGCCAACAGAATTGTATATTAAAATGAGGGCAGAAATAGACATGTGGAAAATGACATGTTGACTACTTGTGAAAGTCACTATCAAGTACATGGTAGCATTGGAAAACAATTCGAAAAACTGTATGTTCAACACAAATACTACGCTACTGCCTATGGGACCACATATCTAAGACGATGTTGTCTCGTTTCGCTGTCCAATTTTGGGAGCACTCGACTTGATCAACGTATTGTATGCCTACAGGTGGCTCGTAATCGGGATTAGGAAATAAATCGGGCACCTCATGCTCTATAGGATCGATGGTAGAATTAGTACGAATGAAATTATGGAGCAGGCAACATGCTAGAATTATATGATTCTGAGTCTTGATGGGGTAGAAGGAGTTGCTCCTAAGGATTCCCCAACGGGCCTTCAAAATTCCAAACGCACGCTCAATTACGTTACGAGCTCTAGCATGCTTTCGGTTAAAATATTCTTGCGGTGATTGTGGTTCTGCGTTCACCCACTCTTGTAGATGATATCTAACACCCCGAAAGGGTGCTAGAAAACCATCACCATTTGTGTAACCTCCGTCACACAAATAATAATTGCCTGTCATAATCCGAAGTCATTAGTGGGCAACAAACTAACTCTAATTAGTATTGTGTGAAAAAAGATGCAAAGGCACTTGGATAGTGATGAATGTAAGACAACAATTACCGATGGGGACTTTTAAACCGTTTGGACGAGAAATGGCGTCACGCAAGACTCGACCATCTGCAGCCGATCCCTCCCATCCGGTCAACACGTAGACAAAGTTCAAGTTTCTATCACATACACCTAAGACATTTACTGACACGAATCCCTTTCGATTTCGGTATCGTGGCTTATCATGAATGGAGACCATCACGGGAATATAGGTGCCATCTAGGGCGCCAAGACAACCCTACAGTACATGGAAATATGTCCCGGCACGAATGAATGCCAAATTGGAGCAGCTTGTAAAGAAATATGGATGTTCTTGTAAACAAAAAGTATTCAAACAATGGTGATATCGTAAGAAAATGATGTTTACAAAGGTACCTTAAAATATTTCCAACGCTCCGATGTCTCATCTTCGGCAATAGCACTAGGTTGGACAAGGAGAATGGGATGTAGGGAAAGCAAAGCCCTTAGGACAGAATGGAAGTGTGTGCTGATTGTGTGACCACTTCTATGGAAATCATGCATGAGAACACGATTCTTTTTATGGTGTGAGAGGATAGAGAGGAAGACAGCAACTTGCTCGGAAATTTGTAGGTGCTTAGTGGGTTGAAGACCCCCAACATTTTCCAACAAAAAACAAAGACGGCTAAAGGTGTCACGACTCATACGGAGTTGATTGATACAGGTCTGATCACTTACAAGGGTCAGTTCACGAATGTGCTCTAATTGGCGGGAAATTTTACTAGAGACCACATACTTCTTCGGCCGACGATTCCTACGGGAAGTTCTCTCATGTCTATGTTTTCTAATGATGTAAGCTAGAGACATCATCATACATAATGACTTGAATGAAACATTGATGACATCTAAAGCACAAGATATAATTTCGAGATCCGAATCCTCATCCATAATTTTGAAATATCTAAAAAAACAAAGATGAATCTATATTATCATTCAGGTTACACACATGAATGAGATGCTATAAAATGTTCAATTGGACCAAAAATCACAAAAAGTGTATAAAAACAAGCATTGTAGAAGTATGAGGATCATATTTACGTAGCTAAGGATTTCATTACAAAATTAATTGCTCTGGAAGAAAGCATATTCAAAATGTTACTTTTCGTAAAAAATTGAAACAAGTGGATATGTCATAACATACAACATTTCAAAGAAGGCAGAAATTGACAAATTAATTTAAAAGCTTCAAATTGCATGAATCGTTGGATCTTGTCATACTTATTCATCCTAAAACTACAGCAAGCAACCCCAAACCTATTTCACTAAACATCAAGTAACATAAAACAGTGGCTTAGAGTTTGAGATATGCAAAGTGATGGGTACTACATAGAAGGTCAAAGCAAGGAACCTGCAGAAGTAGCCTTGAGATGGGAATTTGGATGAAGGACTTGATCACCAAATTGCAGTCTTCAAGATGAACGTACCTACAATGTAAAAGAGAAGTTGAAAATAGTAGTTAAAATGGAAAAGAGACCAGAACATTGAGAAAGCATGTTTTACATCCAATCCACGAACAAGATAAGCATGATCAAGACTGAGGTTTCAAATTCGATCCCTCCAGAAATGCATACTCCAATCCATATAACAGAATTAAAGTTAAGTTGATTAATTGTTAGATATAATATTATATTAATTCAGAAATGATCATGATCATAGTATACCTAGCTACTTTTGCTTAACAATAGAAATAGTAGAATATACTAAAAATTATTGATAAATAATTACTACCAAACAATTGGTGTAGGAATGAATGGGTGAAGATTGTTTGGTGCATTAATTTCCAGAACTGTAGGCTGGTGGCATATATATTAATTGATTCAATTAATTTTCCCAGTTTGTCTCATTGATTGAGAAAACAACAATAGGAGTCCTCACTGTATTGCACAACCAATTCAAGCCTTTAGACATTCACTTTTAATCATGGGGGAGAGACCCCCTCACATTATGACAAATACATTTAATTTTTTCTCATCATTCTTATAACACTTAATTGTATTCTTCTTCAATTATATAATGATTCCATTGATTAAAGAGACTATCAAAATTGTACCAATTTTATTAAGGGCCTCCTCCCTAATAAATATGTGTGGGCAAAATAAGTGTCCATGCATGATTGATTACCACATCCATATATAACTATTGAGTTTTATTAATTTTAATCTCAGACATCTAGTTAAATAAAAGTCAAAATTACATGATAAGTTTATAAGGTATATATGTTCTGCATACTCTTTTTTCTGTAATTATATTTACCACAAATATTAAACAAAAGTGCAACCAATGCAATCAGGTTGGACTTAACTGATTGAAAAAATCTCGTCGAATTCCCCAGATATTTAAGAGGAAATCAGACTAAACTATGTACTCCTACACATAGGAACGAGTGAAATCTCAAATGGATGACTTATAAGTAACGGCATCTAATACTAAGCCTCGTGAACTGATTCTAGAATCTCCATTAAAGGGTTTCACAAAACATGCAAAAATCCAAAAATCCAAAAATCCAAAAATCCAAAAATAATAAAAATCCAAAAATCAATCAGAGACAATCCATAATTCTAACTTGAGCTGCAGCAATGGAGCCTCACAAACTGGAAAAAAAAGCTTTAAGAAACCACAGATATGGATTTCACAAACAAAGTTTGATTAGTCAACTCAATACAGAAAGGCTACAGATTTCACATTATTTATGAAAAATCCAGCAATCTCCTACATTTTGAGACAGAATTTAATCTTCCCTACATATACATACAACATATGGGCTTTCATTCAAACCCAGAAAGCAATCAAGAACTAGTTCACTTTACTTGACACCCAAATCTTGATTTAAGACTCATTTAAAGCTCATCACATTTTTGAACAAGGAGCTGACATCAATGATAATTTACAAAAATGGGGGGGAAAAAAGAAAAAAAAAACAGGGGAGGAAAGGGCAACCCCAAAATTTCTCAACAAAAATCTTATTCAACAACTTGAAAATCAAAGCAAGGCACCCAATCAAAATTCAAATAGAACCCATATATCAAAATCAAATCTTTAGTCCAATAGCAAGCAAAGAACGGATGAAGAACAGAAAGGAAAATGTTTGCAGTGTTTGATTTTGTCCCTTTTTGTTTCGGATGAGTTTCGCACAATAAACCACTGTCATTGCTAATGCCAGAGCAATCTTTTTTCAAAGATCGATTGGTAAACAGAAACTCAAGACGAAGAGCCAAATGCGATGGAAACAAGCAACACCAGAAAATTTCACCAAAATAGAACTTCAAAACGCAAAATGAAAACGCAAAATGACCATGCAAAAAATGACGAAGCAAGAATCAATGGAGCAGAATGATACTTTTCCACGAAATAGAACTTCAAAACGCAGGTTACAAAATCACCAACATTCGCAAAATCCAAGCTCAAAGCTCTCCGACAACCCGTGAAAGTTGTGAAAAACAGAACAGAGAAAGAGGGGGGGGAGAGAGAGTTTGGGGCTTTCATACCGTTCAGCAGCAATGGAAGACGACAAGCTTGTACAAGGTGTGATGACCCCCAGTGCCTCTTCTCCGATTTCGAAATGCCGGCGCAAATGGAAGACGAGGAGACCCAGTTCTTCAAGCTTCTCTTCGATTTAGGCCATGGCAATTTTTGTAATATTTGGCTAAATTGGGGGTTAGGGATTCTACTTTTTGGAACAGTAGGGATAAAAGAGTAAAAATGAAATACACTGTTGGGAGTAATTATATCCCACCGATTTTGGTGGGTTGGAAAATTAATGGCTTTGCAGAACCTAAACCCAATACACTAACCCACCTAATCCAGGGCCTCTAACACACTTACCAAACATATACTTATACTTCTTACTAAACCCTACCTACCCTAAACCTGCTTACCAAACGCACCCTTATTGTATGGGCCAAATTTTTTTTTTTTTTTACTCCAAAACTAATCTATCAATCTATATATAATAGCAAAGACAAAATAATGATATTATATTTGTGTGTATAACAAAATATCAATTTTAGTTCGATAATTTAGGTCTTATTTAATTTTGGTGCACTATCATGCCAGCAAATTCGGGTCTTCTAACAAAAATGACTAAAATTGAAAAAAATTATGGACCAAAATTGAGAAGGATAAAGTTAGTAAATTAATGTTGAATAAGGTTTAAGTTACCAAACTAAAATTGATATTTTCTATATATATAACTATTTACCTACATATATAAGATTAGAAAATATTAACAGTCGTACGTGACAAGGAAAAAACTTTCATGTGTATATTCTTAAAGTATTACTTTTTCATGTCATATACTCTTAACGCATTACTTTCTATTCAGTGATGTGTATTATATATATACTCTTCACTAAAGGTATCGATTATTTGTTCTGTAGTATACACATATAACTGAAGAGTATATATGTAACAACATGTGATGGCTAAGTTGGGGCACCGTGTCATAGGGGCACATAAGTGACACTCATATTGTGATACTCAAAACTCATCAATTATAGTAAACCCATCAACTATAGGAAATTCAAAACTTTGATATGTGGTCGGAAAGGTGGATAAATTTAAAGGCAAAAACTTATATACCATTGGAACACATAGGGGCACAGATCTAGGTGTTATATACATGCTCTTCAGGTGTTATATATATATACTCTATAGGTGTTATGTTTCTTGGTGTTATAAATATACCTTACATGTATCATATATATATATATATATATAATAGTATTCATGTGATACCTGAAGAGTATATATATGATACATGTAGAGTATATATTTAACATCATAATGATGATTAATTTGGGGCATCATGCCCTTGGGGCATAGAAGTGTTACTCAAATTTAAAATATACCTGGATATCAGCTCACACGTAGATTAACAAAAAAAGATAAATATTATTTTCTTTTACTAGTTATTATATTCAATTAAATACAAAATTTATTGATTTTTATATAATTTCAATACACATTCAATTTAATTACTATTATAGATATTTAAATACACATTCAATTTATATAATATCGACATTTTTGTGATATTAATTTTTGTCAAATAATATCTATCAATTATCCGCAATTAATATCGACATTTTGTAATATTATTTTTTGTTCAATAATATATATCGACAAATAACAGTGTAATAATATGTGGTATTAATTTTTGTTCAATAATATATATCTACAAATAACAGCATGCACCACAAGAAAATCGATGATAGACAACGGTTAAAAACCGTTGTCGTAGGCCAAAAAGCAGCGTTGTCGTAGCCATGGTTGTCGTAGGGGTCAGCAAATTTTCACTCATAGACAACGGTTTTTAACCATTGCCTTAGACCCCTACGACAACGGTTGTGACGCACATAGACAACGGTTTTTAACCGTTGTCATAGGGTTGTTGTTCCAAAGAAGCGTTGTCTTCTCTATCTACGACAACGCTTTGACAACGGTTTTAAGCCGTTGTTGTAGAGGCCAACGACAACGGTTTTTAACCGTTGTCCCGCCGTTGTCATAGATAGATTAGACAACACTTTTACAACGGTTTTTGACCGTTGTCGTAGATACCTATGACAACGGTGTAAAACCGTTGTCCCACCGTTGTCGTAGCTGTCTAAGACAACGGTGTAAACCATTGTCGTTGTCATAAACCCTTACGACAACACTTTGGAAACTGTTGTCGTAGTGTATTTTTAGCGTTGTCTTTTACAAGTTTCAGCATCATTTAATAATTTTTATATATTAATTGAAATTCCAATATACAATATAAACATTGAACTCAAAATAGTCATATGAAATTGAAATATTCATCTAATAGTTCATACAACAAATATTCATCTAAGAGTTCATATATAACAAGTATTTATCATCAAAAGAGAAGTTCATCACGAACGAGTTACATCCATGACAAAGAGATCCAATGATTTGTAATTGGTCTAATCCTCTCATCAACCAATCATGCTACCTGCAACATAAATTTGAGAAATTTAATAAATATCTTGAACTTATAACATCCCTGACTCAAAACCTTAAGAAATTAAACCATGTATCATCAAATGTTACATTGACCATATGAGCAACCAAGCACATAATATATGCCAAGAAAATTGAAAGAACAGTACATAACAAGAATAAATACAATTTTATGTCTCCTGGTTGGCTGAAAGTTTGACTATAAGTGGTTTTCGGAAAGATCGAAGATATTATTGTGATGATCCATAAAACTTTAAGGCCTGAAAATTTTAAGTGGTTAGTACTTGGTTGTTGAAACTTGAAATTTCAAGGTAATTTTATTTTTATCATCCTTGCAGACAAACAAAACAACCAAGAAGTATTGACAAAAAGGATGAAACAAAAGAATCAATAAATACAACACTTAAGAAAATATGTTCACCTGTTGCAATCCAAATTCAACAATGGGCTTGACATCCCATAAACATTGATAATCCACAGGAGGTTTTCCTGGTGCAAAGACCTTAATGGTTGGACAACCTTAAATTTCATATTCCTGCAGTGTACAAGGATGAAAGATTAGAGAGTTCAGGGAAAAAAAAGCTTCATTTATGCAGGTTGGTCAATAAAATAAAAGTGGGCAATGGTCCAGAGCATGCTAATGCACACAGCTTACAAGAAATAAACACTCTTTCAATCCTCAGCCATGTATAAAATAAAAAATCCAAATCCCACACCAGATTTCATTTATAAAATTTGAGTAGAAAGAGTCATTGCATGTTCCTAGGCTTTGCAGCCAGAAACATGAAAAATATGTGAAAACAAGTCAATGGATTCTCCTTGGCTTCTGCTGCAATGGAGCATCTGCACAACACAACAATTTCTCAATATATAATTACTAAATAGTTCACTTCTAGGTTTCATTTATCTGGATTGATAGTTGCCACAAATTAAGCTCTATCAAGTAGCTTAGTTGTACGAACCTTGTAGTTCATAGAGTGAATTATAGTGCACCTTCGACCAAAAGCTTAGCCTAAGCTCTGCAACGCACATATGTAAAATCAGCGTTGTTGGATCACCATAGCATTAGATATCACCAAATTGTTTTGTTTCTTTATAAAGAAGTATTATTATGCTACATATATATCTTGTGTGTAATACTCTAAATTTCTAGTTTCTCTATCCACACATTCAGAAACATGATACATAACTAAAAACAACAACCAAGCATTTCATTAAGTAAAAAAGTATTTCATTAGAGCAGCCTTTTATACCTCGTGCTGGGGCCTGATATTGTGGAACAATTTCCATGAAACAAGTCTCACGGAATGATGTCAAAAGACAGATCTTTGCTGCAAACTGCATTATAACGATAATTAATTTAATGCCCCACATGTCATATACATGAAATATATTTAGGATTCACTCAAGATGTAAATAAATAAGATTTTCTTTCGTCAATCATAAAATCTAAAAACAAAATCCTCATAAAAAAGTAATTGACAGAGAAATAATTCCCTTCCATTGAAGAATCTAAATAGCTTTAGAATATGTAAAAGTACTCAAAACTCTATTTTAGCAATCCAAAAATATCAACTACATTTGCGGTGAAATCACAGCAAATTCACACTAGCATTAATTCACTCCAAAAACATTTCCCACAGAATCAGAAGACCTAAAGCAAGTAGATTCACAAAAGTAACTACACACATTAATAATGATGTCTATTAGACTCCAGACATTAATCAAGCAAAGCAAAAGGCCTATCAGACTTATGTCTCCTAACAAAGGAAGCTCCAAATGAAGTTTGGTGCTAATTTCATTCATCATGGAAAGCATACTCAATAAACATAGCTAAATCTAACATCCCAAAATCCAAAATTCGTAAAAACACTTTGAAATCAAACATACTAAACTCACCATCACACATTCACATTCCCAGTGAAAGTAAATCATTAAATTGCCCACAATGCACACACACATGCTACATATAGATGCAATAGAACTGCACACTTCTCCAAAATCACCCAAAATGGGGCACAAAAGCATGGTGAAGCAGATGATGGCTCATGAAAACAACTAATATAAATCAGATAACCGCAAAATTGCTCTCCGTGTCTACAAAAATGCATCCAGCTCCTATGCAACACTTTTCCTGTAAATCAAAAACCCATTACAGAAATGATTCCATATCGATCCTATTCAAACTATATACACATATAACAAATATATACATAAAAGTTTGGATGTATTATGCATGTAGAGAGAGAGAGAGAGAGAGAGAGAGAATTTAGGAAAGGTATTATTCACCAGATTCGAAGCTTCGCCGCTTAGCCGCTCTCCGCTTAGCCACGCCGTCTCCAGATTCAAAATCTAGGGCTTGCTTGCTCGGCTTGGTCGATCTGACCTCTTGTTGAATATGAAGAGATGAGAGATGAGGGACGCCAGCGGGATAGCAGCAGCGGTGAAAAAGAGAGAGAGAGAGAGACTGGCGGGGTAGCAGCGGCGATGAGAGCGAGAAGGGGGAAGCGGCGACCGGGACAGCAGCGGCGGGACAGCGGGGGCGTCTACAGCGGCGGAGGAAGTAGCTGGCGGCGTGGTGAGCAAGGAGGCGGGGATGAGAGAAGGCCAGAGAAAAAAATAGGGCAACGACGCGAGGGAAGGGGCGGCCGGGCAGCAGAGACGACAACACCGGCGATGACGACACCAGCGGCGACTGCTGCGGCGGCATCGGTGAAGTCTAGCATTTCAATTGGAAAGGGATATCTAGGGTTTTGGTTGGGGATTTTGAATTTGGAGATATAGTTTATACACTAATTCTTTTATTTTACATTTATTTACATATAATAGTAATAGTAATAAAAAAAAATATCAAGTTAATTTAGTCTACGACAACGCTACTATGAGGTTAAGACAACCGCTATAAAATTGTCGTTGTCTTAGGGATCAATGACTATGTCTCAACAACAACTTCATATCATAACCGTTGTCTTAGGGATCAACGACTACGCATCTAAGACAACCTCATATCATAAGCGTTGTCTTAGGGTTCATTTTTTACCTAAGATTACACATCTACGACAACATCAAGTCACCACCATTGTCTTAGGGCTAAATTTTACCCTACGACTACGCCTCTATGACAACGCCATTAAAAAACCGTTGTCTATGAGCGCATTTTTGCACCCTACGACAACGGTTTTGTCTACGACAACGCCAATTCTGGCTACGACAACGGTTTTTTTAAAAAATCGTTGTCTTAGAGGCGTAGTCTATGTGCATTTTTCTTGTAGTGATGATAATATCTATCAATTATCCGCAATTAATACCGATACTTTTTTATATTAATTTTTGTTCAATAATATAAATCGAAAAATAACAACATGATAATATTGATATATTTACATTTTTTCGATATTAATTTATGCACAATAATACATATATTGAGTCTATAATTAATATCAATATTTTACAATATTGTATCTTATATAATATAGATAACTTGACGATATTTATTTTTGCTGAAAATATATATTGAAAAAATATTTGTATGACAATATATTTTGTTAATTGATATTATTTAAATATATATAATAGTAATTAAATTGAATGTGTATTGAAATTATATAAAAATCAGTAAATTTTGTATTTAATTGAATAGTTTATCGAATATAATAACTAGTAAAAGAAAATGTTATTTGTTTTTTTTTAATTTACTTGTGACCTGATATGCAGGTAAGCGTGATTTGAGAGTCAAGGTAGACGTGATTTGAGAGCCACATCAGCTGATTTGAGAGTTAAGGTGGACGTGATTTGAGAGCCACATCAGCTGATTTGAGAGTCAATGTAGATGTGATTTGAGAGCCACATCAGCTGATTTGAGAGTCAAGGTAGACGAGATTTGAGAGTCACATCAGCTGGAAGAAAAATAAGATAATGTCGTGATAGAATTGAGTTGAGAGAGAGTCACATCAAATTCAGCTGAAAGAAAAATAAAAATGTCGTGATAGAATTGAGTTGAGAGAGTCACATCAATTGAGAGAGAAAAGTGTAAGATAACGCCGTGATAGAATACTTTAACGGGTTTCATTCTGGTTTTCAATCTTTCGAACTTCAAATTGATAATATTTATCTTTCATAACCGGCGTTGATAGATAAGTTATCTGTCGGGGTCTGGATCGATAAAATCCCTAATATAATATACACTTTTTTATATACAATCCCATGCATCGCATGATGAGTGCATGTACTACTAGTATTTGTTATAAAAGAATCATTTTTTAATAAAATTATGATTCATTTTTCCAAAAAGTCCTTAGACCATCTCCAACATTGTACAAAATTTTACTGTTAATCTTACACAATTTTTATGTAATAACTGTCAATGATTTCCAACAGTTTACATTATTCTCTGCACCAAAAAAGAATTATTTATTAATTAATTTATTTAACATTTTTTAATTTATTAATAATTTTTTGTTTCATTATTTTATGAAATTTTTATATTAAAATTAGTTTAATGTCTAGATATTATATGTATTTATTAATATTTTGTATTGTATTTTTTTTTCAAAATCGGAATGATTATAATAGCACTTAATATAAAAAATAAGGAAAAAAATGAATAAAAAGTAAAAATAATGAAAAAAGAACTTAAAAAACAAAATAAAATAAGAAAAGAAAAAGAATAAAATAAATAAATAAATAAATAAAAAAGAAAAGAAAAATTAGATGGCGCAAGAGTTGACCTTTGGCGCAAAACCAACGGTTAAAATGAGATGACGCAGAAAAAAAAAATCATTCTTGGAGATGAAAACATTCGCCATCAAATTGTGATGACGCACCGTTGGAGATGCTTTTAAGGATAATTTAAACATTTCATATTATCATTGTCAAATAGATAGAAATATTATTTATTATAATAATCGATAGAAAAGTAAATCCATCTGCAAAAATAAATAGTGTGAGATATTTCTAGTTTTCTACTTATCAAGCTACGTTCCTCTTATTTCTTGGACCTTTTAGTTCTTTAAAAAATTGTTTGCTTTTTTGTTTCTAGGGAAAAACTCATTTTTGGTCCACTTAAAGGGCTACTGTCCGTTTTTGGTCCATGTATAAGCCTAATTTCAATTTCAGTCCAGTTAAACCCAAAATTTGTCCAATTTCAGTCAAATCTCGTCGGAATTGCAATTTGCCGGCCGGTTTCCGGCGAGTGTCATGCACTCGCCCCCAATCTTGCAAAATTCGCTAAGGTGGCGCTGAATTGTAATTTTAGTGGACATGTGGCATTTTTTCTGAATTCAACTTTTTCAAAATGAAGCCAACTTTTACAAAATGTAAAAAAATGAAATTTAATAAAACAAAATCTAAATAATCCTAAATCTAAAACTTAAAAAAAAAAAAAACCCTAAATGAGATAATTTCCCCAAATCGAACTCCAACATTTCCCCAAATCAGAAAAACAAGAACACCTCGTTGAAACCTGAATTCGAAACCCTAAATTGAAATGTAGCCCTCAAATCGTGAGAAACCCACCAGAAAGCAACGTCGAAAAGTCCTCAGTGGTGTTAACTCTCGGAATCGATCAAAAGGGGAGACACCCCCAAATGTTGAAGATGCCCAGAACCCGATACTCAGTCGTTCTGACGTTCCTGGCGAAGAATCGGCCGAAAGAGGAGAGCAATTAAGGGAGCAACATGAAAATGAGAAAGAAAAAGCGGCCCAGAAAGGTAAATTTTCTATTTTGACAGAAATCGAATATGGAAGCAAAGTGTGTTTTGCTAGAGTTGAAATTTCAATATATAACATAGAATTCTTTGGCATTGAAGTGTGTGGTTGGTTGGTTGTTGGGGTCTCTATATGCTTGATATGTGTGGGGTACATGCTGTTTTTTTTTTTCCTTTTTTGTGTGGTCCATATGTGACAAAACATGATGTTGTTTACTTTATTGCTTTGACATAGATGCTAAAGAACCTTGTTTGACTGTGGAAATTCATTTTGGGGGTGATTTTAGTAATTTACCTTGTGCACAATATATAGGGGGGGACAAAATTGTTTTAAGGGATGTGAAACCCTCGGTCTTGACATTGACAGCTTTGAAGAATTATGTTGTGATTAGAAAAGCCCTTGTAGGATCAAATTGTAGATTTCACACCATTATGAACAAAGGGTTTAAATTGATACTAAGTGATGAAGACCTCAAGCTGCTCTTATTGCAAAATCTAAAAAATAGGATAATGCATATATACTTAGAATGTCAAGAGGAAGAAAATGCAGAATTGCAACCTATAGAATCTGGAAATGAATCCTCTGAAAATGATGACCTATCTGAGGACCCTGACTTTGTTATTGGTGATGATGGCAGTGATGATGTGTCTCAAAATATTTCAGAAAATGAGGAAACTTATGTGGGAAATTCTACAGATGTGTCTAATGAGGGGAGCAGTGAGGGTAGTGAGGATGATATAGTTGAATCTAATGGGCTTGATTTCAATGAGGGTAGGATTTCTGATGATGAAAACCCTAAAGAACAATATCCTGTTTTCAATCCACAAACCATGTTCAACCCCTCTTTTGCTTTAGGAATGTTGTTTACTTCCAAGGCTGAATTCAGAAAAGCAATACATTCACATGCCATCAACACTAAAAGAAGCTTGAAAATTGTTAGGAATGACAAAAAGAGGGTGTATGTGAAGTGTGAGGGAGAAAATTGTGAATGGAGAATGCATTTAAAGAAAGTAGATGACTGCACAACTTGGCAAGTGGGAGAGTATGAAAAAAAACATGAGTGTGTTGCTTCTCACACTATTAAAAACTTGAAATCATCATGGCTTGGTGAAAGGTTTATCCAAAGATTTCAATCTGACCCAAATAGGAAATTAAGGGCTTTTAGAATGGATGTAATAAGAGACTTAAGATGCAATGTGTCTAGGCAACAGTCATATAGGGCAAAGAAAAAAGCAATTGATCTTATCCAAGGCAATCCAGATGATCAGTACTCAAAACTGTGGGCTTATGTCAATGAACTTAGGAGATCCAATCCAGGTTCAACAATTCTAATGGGCACTGATGATGAGCATAGGTTCAGTCGTATGTATGTGTGTTTTGATGCATTGAGGAGGGGTTTCCTAGGTGGTTGTAGGCCTTTGATTGGTGTAGATGGGTGTTGGTTGAAGAGCACTCATGGGGGTGTGCTACTTAGTGCTGTGGGTGTTGACCCAAACAATAATCTATACCCTATAGCCTATGCAATAGTGAAGACAGAAAACAGGGAGACTTGGGAATGGTTCTTGACAGTATTAAAACAGGATTTGGAGATCAATCATCCACAGGACTATACCTTAATCTCTGACAAGCAAAAAGGCTTGGTACAGGCTGCCCTGTCTGTTTTTCCTGGGGCAGAACACAGGTTCTGTGTTAGACACCTCCATAACAATATGAAGACTGCAGGTTATAGAGGTCAGTTTGACAAAAACTTGCTTTGGAATTGTGCTCAGGCCACTACTCCTGGGAAGGCTAAAGTGTCCACCAATGAAGCTGCTTCCACCTGGGATCTAAGCATACTTGAACATGAATCTAGTGCTGTAAGTATTCTTGACTTATTGCTTTTAGTTGCCAACCAATGTACCCTGTTTGTAAGTATTAAAGTGTCTAAATATTATTGTTTGTTAAGGTGCTTCCACCATGTTCAATACCTGAAACTGAGATTTCAGAAAATGAAGGCTACTGTTCTTTAGAGGCTACCATTGATGACTTTTTGAACACTCAAGTAGCCCACATTCCAGGTCCATCAATGCTTGAACAATTGCACCAATGCAAAAATCAAACTGAAGAGGTATTCTAAATATTTGCTTTTAACTCTAAGATAATTTTAGAGTTTGTAAAACTAACAACATTTCAATCCACTAAGTCTTAGGTACAAGGTCATGAAGAAATCAACATTTCACAACTGAGTCAAGGGGTTGAAATTAATGCCAGCTTTCAATCCTCTAGGACTGTCATACCACCTGCAGGCCCTTCCAACCCACCTCCTGTGGCTGCAGGCCCATCCAATCCACCTCCTGTGGCAGGTCCATCAAGAGTGCAGATTAGAGCACCTGCTCCATTTACTAGTGGATTACTTCAAGCTGCTTGGATCAAGAGTACAACTGTGCAACCTGAAGTTTGCAAGAAAGTGGTGGTGGTAAATGGCCAAAAGTATCTGGATTTGACAGTACCACCTCCTACCAAGGACAAGAAGAATAAGAAGAGTTAGAAATCTACTGCAAAGTGACTAATTGTAGTGTTTTGTTGGCAGATTTAATGAAGGCTAGTGTTTTGTTGGCAGATTTAAACAATATTTGCTATTGTAGTGTTTTGTTGCAAGATTTGGAAAGATTGCTGGCATACTTATATTTTGAGGCCTTGTTTTGAATCACATTTTCAGATTTGGGTTCCTATGCAATAGTTTTGAATATGATTTGTGTTGTGCTTAATATGATTAAACCTGAATATCTTCATCATTCTGACAATGGACTTTTTCCAGTGTGTATTGAATTAACTCTTGCAAGTTATTTCAAGTACAAAATAAAGAACTATAAAAGATTAGACAATATTTGGATACTTGAACATAAAACATACTTGAACATAAGTCTTACAAAATAGAGTCTAACAATGTACCAAATTTATAAAGGATAAGAAGCAAATTATATGCTACTACTAGACACTACAAATGCTTCAAAATAAACAGGTACTTCAGAATGCAATCCACCAACAAAAGAGAAGCACTAATTGGATTACTATAAATTGTCTCCTCAAACTCTTGCACTTATCCTTCAACTTCTTTTTATCTTCTTTGAGAGTCTTGTTTGACAACAACAAACTCCGGACTTCTTCTTTTAACAGCTTCATATCTCCTTTGAGGTCTTTGAACTCTTCTTTCAACATCTTATTGTCTTGTTTGAGTGCAATGTCCTCTTCATTTAACCTCTCATAATATTCCTTCAACTTCTCATAAGCTTCTCTCAATTTTTCATAATCTTCATTGTCATCCCATAAGAAATAGTCACAGCCACCATTCTTCAAAACAGAAAAGAAAATACAATGTACATTCTCATAAAAACAGCACAATCCATTCTCATAATTAAATGGCAAAAAAACATAAAAACAGCACAATCCATTCTCATAATTAAATGGCAAAAAAACATAAAAACAGCACAATCCATTATCATACAAAAATTAACCGAATTTGTTTTAGATTCCCATAAAAAACATAGCCACAATCCATTCTCATAAAAATAGCACAAATCATGAAAAACTTCATAAAAAACACAGCCACAATCCATTCTCATACATGAAAAATTAACTGACTTACGTTGTATCTCCCACAACCCCAAAACTTCTTCCCTCGATTTGCTGCTGTTCTTGAGGTTCGTAGAACGGCTTCTCTTCCACACAAACACTCATGCGACATTGATGCTTGAGAAAGACTAGACATTGTTGCTTTTCATTGTTGTTGGTTGAGTTAGGAGACTAAATTAGGGTTCTTGCTTTTCAAGAGTTTGGGGCTGTCGATCCCCTTTTCTTTGGTTGAGTTAGGAGACTAAATTAGGGTTCTTGTTTTTCAGATTTGGGGAAATGTTGGAGTTCGATTTGGGGAAATTATCTCAGTTAGGGGTTTTTTAAGTTTTAGATTTAGGATTATTTAGATTTAGTTTTATTAAATTTCACTTTTTTTTATTTTGTAAAAGTTGGCTTCATTTTCGGTTTAATTCTGAATTCAGAAAAAATGCCACATGTCCACTAAAATTACAATTCAGCGCCACCTCAGTGAATTTTGCAAGATTGGGGGCGAGTGCATGACACTCGCCGGAAACCGACCGGCAAATTGCAATTCCGACGAGATTTGACTGAAATTGGACAAATTTTGGGTTTAGCTGGACTGAAATTGAAATTAGGCTTATACATGGACCAAAAACGGACAGTAGCCCTTTAAGTGGACCAAAAATGAGTTTTTCCCTTTGTTTCTATTACTGTAACAGTTTGATTCACGAAAATATAAATATCAAACGCATCAATGAATTCTCAATTATTTGATCGGGAAATTTGATAGAATACCATCCTAGCTAAAACACAATTTTAATGATTTTTCATTAAAAATTTTTTTTAATTTCTTGCCAAAATCTCAATCAAATACATACCAAAAGCAAAGAGAAAAAATATCGAAATTAATGCTTGCCAACAAAAGAAATTTATTTGAAGAAGCTAAGGCGCCATTAACGAGGAAGTAATTAGAAATACAGGGAGTCATCAATCAAAGAAATTTTACAAGTGAATTTGATCTAAGATCCCTCATAATTACCTTCTCTTGTTTCTGCTCCCAATCAAGAGAGCAAAGTAAAACAAAACCCTAAAGAAGAACCCTAAAGCAATGGTAATCCACAAGCAACTCCACTTGTCAATATCCGTGACCCCAGCTTGGTTGAGTATATCAGAGCCGGTGGTCAAGCAGGTGGAGCTGGTGATGTTCATGCCCAGAGTCTTGCTCATGGACTTGAGCAGATTGAGCTTCACCGAGTCAGGCACAGCTCGCAACGGTGAGTTGTCGAACACCTGAATCCCTCTCACGAAGCACTTTGATGGGTCATCGAACTCGTTCTGCATCACGCCCTGGTACGGATACTTCACCAGTGAGGCGTAGTGGAACCATATCCAGTACGATGGGATCCTGTCTCGGGTGATGAAGAGGCCGCTGAAGAGCACGAAGTAGGCTAAAATGGCGACCACCACCGTGTAGGCCATCATCAGGTTGAAGATGATGCCTGAGAGGAAGGTGACGAAGGAGCTCCCTGCCCAGAACGAGGCGAGGATGAAGATGAAGTAGAGAAGGAAGCCTGAGCCGCCGCCGGCCAGCCCCACCGCCCAGTAGGTGGTGGCGGCGAATGCTAGAGAGAGAAAGAGGAGAGAGGGGATGGAGATGATGGCGTGTGAGAGGACGTAGGAGGATCTTCTGTAGGCGTTGTATGCTGTCTCTCTCATGAAGATGTATCTTTGGAGAAGGAACACTGGTATGGCCTCTGCACACGTGTAGAATGTGGTGGACATGGCGAAGGCGAAGAACCCTAATCTTTCTTGAACCCCTTTTGGTGAGTTGTCTAGTTTCCAGAAAATGGTGGCCAGGATGATGCCTGTTATGAAAACTGCCCCGAATCGGGCCCCGAATAGCTCCGGGGCCCGTCTCGAGTTCGTGATCGATCTGTGGGCGATCACGATCATTTCTTTCCAGAAGGGGTTTGCGTATTTTGGAACGGAAGATGAGAGGTTTGAGTACTCCATGTTCGTGGCTCCTGAAACTAGCTTCCCCATTGAAATGCTTGCACTAATGGCGTCCTTTAGAGAGAGCCCGGTTGGGTTCATGCTTCTATGGCTTCTCTTTCTCTGCCATGCCTTGTTGAACTCGACCAGGTTCTTGGTGCCGCCATGGCTGGTCTCGAGCTCTCGAATGTAGTCGAGAGCGAACTCGGTCTTGTCTTCGTTGAGAGGGATTGGATTGCCGAACTCTCCGAAGAAGTGTGGAAGAATTGCAGGGGAGCCACTGTAGACAGTCTGGCCACGAGAAAGAATGATGAGGCGGTCTAACAGGCTGAGGATTCTGTAACTTGGTTGGTGGATCGACATGATCACGATGCTTCCACTCTGTGCGATTCTCTGCAGTACTTTGACCACCATGAACGCGCTGGTGGAGTCGAGCCCTGAGGTGGGCTCATCAAGAAACAGTATGATGGGGTCGTGAATGATGTCGGTGCCTATAGACACGCGCCGCCTCTCGCCGCCCGAGACGCCGCGGTGGCCCTCGTCTCCGATGATCGTGCTGGCGGCGCTGCGGAGGCCCAGCTGGTCGATCAGGGCCTGGACTCGGGCTCGCTTGCGAGACCTGGACATGGTTCTTGGAAGCCTGAATTCTGCAGAGAACATTAGGGTTTCCTCGACGGTCAACATGGGGAACAGCAGATCATCTTGCATCACGTATGCTGAGATCACTTTCAGAAGCTTCGATTCCAGGGCTTCTCCGTTGAGAGTGATGCTTCCTTTGAGGCTCTCTCGGGATATCCGGTCAGCCAGGGCGTCGATCAGGGTCGACTTTCCGGAGCCACTGGCTCCGAGCACCGCCATGATCTCGCCTTCCCTGGCTTCACCGGAGATCCCATTCAACAAGATCTTCGTTTTGGATCCGTTAATGTTCTCGACGAGCCTCCCAGCTGATCAGCATTGTTGCCACCTCTGCTTCTGTGGAAGAGCTTGGGGAGGATTCTTGGTCGGATCTTGACACTGTAAGTGAGGTTATGGAACGAGAGAACAAAGGGCATCGACGAGGGTTGAATGAGAGGATCGTGGATTTGAACGACTTGGTGGGACGAGGGGTCGTCCGTGGAGTCTCCCACACGCTGCAGAAGCTCTCCCAGCGTGTGGGAGATGCTCCGTTTCGGCCTTCGGCTCAGCTGTTGGACCTCCATTGCTTGCCGAGGGCCAAGGAATGGAAGATCACTCTCCATGGACAAGCTATCACTTTCACCACTACTAGGCATGATTGGTTTGTGATTCTTCAAAATCAATTATGGCACAAGGTAACTAAAGAGGGGATTTTGAAGTACAAGATGGGTTATTGTATACTATAGGTTGAGATTTCATTTGTTTCATGAAATGGGCAATGTTTTTTTTGTCACATTATTTGTCTATTATATGATGAAATGATTTTCGTAGTGGGTTGGTTGTTTCGTGTGGGATGAGGTTTTATGGGCAGGATTAGGTGAGGGGAGTTGCACTGCTTTTAACAGTTCTCTACTTGTTAGTTATACATATGTGTATTGTGATATAGCTGTTTCAACCTCCAAATTCACTACCAAGTCTACCATGCAAGATTTTCTTTGAATTCGACGTTGTGTGATGGGATGAACCTTTAACTATGCTACCTCCGCCCCGATTGAATTTGTCTAGTTTGACCAGACACAGAGATTAAGAAAAAACAGTTGACTATTGTTTTTTAAGATAATTGGGTGACATTTTTGTAATAATGGTGAAATATAGGGATATAAGTGTTTGACTTTTGTGACATTTTAAGATTGTTTTTTTGCTTTTGTGTGACATTTTTGTAATAAGGATAAAATATGAGGATATTAATATTTGACATTTGTTGCCATTTATGGACTGACAAATTCAGTTGGGACAAACTAAAATGACAAGTAGGCAAGTTGAGTTGGGATAGAGGGAGTACGTCATTTTCTATACTTAGATTATTCAATCTAAACTTATCTTGGGCAAAAGAGAAACGTAGATTGATATTCTTTTTAGCCACGATCCAGAAATCGGGTATATGTCAAACTTTACATATTTAATATGGCATGGAACTGAATTTTACTGAAAAAATAAGACAGTCAAAGAAATATCAGTACTTTACAGACCCGACAGTCTTATTGATAGAGTTTTTTTTTTTTTTCGTGTTTGTAACTATTCTATTCTGTACAATGTGTAAGTTACGTACGTAACAAAATTACTAGATTCGTCGTGTATACTAAATGATGGGAGGAAGATAAAAGATAGATTTTGAATTGAATGTGTTGATGATTATCGAATATGGATCAGATTAGCTAATTGAACTGCCACTTTATTTGTTTCGATGAAGTGAATTCAGTTGAATACTATATTTGCATAGTTTTCTAAGCCTAGTTTGGGTTTCGTATTAGTAAATAATTAAATGTGATGTTGAATGTGGTGGCCAAAATTTCCTAATAATGTATTTTGTTGGACACGCAACAAATGGAATGTCAACAATAATAATGTTAATGTCAGCTCTAATTAACTAGACATATACTTTTTATCTTTCGTGATAAAATGAATTTGTAGTAGGTATGGGATGTTCATCTATATATTCTCACCTTTTCTTTTTCTGGCTTGTTAAATTTATAATAAATTGACTTCTTTCATTAATAGCCAGAGTTCACTTTTAACGTAAGTTAACATAGGAATTTATATGAAATGATCTTGTAGATATGACAATGAAGCTTCACTATCACAATTAAATTCAAATGTGAAATAAAGGTTGTGGGTTAATTATCGATGAATATTAACTTCTATATATGAGACACCTAGATGTAGGGTAAGAAACTTTTAATTTAATAAGTTCAAAGAAGTAATTAATATAAGAGTTAGGCTTTGCAATAGAGCAAGACAAAGTAGGCATTCAATCAATTCATCTTTTGATTCAACATGATAATCTCTTTTCCCATTGAAACAGTGACTTGCATTATAAAAGTTTCATTAATTATTATTTAAAGGGAACAAAAAGTATATTTAGATTCCTACTTTTGTTATTATTATTATGAAATTTTAGTCCTTATGTTATGAATTTAATTAATCCTAATTAAGATTTCAGATTCTGGTTTTATCAATGAAATAAAGTAGATAGTAATACAGCAGTAATACGAAGATGCAGAATAAGCAATGTAATGTTACAAGAGAACATCAATGGCCTTAACACTTGTACTATAGAAGGCTAAAACTAGCTAGTACTAATTAGCAACTAAGTTATACAACAAAATCTTCAATAATGTTTCTACCATTTTCATCATCTTAATCATATTTAGGCTTCCTCGAACACCAATCAGCAAAACCTGCAGAATTCCTACCAACAAACTTGAGAGCTTCATCTATCAATATCACCGGAAAAGCAACGGCCAAAACCAACATCCATTCGTTCAAGCTCAGGTGAACTACACCGAACACGTTGGCCAAAAATGGAACATAAAGGATCATGAAGTGTAGGCCAAATGAGATCGACATGGCAACGAGTAGCCACGGATTCACCCACGGTGGCATCACGAGCAGGCTTGTCTCGTCTGAAAGGGCATTAAGGGAATTGAACATTTCAATGGCAACCAACACTGATAGGGATAGTGTAGTAGCTTTCACCTTCCCATGTTTGAAGTAGTCACAAGGATTGTCATCAAACCGGAACGTCCGTGATCCGGCTGTGAAGGGCAATACGGTGAAATTCTCCCAGGATGAGCAGTGGCTCCAATTTGCAAGCTCAGAATATGTAGTAAGAGAATGCCCATCCCCACTTAGGTCTATTCCCATGAAGGAATCATGAGTGTACCAAATTACGAAAACTCCCACCGTTGCCACCCCAACGTACGTTCCAATAACCTGATCAAGAAAATGGATCAAAAGACGACACAACATTTCTAGTTCAGACAACAATGAAATAGTACGTACTATACCAGGTAGCGGAACAATGTCCAAGCTGAGACAAGGGAATCATCACCTACGTCGAGGTGGCTTCTTCATGATGTTTTTTTCGGGTGGATTGAACCCTAAAGCTGTGGCAGGTGGACCATCGGTTACAAGGTTAACCCATAGAAGCTGAACTGGGTTTAAACCTTCAGAAATCCCCAAAGCTGCTGTCAAGAATATTGAAGCTACTTCTCCAATGTTTGAAGAAATCATGTACCTGATTAAATTGGTTTCAACACTTAGAATAATATTCTTATGATCATCATGACCAAGATTAAAGAAGGGCGATTCACAAACCTTATAAAAGCCTTCATATTGTTATAAATGGATCTACCTTCACCCACAGCAGCAACTATTGTACTGAAATTATCATCAGCAAGAACAATATCAGCTGCCTCCTTTGCTACCTATACAATTTCATGAAGTTGATTATAACAAGATTATATACAATCTTCAGATCTTTAAGAAGCTACCAGAAAGTTCTTACCTCTGTTCCAGCAATACCCATGGCGATTCCAATGTCAGCTAGTTTAAGAGCTGGTGCATCGTTCACTCCATCCCCGGTCATAGCAACAACCTCACCATCTTCTTTAAGCAACATCACGATCTCTTGCTTATGTTTCGGCTCTGCTCTAGAGAACAAAAGGCCTCCATTTTGTCGAAGATGGGATTCTTTATCTGGTAATGCAATGAACTCTTTTCCAGTTAGGCTTTTCGTGATGATATCTTCTTCTTGTCCAAACACACCTATTTCACGGCATATAGCTTCAGCAGTGTTCTTGTTATCTCCTGTTATGACTATCACTCGTATCCCTGCTTCTCTGCAATCTTTAATGGATTGGAAAACTTCTTCACGAGGAGGGTCTCTAAGCCCAACAAAGCCCACAAAGGTAAGATCACTCTCTATTGATGGATAGTTTGATGGTTCTAGTAGAAGACTATGAGCTGGATGATCTTCATTGCCATCATAGGTTTCAAACTCTTGAAGCTCGTCTTTGTATGCGAAACCAAGACAGCGCAATGCAGTTGTCGTCATTTCTTGAAGGATCCGTAAAATATTGGCCTTCGTAGTTTCATCCAAATTCACAACAGAACCATTTTGCAATTGGATATACCTGCTTCTCTCTAACAGATTCTCTACTGCACCCTGTCATTGTGAAACTTCTCATTTTAGTACCATTATCCATACTAAACATATCAAACCGTACCAATATCACTGTAGAGAAAAGAAAACATTCAAGCAAGAGAAAGGTGAAAGAATTACCTTCACTAGCAATGATCTTTTCCCAGATTGAGATATGACAATGACACCCATAGACTTCCTATCTCGATCAAATTCAAGCGTCGCAATTCGACAGTTTAGCGTATTCCACTTCTTGCAACATTCTTAATCATGCAAATGTAAGCAAACATGCCATTGTATCAAATTTGCGGATAAGAAAATATTATCTCCTATTGATAACATACCTAATGTATCTACATGAGACAAAAATGCATGTCTGAGTTCTTCAGGGAGCCCCATTTTCTCAACTGCAACCTGAATTAAGTACCACAATAAAATCAAATTAAGTAAAAAATGCAACTTAAAATAAAAAAATCGCGATGTGATTCACCTTAAGAGCAGCCTCAGTTGGCATCCCATTGGCAACATATTTGCTACCTAACCAAAGAACACTAGAATCATTGCATATAGCAGCTATCTTTGCAATCATCTGAAGATTAGCATCCATCTCATTAGGCCATTCTTGAATTATCCCATCAAAGGGATTAAAAGTAGTTCCTTCCACCTTAAATTTCCTCACACTATCCCTCGTCTCCCCCATTGCAATGATCTTCACCACCGCCATCTGATTGGTCGTGAGCGTCCCAGTTTTGTCCGAACAAATGACCGTTGTACAGCCTAAAGTCTCGACACTCTGCAATTTTCTCACAAGAGCATTCTTACGTGCCATTTTCCGGGTCCCAAGTGCCAAGCAAGTCGTGATCACAGCTGGCAAGCCTTCTGGTATTGCAGCCACTGCCAGTGCCACCGCGATTTCAAAGTAATACGTGCATTTCTCGAATGAGAACTTGAAGTTCTTAGGCCATCCATTGGCATACTCCCATGTTAGAAAGTATTTAATGTTGATCAACCAAACCACAACACATATCACACCGATTATCTTCGTTAATGAATCTCCAAACTCGTTTAACTTCTTCTTCAATGGAGTGTCGTCACTTTGAGCTGCTTCATGAATCTGCTCATGAACTTTGCCCAACTCTGTTCTCATCCCAATATGAGTCACCAAACAAATGCAATTCCCATTAACCACAGTAGTCCCTGCAAACACCATGGATGACTTGCCTTGAATATCAGCATCAACATCAACCACTTTATTCGTCTTGTTGACGGCCTCACTCTCCCCCGTCAACGAGCCCTGTTCGAGTCTCAAAGTCGAGCTAATCAACCTCACCACTCTCATATCTGCAGGCACTTTATCCCCAGCTTTGAGATCAACTATATCCCCAGGGACCAACTCCTTGGCAGGGAAGGAGGGCATTTTCGTCCCATCGCGAATTACAGTGGCTTGATCCGATTGGATTTCCTTCAACGCCTCCAACGCCTTCTCGGCGTTGCCCTCTTGCCAAATCCCAACTATGGCATTGACAATCAGGATTAAGAAGATCACTACAGGCTCCACAAAAGCTGTCAATCTATCGCCCTCATCGTACAAAGCTAGCGTGAAGGACACGATAGCTGCGGCGAGGAGAATCCGAGCGAGAGTGTCGTTCAATTGATCCAGAATCAAACTCCAGAAAGATCGATCCTCATGCTTCTCCAACTCATTGTACCCATGAATTTCACGCTTAGCAATCGCATCACGCGATGTTAATCCAGATTCTCGGTCAGTTTGATAGTACTTTTCACATTCCTCGATCTCTTTAGCCCAAGGAGAGAAGATTTCATCATCTGAACCGCCATTCAATCCCTCAACCACGCTTTCTCCACCTTTTCCCATGTCAAATTACTACACTTAAACCCTAAAAAAAAAAACAAAAACAAAAACAAAAAAAAAAGAATTGTGAATATGGAGATTGTGAAGTTGATGAACATAAGAAACAGAAAATAACAGGAAAACTGAATGAAAATTACAAACGATGCTTACCATATATATATAGACTTTTGCTCAGATTGGTAAACTTCGAAGAAGCTTCATTCATGGGGATTATGGATTTGTTGAAGTGTTTTTATGGCAGTTTTCAATTTGAAAAAGGTGAGACTTGGAGGAAAAAAGAGGGAAGTTACAGTGAAACGCGATCACTTTTATCCTGGTAAAGTTTCCTGGATTTTTACCCTCCAGTTTACAAAATCTTTAACCGCCGTTAAAAACACGATCTTTTGGGAAATGAATTTTTTTTTTTTTTTAAGAACACGAAACTTCTTGGAATAATCGTATCCGACTCCATCAATAATGGCAAAAATTTATATACACCTGGAGCATATAGGGGCACAGATCTAGGTGTTATATTCATGCTCTTCAGGTGTTATATATATACTCTATAGATGTTATATTTCTTGGTGTTATAAATATACTCTACATGTATCATATGTATATAAGAGTATACATGTGATACCTAAAAAGTATATACATAATAGAGTATATATTTAATATCATATGATGATTAATTTGGAGGCACCGTACCCCCGAGGCACATAAGTGTTAATCTTCAATAATTACTTTACATTAACAGTTGACTAAATAATGTAATTGAGAAATAACTTATAAGAAAATCAGGTATAATTTATGGTAGTATTAATTGAGCATCATTAACTTTTCCATTAATTCACTTTATTTGATGAACGCAAAAACTCATGTGAGACGGTATCACGGATTATTTTCGTGAGACGAATTCTTATTACCCATGAATTGAATCCATATCCACAAATTTTCATATGAATTGATAAATATGGGTTATGGGTTGACCCGTCTCACAAAAAAAGATCTGTGAGACGGTCTCACACAAGACTTACTCTTTGATGAATCTGATTTTCACAAAATTGCTTGCCAACCTACATAAACGTGAGTAAAAAGAGCATATTCCATTAATTCACTTTATTTGGGTCTAAGTTTGTTTGTTTTTTAATGAACTTTTATACCATTTTTTGACTCATTTTAAAGCTAATTCACTGATTATTTTCCTCTTATGAACTCAAACAAAGGTTAATGTGTTTTTAATTATACATATTGTGTACATATTTAAGTTAGAGACATATCATATATATATATATCACGATATACATGTACGTTATATGATTATATCGTGTACATATATATGATATGAATCTTTCATGCACACGTACATGATACAACTATTAGTTATGTATATAATATGACTCTATCTTGCATAGGTGCATTATATGAATTTGGCTTTATTTTTAATATTCAACCTTTCTTATGTACTAATGATAATTTAGACATTTAGCCCTATAAAATGGGTTGAAAAGTTCATCACCTTATATTCTTATAAAAAGGATATTTGGAACCATTTACACTAAATAAATTGAGTAGTTACTAGTGGACCCAATTATCGATTCATTTAATAATCCAATAGAATTATCCATTTTTCTCGTGTCCCACTATTATCCAATAAAATTTCAGCAGTCAGATTAATGACTATTAAAATATTTTAATTATTCTGAACTTATAATTTTTTTTAAAAAAATTATAGGGGCCAATAGGGGGGCTTGTAGCTCGCCCACACCTAAAACCACTCAAAAATTATTATCCCTACCTATTTTTAATTAATTTTACATTAAATTGCCCTCAAGATATTTAGGATGGAAATCATTTTTGAAATTGAATAGATAAATAACAAATAAAACATGAATCTTTGTTAGATTATAATTTCAATACAAATTCATAAATTGAGTAAAATGAATCAATAACCTAATATACTATTTTGTTGTTCGAACTAGGGTTGTAAAAGAAGCGAATCTTTTTGATTCGATTCGGTATTCGAATTCGAATATAGTGATTCGAATTCGAAAAATACGAATAAGAATCCGAATAAGAATATTTTTTTATATTCGTATATTATCCGAATACGAATAAGAATATGATGGTATTCGATTCGAGTATTCGCGAATATATTCGAATAATTATATATATCAATAGTTAGATATTTTACTTTTTTATATTAGTATTTAGTAATGCCTAAATACATATTAGTATTACATAAAACATAACCACATATTATATATATTGTAAAGTAATGTCTAAAAATTACCTAAGTATGTAAAAAATAATATTAATTTCTAAGTCGTATTGCAAGAATGATGGTTGGATCATGGATGCTAGAAAAACATTTTTGTTGTGATACTTGTTTGATGGATTTGACTATGAATTTTAATTATGTTTATGTATTAGAACCTTGGATGTTAATTTGCACGTTGATTTTTTGTTACGGTACTTGTTCGATGATTTGACAATGAATTTATATTTATGTATTTCGAATCTTGTATGTTAATTTGGTTAATGAATTATTGAACTTGAGTTGATGAATTTTATTGTTTATTTAAGTACTATGTAGGCATATTAATTTGGGAAAAAATATATATTTGATTTTTTTTTTGAAATTTTAAGTTTAAAATTTTCGAATACGAATATTCGAATATTCTCGAATATATTCGAATATGTTAAACGAATCGAATAAGAATTTCATTTGTTATTCGAATAATAAACGAATACGAATACGAATATTCGAATAGTTAAATGAATACGAATCGAATATCATGGTATTCGATTCGATTCGATTCGTTTACAACCCTAGTTCGAACAACTATCAAGTTTTGATTGAAAAATTATGAGACGATCTCGTATAAAATATAGTCGCATAAAAATACTTGGAGCTACAATCTGAATGTGGCAGAAATTATTCCCAGACAGTGCATAAGAATAATGGAGAAGAAAAATAAAAAATGTAGTCAAATTGCATTCATCACTTCCTTCTTTAACCGTGCATGCGCTGCCACCCAATTAATCATCACTTTTACCAAAGTAAATACCATTTCTCTATTTTCATTTTCGAGTTGATCTATTGACAACAAGATTTAAGTGTATTTTCTACAAATATTTTATAGATATAAGTATATTATTCTTCTACTATAAGTATGGTTCTCGTGTACTATGTATGATGCAAATGTTACATTTGAGTTTTTGTGTTCTTTTTCTCTTTTCGAGACTGCATGTGATCGAGACCACTTGCAACTTAATTATGTCAGGTGTATTATCATTACGGGATTGGATTATACAATTGAAAACGTAATTAAATTTAGACACAATGTTCTATTATATGATGAACTATATAGATTATAATATCTATTAATTAAAATTTTCACAAACTTACACTGATATGATACCACATCTATGGTGCAGTGCCACGTCTTAAAGAGCATCTTTGTTGTTCCACTAATCATCATTGCATTGAGAACATAATTAAGCCAAATTATGCTTACACAAAGCCCATATTCACTTTCAGTCTTCCTTCTCTGTTTCATGAGAGAGAGAGAAAGAGGGGCATTGCTTTGGCAAGATTCAGAAATTTCTATTAACCAATTGATGAAATGAGCAAAATTTGCATATCAAAATGCGTAAACGATGCAAGAGTTCCAGTAAGGGCCACATATGTCAACCTCTACAAGTGGCCGGAATCCGATGAGGAGTTCATGAGATCCACCGCCATGCACGGCCGAGGGCGACAGTAGGGTGGCGAACAGCATTTCATGCAGAAAACGTATCTCAAAAGCTACACGTTCTCAAGAGAGGAGAGACTGTGCCCCAAAGAACCGTCAAATGCTTTGCGTAGGTTAGAGGGAGGATGGCGGCCCGTAGAAAGGAGGCTGGAGAGGCGCTCACAAGGCAGAGGCGGCGGCGCTGCGTCGTGGTGAGGAGAGTGAAAGAGTTTTCACGCGCCGCCTTGCGTGCTATTTTCCGAAGGTTGCTGTTTTGTACCACTAAAGTCGATGTTGCCAATGCTACCCTTTAGCTTTTTGATCATTTCTCGTCTTTTGATTTTTCCCACTTGGTTTTATCGTCCTTTCCATTGTTATAATCTTTACCTTGATGTTTCGATTTGATTAATTTAATTTTGTTTATAATTATATATTTAAGAAATTCAAGATTGGTAGTATTTTCTAAGAGTGAGAGGGGTTCAGGTATAAACTCTAATAAATGCCTTCCAAGAATTCATTCACAAAAACTCACATGAGGTCATCTCAAAGGTCTTACGTGAGAGTTTCTTATGTCTTATGCATGATCAATGTTGACAAGCTCCCCTTATTAAGTCATATAAACTCCATCTTACTTCTTCCCACATAAAATCGTCTCATATAAAACCTACTCAATTTAGATTTAGATTCGTTGCCCAGTAGCTTGCATTTTACACATTTTTCATCGTATTCATCCAGCAATGCACGAGGAAAACGATCCACAGTTATTGCATCAATTGGTGATATGTACTAAAGGTACCAAGATCCACTCAACTTCACCTAATAAGCAAAGGCTAATTCGAATATCCAAATATAACAAATCCGATATCATTCATAATCGATTCACCATATATATAGGTGTATGCATCATTTCATTCTTAAATGAGCTAAAAACAAGGTAGTGGGAATCATTAAATGTATAAAGCAAAACACATCACCATCGACATCTAAATGCACCATGTCAATTTTCTACTTGTTTCCAGAGTGGCTCCAACAGATTTTGTCTAGACAACAAACGAACCAAATTCACAAATGCACACATGACAATATCTCAGGTAATTAATTTCAGATTCAAATTAAACAAACTGAAAACAGATTTTGTCTAGACAACAAACGAACCAAATTCACAAATGCACACATGACAATATCTCAGGTAATTAATTTCAGATTCAAATTAAGCAAACTGAAAAGAGATGCCAGGGTCCATTGGATAGATAGATAAAAGGAGAGATTTGAGATCCATGATAGCAAATTCATGGGTAAATGGTCATGGATTTTAAATCTACCATTTTCATTTTGAAGTCTTGGGTCATTTGGGTGGATTTCAAGTTCACACTAACTTCAGTGGATTTGAAATCTATTCATTTGAAATCCTAAATTCCAAATCAATCTATCAAAGACACAACCTTATGATTTAGTGTCAGGTATAGAAGCAGATCATGGGCATACCCAAGAGGAAAGAATACTCCCAAAGGCGTCCAAAAGTGAAGTGGGATTCACTAGCAATAAGCCAAGTTAATTCATTCTCATGGGCAGTTGCCAGATTATAAGGAAAATCACCTAAATTATATTTGAGATATCACTAGTACTAAGTCTAAAGGATTGCTCATTCATCATGAAGCCCAGTTCCCAGCTATGCTAAATAGTATTTGAATAGCAATCTTCTAGTTACGTCGCCAAGAGAAAAAAATAATATGATGTGAAATCTTGTCAAATATGTAACAGGTTGAGATAAGCTTTTGTGGTTTACCTACTAGATATCTCTACCGTATCAGATAGGTAAAATCTTAAAGTAGTCCAGAACAATACATAATCTCAGATTATCAGAACTAGGGAAAAACAGAGAAGTTATGAATAGCTACCAGCTTTCAGCACCTAAACATAAAAAAGTAATAATTTCTCTTCAAGCTCATTTCACTTTTCATAAAACACAAATTCAGAACGTGTTTCAAAGATATTGCATTTCTATGGATTCATTAAAGATAGATATGCATATAGCACATAACATACAAACAGTATTTACACTCACAAGAATATTCTAGGAACCAATCAAGCAAAAAGAGAACGAAAAACATGAAGAAGAAGAAAGAGATACTACTATATTTACTAGCAATAACTCCATTCAATAATCATTGGTGAAAATAACAAAGCTAACTAGACAACAGAGACAACATGAATCGCATTAGAAATTGACACACTAGAAGAAATGAGCAAGAACCGATAAACAGCTAAAAAGATGCAATCAGCAAAGAGATTAAGTGGAGAAGTAATGACATTTAAGAAATGACATAAGAATTACATCATGCAAAAGTCAAGGCCACTGTCAGATAAAACTCAATTCTGTCTCTACGAGAACTTAAAAAATGAGTGAAACAAGTACAGAAATTGGAACTTTGCAACAAAACTATCCAGTATCCATATATTCGCTAAGTACCTCACAATCTGTAGTAGTATTCAAGCAAAAAAGGGGCAGCACTTGGATCTCCAACTTCAAAGCTCGAATTCTTCATCTTTAAGAGCTAATTCAGCAGCCTCTTCCTCCTCCTCATCAAGTACAAAGTACTCATTCTTCTCGACTGGCCTAAACATGTAAAAGATTATGGCGTAAAAAGCTAGACTTGCAATCTCCTCAGCTGCATTAGACACCCACTGGTACTTATAAGCTGCAATGGTCCTGAGAGCAAATACTACAATCCTCGTGAAGTACAGGTACCCAATAACGACAATGTAAAACTGCCTAAACAGGGTTAGCTTTGCCAGATTCCTTGCAGCCTTCCCATCAGTCTTTGATGTCTCCCTCAACGACCTAATAGACCACACAATCGGAAAAATAATCGCGCAACAGCAAATAATATCAACCAACAAGAACACCTGGTTCCAAGTTACCCAATCCTTGATAAATGGACCAGTTTCCCCAATAACAACAGATGCCACATTTGCCAAAACCTGCAATGGGATCACAATCATCAACACCTTCTTCTCCTTCTCCTGCAAGAATGGCTTCAGAAACGACCACCCAGTACCGATCAATACAATAACAGTAAACAACAACACAACCCTAATAAACTGGAAAATGTAAAACAACACATCCCATCCATGTGGCGTCCCCGTGACCTTCACATAATGTTTATCCTCAGCAGCACATAGCAAATTCAATGCCTTCATAACAACCAGAAGGCCCATCAGCAAATGGATCCTATGCACAGTCTTCTTGTTTTGCAAACAGACATAAATCCAATACGCCAAAAATGCAAAATAAAGAACAGAGAAACAGAAATACAACGACGGCAATTGAGTTAACCCGGCCGATAAAAAGTCCTTCTCTCTTCCACGGCCATCGAGATTATAAAGCTCAGTCCGCACATTCATCGACACCGCAGATTCAGGGGCACAATTAGCGAAGAACAGCGAATACTCATTAGGAGAAGTGATCGGATACGAGCGGTTGAACGAGGAGTGCGGCGGCGGAGACAGATCACGGAATGTGAACAGGAAATTAATATACTTCGAATCAAGGACGCAAAACGAAGGATTCGTTTGAAGTTCAAGAAGAACCTGAATTAGGGATTCCTCGGACAGGAGGAAGAAACCTAATCGCGACGGGTCCGGGGAGCCGACGGTGGACATCACCGACACCGAGGAGACACTGATGGTGGCTTGGCCGGTATGCGTGAACCCAAAGCGCTCGAACAGGATCATCGGCCGAGAATCGGAGGTGATTTTTAGGTTTTTGATCTCGGCGGAGGAGAGAGAGACGAGGAGGAGGAAGGCGAGGAGAGAGAGTAACTTCCTCATCTTGATTAGGCGGCGGTGGATCGGAGGCGGTTGTGGTGCGGAGGAGAGTGGATGTGATTTGGGGAAAAGGGAAGAAGATGAATGAGCAAGTGCCGGTGGAGTGGATTTCACGACTGCGTCCCTTTTCTTCTTTTTTATTCCCAAAATACCCCTAGATCTGCTTCCATTGCAAAAGTGTGTGTGTGTGTGTTGTATAGACCGCTGACCAGAAAGTGGGACAATGGGAATTTCTTCTAATTGCAGTCAGGTCCTCCTGTTTTTAGCTTATCTCTCTTTTGCCTCAAAAGTTTTTTGCCTAACATCAATTTTGAATGTTGGATTAAATGTCAACTGAAAAACTCAAAGCTCAAGTTAGTCTCATTTTTTAAACACACAAGTTTAATTATGAGCTCAAGGGGGATTTTGATATATTGTGTTATCTTCTTTCTATTGTAAACTATTGTTTATACAAATTTTTGGATAGTTTATTTAATAGCAAAAAAAACCCGATTTGAATGTACCTATATTAAGAGCTAAATTGGCTAAAGGTATGAGTCATGAACTTATATTCAATAAGGTTTGCAAGTTTAACTAGTCGTTTAAGCAAAACATTAATTTTCTGTTTAGAGCTATTGAGAGTTAGAGTGTAATTTGATTAATTTCAAATTGAATTCAAGATTGGTTCTGCTCAATTACAACTACCTGAAATTAAGGATGAAAGACATATCAATGATTTGATCAATATTACGACTCTTTTAAAATTATAATCTATGAACTTCTTTAAATGAAAAGAATATTGATGGTGTCTACTAGTTATTTTTTCAAGTAGAAGCTTGTGATATATATTTTTTTTAATAAGTAAATCGAAATGGAAAAACATGGATTTGCATTATCTTCCAAACTAATGAATTCATGCCTTTCTAATTTATTTCTACCAATGTTCTATTTTCTTATTCTTTAAATTCATGAAGTCTCCCTTTATTTTTAGTTGATAATGGTCCTTTCATGAATTTAAATAAATTGCATTTTTCCGTTAAACAATGGGAGTGTAAATAAGTAAAACTCTATATACATGGAGTGTGGAAGAAATTCAACGAAATAAGTATACTAGAATTGATGTATAAGTTTCAATGTCAATTCAACTAAAAAAATTAAACCTTACTCAAAGTGAATTAAACATAATTTTTGTAGATCACGTTTGCTCCACATATCAATGGCAACCTTTGAGTGACCTTGATTATTTGCATAAATATTTTAAATCTTTAAGTATGCACGCAACTACGCGTGAATAAATTATATATCGTAGATATGTGTTATTTATTAATATTACAATACGAACAACTCTTATATCACATAATAGAATCATAGAAGGATGAATTCTATCATATAATATATAAGGTACTGTGATATTGATTTATTATACACTAACATATGTCTATGAAAAGTAGAAAATCATTATCAAGTTATAAAATATATTACAAATTAATGTCAATATCATAAATTTAACAAAAATTCTAGACCTATCAAGTAGATATTATTGACAAAGAAAAAATGTTAAATTCAAACTCTATTTAATTAATCTCCAATGTGAAAAGTTAGGATATCTTTAGCATTGTAGTAAGATAATAATGTGAATCTTACACTATTCTAATAGAAAACCGTAACTTATCTCAAACTTCTTCGTTCAAAAAAACATAATTTTTCATAAAGGAAAAAGAAAAGACATATATGAGAGAGAGGAGAGCCCCGGGGGGGGGGGGGGGGGGGAGCGTGTGGTTCACCTGAGATCAACTGTCGAGGGTATTTATGTGAAAACACAGAAACGCAAGGCGCGAAACTAATGGCTCAAGACTCGAACTTTTCCATAACGCTCATTTCCTCGCGGTCTTCTTCCCGTCTCTCTCTCTCTCTCTCATCAAATTCATTCATTCTTTCATGTTCTCTCTCTAAATTAATTATCTTCAATCGAAACATCATATTTCAATCGTAAAATGTCGTGGATTCGATCGGCGGTGAACAATTTGGTGGAAGTCGGTGGTAATAACAACATCAGCCGCGCAGTACGCAGCTATGCTGACACCGTCGTTAATCAAGCTGTAGTTGGTGGCACCAAGCTGTTGCAAGATCGCATTGTATGATTCGCTAATCCTTTTATCATTTTGTCAATTTCCGTGCAACATGACAGTGTTTTTCTGTTAATTGATCTTATCAATTTTTTGTTATCCATTGTATTCGGAACATCGGTTTGCTTTCGTGAAAGAAAGTTACACCTCGACAATTGATTCGATTGATTGATGAGGTTGGGAGAAATTGCTCAGTTTGAGTTACCAACTAAAATGTTATGAAATTAAGATTGAGGATGTGAGGCACAAATGATTTAGTTTGAATTATGCAGATTCTGGGATTCTTATATATGCATCTAGAAATCAGCGGTGTAATGTAAGCTACGCACCTGAAAACCTTAGCATCTGGATTTGTTATAACTTATAAGATTGATAAGATTGTGTTTCATCATAGATTCTATATATGATTCATTGCATTTCTTAAGTTTCTGTATTGTTAATATTTTTAGTGGAAAATCATATTTTACTTGTGCGTTTATCATGAAAGAATGCAATCAACTATGCTCTAACCTGCATGAGCTTGTTAGAACCAATGAATTTCAATTATCATTGAACTCTAAGTTTATTTGCAAAACCCCTTGAACAATTATTTGGAGTCTAATCTGTATTCTTTGGATTACCGTTTCATGTATTAACCCATAATGTGTGTAATGTGGATTACTAGTCCTTATTCCTGTATACTAATGTGTTTTTCTTTATTTTTTTAAATGTGTCTTTCCTCTTTTGCTTCTTTTCATACACTGAATGGGTTAATAAAACTGTATCCATATATTTCTTTTATAGACTCAGAAAGAATTATTATTCACTTGGATTCTTCTGGAATAAATTGAAGCATGATTGATATTATTCGCTTCAATGTTTCTGGTATTGTAGGGAGGTCGGAATTTCCAAAATTATAAGCTTGCAGCAAAACGATTAGAAGAAGTGTCTGTTTCATGTAGGGGGATCGAAAGAGTTCAGTTGCTACGAAGATGGTTAGTTGCCTTAAAACAGGTAGAGAAACTTAAGGAAGCTTCCAACAATGAATATCTCGACAATTTTCAGCCAACTGTGGTATGTCTTTTTGCAAAATGTTTTACTCATTTTTTTGAGCTTTTTAAAGTGTATTTGAAATGTCACTTGTAGCTTTTAAGTTCATTTTATCTCAAAATTTTGAGAGTAGATTAGCTTCATTTCAGTGTCTTCTTGGGCACACCACAAAATATTGAATTTGCTCTCTACTCTAGCTTGTTCTGTTCCCTCACTATGTAGATTTGAATAGCTTTAGCCTATTTTTTCACCTCTAATAGATACATATTTTTTTCTCAACTTCAGTGTCAAAGACTGAAAACCATGCTGAACATAATTTAGTCACGGTCTGAGTTGTGAAGTACTGCCATGCTTGTCATAAGGAAAATCATTTTTTGTCTTTCTCTATGTATTGCATTAGTAACTTGTCTGTAGTTCTCCATCACAATATCCAGGATATGTATTATGATCCTGATCTTGATGGAGAACCAATGAATTTCCGTGATGTGTTTCTTCAAAGTCAAGCTCTTGAGGGAATTACGCTGTCTTTGGTAAGTGCAGAACTCTTAGTTCCCTTCTTTGTCTTTGGTAGCCGACACAGCTTATTTTTTGTTTGTCTGGTCCAGATTCTTGAGGAACCCAATGAAGAAGAACTTTCTTTGCTTCAGGGGATATTCCGGTGATTTTCCTTTTACTTTAATATTTTGCTGTGGTTCTTGGGTCTTGCCTCTAGTAGTGGGAGGAAAGATCATCCAACTACTCACGAATATCATGCAATTCCAATTCATGTTTTATCTGCTGCCTAGCAGAAGATCTAAAACATAAGATCCTCCTCCCTCCTCCCCTTCATTTTTTGTCAGGATTTGCCTCATGGGTGGAAAAGAAGCTCTTGATGTGACAGTGAACAGTGTACAAGATTTGGCAAAAGCCTTCTCAACATACACTGAAGAAATACTGGTATGAACCACATGATCTTGATTAGTCATTCGTGTGATCTACGGGAATATATTGGTAAGAGTTAAGCATATTTGGACATCATTTGTTCTGATTCCAGGCAAAGAGGGAAGAGCTACTTCAATATGCACAAGACGCTATGGCGGGATTGAAAGTAAATGCGGAGATAGTAAGGTGGTTAGGGGTATACCTCCCATATTTCCATTGCTTCCACTTGTTTTTTTAACTATAGATACATACCGTAAGGCTGGTGTGCATGTAGTACATTGAGTCCCAAGCTGGTTTGCTCCACATATGACCTTTCCCCTGAAACCAAGGCAAAGCAACATGCAGAGGGCTGCAAAATAGTTAGGACTAGAAACTCTACATGATATATCATAGAATTGAAGTCTTAGCCAGAACTGCTTTCAACCACCTCAAAAGATCCCCCCCCCCCCCCCCCCCCCCCCCCCGCATACAGAGGAGATGCAATTGAAAATTGATAAGGAACTACCAGTTTTTAGAATTAAACGGAAAAGTGTTCTATGAGATGATAATTTCTTTTACATCACTTTGCTTCATCACGTAATATCTCACTTTATGGATAAGTTAATGTACTTTGAACAAAAAAATTGTAGAGAATGCGAGTTTCCAAGAATAAATAAGATGTGAATGAGTAAAATAATTTACCTTTGTACGGTTTCTGTTGGTCTGGGATATGAATATTACTTTTTTTAATTATTTCTCTGTTTGTGTTTTCATTTGCTCTCAGAATAGATTCTGAAGTCTCAAGTATACAAAGAAAATTAGATGACATGAAAAACCAGCTGCCTCTAAGTGGCAAGATGTCATCTGAAAAATTGAATGGGATGTCAATGGAGGTGAGATGGTTTTTTTTTCAATTGTTAATAAGAATCCAAACATTGTACATTTGGGGGTTTGCACTCTGTTTAGAAAATGTTTTAGTTATTCCTAATGGAGCATAGCTTCCAAGCACAACTTATATGATGAATCCTTTTGTGAAACTGGGCACTTTACTAATCATGTGCATGCAAAGCAAACTTGATAAAAGTTCGTCATCATTAACATTTTGAATATTATTGCTGTGAATTTCTGTTCTTCACATAATTGAACAGTTCCTCTTGTGCATATAATTAGTGGTTGCAGACTTCTGATAAGAGTTGTGGAGATCTATGCTTAATGAAAATTATCTGGATAAATGAATATTATTCTATTCTTGCAGAATCTGAACAAAGCACTTGAGCATACTAGACTTTGTTCTCGATTGGCAGAGCTTCTGTCGCGTAAGAAACTAATAATGAAGAGTGGGTACTCTCCAGCTGCTCATAATCAAAAGGTATTCAAAACGTCTTTTCTTTTCCCTGGAAGTGAGTGCTGAAATTAGAAAATTAATTGCAACTAAAATAACAAATCTGGAACCTTTGAAATCTCCTCTATAGTGTTTATTAGACGTAGCTAAAATAAAAGTTGGTTAAATCATGAATGTAATCTTCTTCTTCTTCTTTTCCATCATCTCCTAAATCATGAATGTAATCTTCTTCTTCTTCTTCTTCTTCTTCTTCCTCCTTTTTTGTTTGTCCTGAGGCTTAATGTTCATCTTCTTCTTCTTCTTCCTTTTTTGTTTGTCAGCATGCCTTTAATCTTCATTCTTCTTCTTCTTCTTCTTCTTCTTCTTCTTCTTCCTTTTTTGTTTGTCCTGAGGCTTAATGTTCATCTTCTTCTTCTTCTTCCTTTTTTGTTTGTCAGCATGCCTTTAATCTTCATTCTTCTTCTTCTTCTTCTTCTTCTTCTTCTTCCTTTTTTGTTTGTCCTGAGGCTTAATGTTCATCTTCTTCTTCTTCTTCCTTTTTTGTTTGTCAGCATGCCTTTAATCTTCTTCTTCTTCCTTTTTTGTTTGTCCTGAGGCTTAATGTTCATCTTCTTCTTCTTCTTCCTTTTTTGTTTGTCAGCATGCCTTTAATCTTCATTCTTCTTCCTTTTTTGTTTGTCCTGAGGCTTAATGTTCATCTTCTTCTTCTTCTTCCTTTTTTGTTTGTCAGCATGCCTTTAATCTTCATTCTTCTTCCTTTTTTGTTTGTCCTGAGGCTTAATGTTCATCTTCTTCTTCTTCTTCCTTTTTTGTTTGTCAGCATGCCTTTAATCTTCATTCTTCTTCTTCTTCTTCTTCTTCTTCTTCTTCTTCTTCTTCTTCTTCTTCTTCCTTTTTTGTTTGTCAGCATGCCTTTAATCTTCATGCAGGTTGACAAGTTAAAGGTATTGTCAGAATCTCTAGCAAGCTCTGCATCAAAGGCTGAAAAGCGCGTCTCCGAAAATAGGTTTGTAGCTTCTTTATTGCCTTTTTAATTGTATCATCTCCTTCCCGACCAAAGAACAATATGATGCTCTCGAGTTCTAATGAATCATCACTTTTTTGTTCTGCATTAATCTTTTGGACATTTTGCGACAATTATGTATTTTTAGGATATAACTCATCATATAAGATAGAAAATTTGGTGTTTCACTTAAATATAGCTTACTTTCGCATGTATGAAACTCTGCAGGCAAGTAGTTCTCATATATGTTCCTTTGTTCATTCTGCTAACAGAATGCAAAAGGAAGACGCTCTGAGATTTCGTATAACCAAATCCAGTGAAGTCAGTCTACTTGAAAAGGTGACAAATTTCTCAACAAATGTAGCTGCTAATAAATATAAATGAATTTTACAGGAAGAATTATTAGTGGCTTGAATCAGTTAATGCAATGGCAAACATAGATTATGTCATCCGCGTAAACTAAGAAAACATGTGCTTCAAACATATATTGATTACAACCTTCAAATTTTATATCAATATACTAGATGTTGCATAGTCAACTGAAATGCCTTTCCCAGGAATTGTCTGCTGAAATCAAAGTTCTCGAAAAGAGAAAAGATGAGCTTGAAGAAGAGCTGAAAAAGGTATTTATATTCCTTAATTCTCCTTTTTTATATCAAACACATGAATATACTTTAGACGTCATGATTCAGAAAGTTTGTTAATTACAGTCGTCAGCCATACTTGTTTGAAGATTCTGTCATGATAATATGATAATGTCTTGAAGAACTTGTTCCATCTTGAGCAATAATGAGTTTATATGTAGGTTACGACTGCGTTGATTTCTGCTCATTCCCGCCTTCACAATGCCAGGGAAGAAAGAGACCAGTTTGAAGAAGCTAGTAATCAGATTATTCAACATTTCCGCGTGAAGGTAAGATAACTTTTCTTGCAAGATTAGAGTAAGATAACTTCAATCTACCTATTAGTAATTTCTAAATTGATGATACTGCTCAGGATGATGAGCTTTCGAAATCTATTGCTTCACACAGAGCAGAAGCCAAAGTTTGTAATACATTTATTAATTTTCTTCAAAGCACCTGGGCTTTCCAATCATCATGTGCTGAACAAAAGGAGAAGCAGCTGAAGTAGGACCCCTGTTTTGCCCTCATTGAAATGCTATCACTTAAAAACTATTTTTATCAATTCTGGCATTTTTATAACTATTCTCAACTTTTTTACATGTTAGTGTTGAGCTGGAAAGGCATGAAGAGTACTTTGTGAATTGGGCTATACGCATTTTATATGCACTCAAGGTATTTAACAGATGTTTTGTAATTGTCATTCATAGAGTTGAAAGTTCAAATGCCAATGTGTATTTACACTTGTTGTATCTCTATGTTCTCTGCCAATCAGGAGGAGTTGGGGACTTGTATTTCTTTGTTTCTGGAACTTGTTGAGAAACTGGAAAGGTAATCTCGTCGGTTGAGTTTAAATCCTCGCATCTCTGATCTCTCAATTTGAACACAAAACTAATTTGGAAAGTGATCTCAACCAAAGCACATATCTGATATCCAGTTCTACCAGGTTAGATGCAACAACTGCTACAGAGGGACATAATGATGCACTTAATTCAAGGATAACTCTTCTAGAATCATGCCAAAGTATGGAAACCAAGGTAATAATCAATCCACGTTAAGAAGAAATGATATATGCACACTACATTTGATTTCATCTGCCAAATGATTAACTTACAGATGACAACGGCATTCTGCCTAATAGAGAGCATTAAAAAACAGTTCTCCAAGGATTCATCAAGGTGAAGAATTACGTCGATACTTCATGCATGCATTACTGTAAATCTCTTCGCTTCAAACATCTAAAACTGGAGACATTGTGAACAGAAAGAATAATGAAAAAGCGAAAGAACTAGTAGAAGAACTCGAGAAGATCAAACAAGAATGGGAGTGCATAGAGAAACCAAGTTTAGCATCAGTGATTCAAACAATGAGAGAAGAGACACCAACAGCAACACCAAGAACGGCAAAGACTCCAAGAATGTCGTTTCTTTCGCAGAGTTCAAAGCAGAAAGGGGAAGTGAATGTAGAATCAACCTCAGAGAGTGAGACACAGAGAGGTAAGTCACTGCCTTTCCCTCCCATGATTGCTCTTCCTTTGGTTCGAAGCCGTTCGATGAAAATAGCCGAGATGAAAGAGGTTGATCATTTGGAGTCTTTTGGAACTAGTCGTACTAAGTCATCAGATGCTGAGGCCCAGTTGTCTAAGTTAAAATTGGAGTTGGAGTTGGAGCTTGAGGATAATAGCAGAGGCAATTCCTTTGAAATGGAGGGAAATATTGATTGGGAGTTTGATGAAAAGTTTGAACAAAAACCAAGAAAGAGTATATAATAATAATAATATAGTAATAATCAAGTAATTTAATCACCTTAGGCCAAAAATATGTGTTTTTTTTTTTTTTTCTTTTTTGGGGGGTTTTGGGGTGGGGCTGTTATATAGTCATATACTCTCTTGTACATTTTGTTTCTTCCGTAGCCTATCCTCGGTAAAGTTTACCATTGAAAGAAATAGAATATATAGCATACTCTAAAAGTGGTTGAAATTCTTGGGAGTTTCAAATTCTTTCATGAGAGAGAAAGAGGACTCTTGTGGGCCATTGGAAATCTAACTACACAAATTTTAGTAAGATAAGTTAGACATGTGACGGAGCTAGTCATATAAGTTATTTATACTTGTTGCTTTATCAGTTTTTTTTTTTCCTTGACAATCACAAACTTACACTTGTAAAGCTTGAATTATTTTATGAAATAGTTTATAGTAGTACTAGTGGAGTTTCAATTCATTAAACTTAGGTTTAGAGGTTGAAGTAGTACCACATGTTTTAGCCACACCCAATTCATTCTATACTATACATTAAGGATGGTATCATTAGTATACAAATTACATATCAACACAAGTAACATGAAATAAAAGATGGTTTGATGAGTTGGGGTCCTGAAGTTGTAGTGTTGTGTATTGTGGGAAAGGGCCATTTATGGTACCACAAAAGCATATTCTATATTCAGTTAAATATACTTTGGATGGGGCCATTACACTTTTATCACTGTAGAAAGACTTAAAAGTATAAAGAGGCCATCATATTTCGAGTGAATAGGCCTATAAGAAGCCAATAAAATTGGGCCACTTTAGAAGAAGAGCTCAGAGAACCTCTTTTTTTAATTTGTCAGATCACATGTGATCAATCTGATATTCATCATTCTCGAAAACAATCAAGGTTAACAAGAATGTTGATACACTAATATTAGTTTTAGGAATGGATGGCGAAAAAAAGAAAAAAAATACTTTGGTTTTCAATTTTTTCTTCTACGAAATTATACTAAAATGGCTGAAAAACAAGATTAATATCAATTTTAGGAATGAGAAACGCGAAGCGACTTTACTTATCAATTTGGTAAGTATTTTCAGAATTTTATGCTTCGATAAAATGGAATAAATATATTAATTAAATAAAAATAAGTTTTCAGAATGGCCCAAAATCGAAAAGTATCAAAATATTCCAATCTAATGAAACGTTTTCATAACTAGTTTTTGAAAACGTTATTTTCCTCTCCCAGAAAAAAGAAAAATGAAGCTACGTAGTGTGCAAACAAAAAAGCCTAGACATTGGGAAGGAGAAATTCTAAAAACTACGTTTGGACAACAGAAAAATGTTGAACCTGGATAACGGTAATTATATTGGAATCGGGAAATGCATTAAAAGTAAAAAACACATTTACTTTTGATTTCTCAAATATACCCATGTTTGACCAAGTCAACTCTGAAATTATTTTGTGTTATTTTATGAATATTGACATATATATAAGGGAGAATCCATGTCTTAGTTTTGTTTATGGGTTGTGTGCGATGGAAAGGACAAAAGGTATAAATTCAATTCTAAAGAAGAGAAGAGATGATGATTAAAAAAATATTAACCTTACTAATATTAATCACAAATAAAATGAAACAAACTATATTTAATTAAATAGTAGTACTTATTAAGATTTCAAGATTCGAAAATCCCCCAATATAAAAGAAAAGAAATATCCTCTCTCTCTCTCTCATGCCTTTTTGGAATCATCCATCCTTCAAAGGATTCTTCTCTGCTAGCTTTTCCAGTTTCTCACTCATCATCTAGAGAGAGAAAGAATGGAGGATAGAAGAAAAGATGAGAATGGAGATGAAGAGGAAGAAGAGTACATAGACATGGAATTATTATCCACTTCTTCACCTTCTTCATCCACTCAACAACAACCCACAGAATTCGAGTTCCAAATGTCCCTCACTTCCACCACCAGGCCCCCCGCCGCCGACGAGCTCTTCTTCAACGGCCAGCTCCTCCCCCTCCACCACCCCCGCCGCCACGCCGCCGCAGACGCCCCGTTGGAATCCTGCAGGCCCAGCTGCGACCACGACGACTTCTTCGAATGGTCAAACGAGCTCAACTCCTTCATCCACCCCATCAAAACCCCATGGCCCAAGAAGCTCAAGCTCCTCAAGCTCACCTCCATTGTTGCTCTCAAGCTCAAAGCCTCCACCACCTTCCTCAGATCCTTCTTCTCCAAAACCCCCTGCTCCGACGCCATCGAAGCTGGAGCTCAGGTCTCCAAGATTCCCACCATAGCTTCCATAATGAAGAGCATCGACATCAGCGAGGAGAACTTGCAGAGACGGTCGTTCTCCGGCGCCGTTAAACGGCATTCTTCGTCTGCGTCGTCGTCGGGAGCTTCGTCGTCGTCGTCGTCGTTCTCTCTGAATGGCAGCCATGATCAGCTCCATTGCCTGAGGAGGAGCAGCAGCGCCACTGAGATTGAGGGCTCCATTGAAGCCGCCATTGCTCATTGCAAGAAATCTCACCAAGTTTAGAATAATATATATTATTAAATCGCCATGTTCATATCTTGGGATTATTATGATTGGTGATTATTATTTTCACACAAACTAAACTATCTTGGTTGTTCCAAGTACTGCTGTACATGGTTTTTGTATATATGAATTTTATGCAGTTGATTTAATCATTCACTTGAATAAAATAGAGGTTTTAATTGTTCTTTTTGTGATATAATTGAGTAACAAATGCTGTGATTAAAATCTAGGTTTGATATATTTAAATACTCATAGTAAAAAGAAAGATGGATATGATATAGAAAAACAAATTAATTAAATAGTGTCAGATTCTCACTTTATTTGAAAATGAAAAGCAGCTATATATAATATGGCCAACTTTTTAAAATATGGCGAAATGAAGTAGTGATTTGGGCATATATGAAAGGACTAAACTTGCTCTTAATAGCAGTTTGACTTGAGAGAATAAAGTACAGAAGCAGCAATTAATACTTCCATTGATACTTTGATTGAAACTTTTATTTTTGTGGTCCTTAATTTCTTTAATTTGCTGAGTTAATGGATCAAACTAATCCGATCGAGAGCCAATATAAATTGGCGAGTGTTCATGTTTGTTAGAAAGAATCAATCTGCTCATTACAAGTTGGATAACAGAACCTTTTTATTTGAAAAAAGGTACTTTAGAGTAGTAATATTGTGCAAGTGATAAAAGGGTCCTGTGTTCTCTCTCTCCCTCTCTCTCTCTAGAATACAAGTTCCAAGACCATGATCTCGATTTTTGTGTAATATGAAGAAGTAACTTCTTCACGAATAGTCGAATAGGCAGGCTTAAAAGGAAAAAAACGTGGCTTCTTCACCAATATCATTTTCATTTTGACTTATTTGAAAAAATTATGTTTGATCTATTTTTTAAACAAAAATTTGAGGCTTTCTTACACCAAATAAAATTTGAAGGGCTAATTGACCCTTTTATGAGAAATGAGGGATTAAATCGAATACTCTGATGATCTATGGAGAATAATTGTTTATATTATGGTTATTTAACAAACTTCCCTTTTGAATTTAGTGGTTAGTTAAATACGCTAATTAATTGGTTAGTTTTGAGCTAACGTTTTTTAGTTAATATTTTTCTTAAATAATGAAGAGTTAAAAAGAAGACAAAAAAATAATAATAATAATAAGCAAATGAATAAAAAGTACAATAATTAGCAATAATAATGGTACAATTGAACTATATAGGACTAAAAGAGCACATGCTTTCTTTAGTCTCAGATATTGACTATACATAATTTTAGTTTTCCATGTCATCCTGATTCTTGACAAACTATCTAAGAATATATCAACACACAATATATATATATATATATATATATATATACACACACACACACTGTTTTCTTGTGTCTTTTAGGATATAAAATATGATTTCAAATTCTACTTTCAATTACTATAGTTTAGTAGGTGACAAGTTCTATGTATAATTTAAAATATTATAACATGATTTCAGAATAAATCGATTCATAATTGACAACTGAGGTTTATGAATCATTGAGCAAATTTAATAATTACAATAATAAAATTTTAAAAAATATTATTTATAAAAGTCAAAGTTTCAAAATATAATTGGAATTATAGTTATGTGAATCTACACATTTTTAAATAAATTTGGAAATTATAAACAAAAAAACTTATATTTCCCTCAAAATATACAAGCATAAAATAACTTGTCAAGTATACTTTTCAAATTGTGAGTTTTAGATTTTTATAGTATATTCTTAACTTCTAGTATATATTTTATTTATTTGATTTTTTTTAGATGAGGCTGTTCTTCATTTGTCGTTTATGTTAAAGAGTTAATGAAAGATATTAAACCTGAAAAAATTAGAGTGATCAATGAAGATCAAGGAGATTCCTCTCTTCAAATATGAAGTTAAATAATTATCATGTAATAGTCGTTAAGTATATAATTCACACAAAAAATTATATAAACTAGAGTTATTATTAGATGGTTCTATGTGTGATCAATAAATCGTATTGAATCAGTTGATCGTTTTTACTAATCCATATAAACTCTATATTACAAAGTTGTCACCTGAGCTAGTCTACCATTAATAAAAAAAAAGGCTCCAATTTTCGAATGCTTTTTTTTCATTCAAAATTTCAAATGCATGGGAATTTGAAATCAATGACTAATTAGATAATAGGCAAAACAAAGAAGGGGCAAAAAGGGGGGGATAATAACGTCAAAGTTGATAGTTCCAAACAACAAAACAAAGTGCGTTTTGATTGCAGAATTATTATTATTATTATTATTATTATTATATATATATATATATATGTATGTATGTTGTTTTGGCAATTTTGGATCGACCCTCTTTTTCTTGGGTCGACCCACATGTCCAGCATCATGGCCCATTTACCCATATTTTAATAATAATTTTTATATGAATTTGAAAATGTTTAAAAGTGAAATCTCAGATATATGATAACCTTAATCACTCATCGTCGAAAAAGCCTAGCTAGCTTCAATCAGACAAGTATCGATAGAGACAATGTATGATGAAGCAATAATATTCTGTCATGTTTCCATTGTTTATTTTTAATGTTATGAATAATCTTGGTTTTTTATTTTAAGGAATTCAAATGTCTCTATTAACTAACTAAGCTATATTGCTTGATCTTAACATAGATATTTTCACTTTTAAATCTGTAGAAATAAAATACCAAAACTAAGTCCATTTGAGATATTAGTTTTGTATGTTTAAAAGCCCAGGACGGATCTCAATCCAAGCCCATAATATGCATTATTAGTTTTAATTTAAGGATTAACAAAAATATTACAATCGACTTATTAATTAATTTTTACTGGTTAAATTGGAGTTGTTAAATACATATATTTATGAGTAGGTGAGACCATCTGACGGATCTTGTTGTGTGAGATGAGTCAATCTATAACCCACCCTTAACAATTCTCATATGAATTTATGAAAATGAATTCAACATAATAAGTAGAGGTGGCAAAACGGGCGGCCCGGCCTGGCCTGGCCCGGCCCAGCGGGCCACATCAAATCTTCGTGTCGTGCCGTGCCGGCCCATCCTTAGTTCGGGCTCATAAATCTGTAGCCCAGCCCAGCCTCGTATGGGCCAACGGGCCAACGGGCCAAATCGGTCCACATCGTCTTTTTAAACAAATCAAATATATATAATTATATATATATTGATACGACGTATCACCACAACAAATTTATAAGTGTGAAGTCAATATAGAATTTAAAATTTTAAAATACGATCATTCAATCATCCACATGTCTAAATTAACAACATTACAATACCAACACAAGAATTAAAAATTAGAAAACTAATAAGTCTTGAACAAGTTTAAACTTGGAATTGAATTATGATCCACAAATTTGAATTTAAAAAATAAAATAAGATAACTCCACTTGTTTATGAATCAATCATCACTAATAACATTAGGGAAGTAGATTTTTTTGTGATAAAAATATATATATTTTTTAAAATTATGGGCCATCGGGCCGGCCCGAGCCCAACGGGCCAAATTGGCCCGAGCCCATCAAGCCCATCGGGTCATTGGGCCGGGCCAAAAAGTTTCGACACTTTTCGGGCCACTTTTTTCTAGGCCCAGCCCAGCCTAAATTTCGGGTTGATCGTGCCGGCCCATCGGGCCGGGCCCATTTTGCCGGCTCTAATAATAAGGATCCGTCTCACGAAAACTATCCGTCAGACCGTCTCATATGAGTTTTTGTGTACATTTATTATGAGACAACAAAAATATCATAAAATACATATGTTTGCATATTTTATGTTATGTTTATAGAAGTTATTACAATCTGACAAGACAAGATGGAAATCTTGATGCCCAATAGCCTATAATTTATGAGGGTTATTGTAAATTACATGCTATATTTTCTCAAGATATATATAATAATTGCATCATCAAATTGCATATATTGGATTAATCTCAGATTCAGTATCTGAATAACGCAAAGAGTTAATTCCACTTCTTGAATGCTTCTCCTTCTTCCTCACTCTCCTTATTCTCCTTGATTTCAACACATAATATGTCATTGCACCCAAAACCCCTGCCATTGTCACTCCCCCCACCACAGTCACAAGAATCGCAGCCCATCTATGGTGCCGTCCCACGACTATATACGACGAGGAGACGAAGGCCAACGTAGTGCACACCGAGGCCAACCACATCAACTTATTGATCACCTCCACGACCCGTCTCTCCGATTTTATCTCACCTCTCACCACAGTGATTTGCACAACAACAACAGCCAAGGAAGTGAAAAGAGCAAAAGCATTAGCAATGAAGAATACCTTGAATGCCGGGCTGCTCACCATGATGGCCGTTCCGTTGTCGTTGTCGCCACCTGGAACTGTGAATATGGCTGCGAAAGCAACTGTGGCGAAGAGGACGGCCACCACTGTGACTGAGTTTGTTGCGTTGTTTATCCCTTCTCTGTGGAGCTTCCTAAGCTCCTTTGCTATGCCATTGACGTTTTTGTTGGTTTTGCGTGCTTGCTCAAGCTGAATATGCACGTCTTTCTTGATTTCTGAGACGGTTTTCTGAAGCTCATCACGGGGTTTGTTCAGTTCATTGGCTCTGAGAGCACCATTACGAGTCAAGCATTCTTTTATTTCCACTGTTTCTTCAGATAGAGGCAGTCCTTCAGCTATGTCAAGTGATGTTTTGTGATCTCTTGTCAATGCATTGACATTTGTGTCCCGAAGTAGCAAGAGCTCATTCACAATCTGCGATTGACCCCGAAAATGTCACTAAATAAATTGCAAGTTAGAAACATTTTTTTCATCTCCAAAGAAGTTAGAATCAGCAATGCGAAAGGCTCAACTGTAAAATGGTATTAATAGCCTATGGAAGAGACAGGAAAAAGGTAAGCAAATAAGGGCTGCCAAGGTGTATCTATCACTTTAAAAATCACTCGAAATAAAATGTTATAATCATATCATGGGACTGAAGCTTGATCTAATGTCTTGACCGTGCTCAGTGAATCAACTGAGGACTGGAACACTGGCCCGATTTAAGGTAGCATTTTACATTTCAACATGAATAATAGCAAAGTAGATGTATTAAATCATAAAAGTGGGAGAAGAAGCAAAGACAAAAAATACCTCAGCACGTTTTTTCCTGGTGGCTATATGTAATGCAATATTACCAAATTTGTCTGGAAGCATCACAATGGCTGGATCTGCCTGCAAAAGCAACTTAACCGCCTCACAACTAACGCCTTTAACAGCCATGTGCAATGCAGTCTGTCCTTTCTTATCAGTCCTTCTGGCCAGCTGAGGGTCAGTCTCAAGCAATGCTTTGACGATATCAACATGGCCTTGGCGGGCAGAGAAATGCAATGCGTTTTTACCATTGGATCTTGGTATCTCTAGCAAACTAGGATCCTTCGACAGCAATTCTTTGACAACAGCCAGATGCCCTTTTGTTGCTGCAGTTACGAGTGGAGTTGCATTTGATTGGCCCACTGTTTTACTTAGCTCAGGATCATGCTCTAAAAGCATCCGGACTATATCTGTAAGATACAAGTGGAAAAACATAGTTAGAATCTGCAAATGAAAAAAGAAAAGAGTATCAAAGAATTCAGCCTCAAAGATAGGAAGGATAAGATATAGCTACATTCTAAAGACTATAGGTCCATTCGCATTATTACAAAGGGTTATTAAAATTGAAGAACCAAGTTAAAGCATCCAATGTTTTAAATGCTCTTCTCCTAAAACTATCAATCTTCATCTGGCATAAACACATCTGATTTGCCTCTAACAATATTATCGAGTTGTAGTAAACTGCCAAGCCCTTAACTAGCTTCAAAATTAATATCTTTCGTTCTTTTTGTACTTCACTCACAACATAATCATAACTAAAGAACATCACAAACTCAGAGATTCACATAGTATGACTGACCATAAACCACGAGAAAGTGTGACAATTCAAGCGCAATTCTTAAACACAGATCAATCAACTGAACCTATGCGGAGAAATAGTTCAATTACGTACCATGATGGCCTTGACTGGCGGCAATGTGCAATGGATCAAAACCTGTCCGATTCTTCAACCTAATACCTTCCTTGGTCGAATAAGGCAACAACTCCTTTACTATATCAATGTATCCCTTCTCAGCCGCAATAAACAATGCAGTTTCCCCCAATTCATTCACCTCATTCACTACAACTGTTCTAATCTCTACCAACTCAGCATCAAATTCAGCACCGTTCAATGTCTTAAGCATTTGCTCATCAATTTCCCCCAATATCTGCCTCACTGCCTCTACATCACCCTTCTGTGCTGCTAAATGGAGCTCTGTGTCGTTGTGCCGCCCCGTTACCTGCTTCACATACTTCTTCTTTCCTGATTGGTCAATTCTTTTGCCGGAACTCGAAACTACTAAGGCTTTACCGGAATTCGAAACCACCAACGCTTTACCGGAGTTTGAAACCACCAACGCTCTTCCGGAATTTGAAGCAGCCAATGATTTGCTTGAACTGGATATTACCAATGGTGGTGCTCGGTGTGAAGATGAAGCCACAGAAGCTTCTGCGTTTAACCCCATTCCGAAATCTCTCACCCCTGCTGAGCAGAATTATCATCAACGCACTTTTATACATCTCGTTTGATTTCGATATAAATTAAAATTGACGAAATACAACAAAATTGAACGAGAAAATGCTTAAATTCGAAATCGGAGCTTTCAGTTTTGGTGCAGCAAGGAATTGAAGCATCTGAATCAGAACGTGAAACAGAAAATTTTGATAATTTAAAAATGACCGTTTACTGATGCGTACCTTCATTGATGGAAGCCACTGCAATAAACAAAGGCTATTCTCTTTTTCAGCGCCTTTTATTTGTATTTAATGGCAAATTAACGCCATTTCCATCTGCTTCATCCGATCGAGAGGTTTTTCTGTATATGTTTGTACGCTGATAGGAAAGGTGCGGCGGAGGAGGGGTGGTGGTGGTGGTGGTGGTGGTGGCTGCGGCGGCGGAGGAGGAGGAAGAAAGTGAATTCAGAAAGATCGGTGGGGCCGCCGGGCCCACGGTGCCCAATTGTTAATTGTTCCAATATTAATAAACTTATATAATTTACATATTGACTATATTAATTAGCTATATAATGTAACGTGAAATTTTGTATATTGTACCTTTGATTATATATACAAGTTAAATACATAACGTGAATTTTAAAGTACTAGTTATTATGATTAAATCTTATGTTATATTGTATTATTTCTAAAATAAAAGAAATGATGTGTTACTTTTATCAAAGTAATTCTGAAAATATTGGTGTATAATCAATTATTATTTAATTCCTCCTTGACACTTTTTGACAAGTGGTGATCAACATAAAGACTCGAAAATATTTTTGTAATCAAATCACAAGAGGGCCCCAATATGAATAGGAAAAAGAAAGTTGACAAAATTTGAGGCAATAATTATGGGGTGATTGGTTAAAATAGCTCGATATACCATAAAAATAGTTACTATTAAGTTGAAATCTCACTTATAATCCAAATATTTTAATTAGTGTTAAAATAGTCATTGATTAACATAAAGTAAAGTTGAAGTCAACATGACAGTAAATTGGTAGAAATTACAGCGAATTTTGGCAGTAAAACGACAGGAATCTTGTCCAACTTTTTAACTAAAATGTAGCAACAAATAGACATGATTTTCGTGTATCTCTCATTTCAAACACTTGGCTTGAAAATCAATTTGATACATTTAACTGTATCAAATGTATGTGTGTATATCCACGAAAAAAAAGGGTAATGACATGTGTAAAGTGGACAAATTTCCCTTTAGAAAAATTAATAAAATTAAACATATAAATAAAAGAAAAATGACAGGAATTTTGTCCAACTTTTTGACTAAAATGTAGCTACAAATAGACATGATTTTCGTGTATTTCTCATTTCAAACAATTGGCTTGAATATCAATTTGATACATTTAAGTGTATCAAATGTATGTGTGTATATCCACGAAAAAAAAGGGTAATGACATGTGTAAAGTGGACAAATTCCCCTTTAGAAAAATTAATAAAATTAAACATATAAATAAAAGAAAAATTAAGAAAGTTGAAAAAAAACAGCACTGCCTATAGGATTCGAACCGAGGACCACAACTAACAAAATAAGCTGAAGTTCCATTGGGACAAACAAGATAAATACAATAATTTTCGTGTAACACCTAAAAATAGGGTTACACGAAAACTACACTGGGAGTTTTCGTGTAATCCTATGTTTTAGGCGTTACACGAAAATGTCCATGTAGTTTTCGTGTAACACCTAAAACATAGGGTTACACGAAAACTCCCAGTGTAGTTTTTGTGTAACCCTATTTTTAGGTGTTACACGAAAACTATTATATTCATCTTGTTTGTCCCAGTAGAACTTAAGTTTATTTTGTTCATTGTGGTCTTGAATTCGAATCCTACCAGCCGCAATGTGCTAATTTTTTTTGACTTTTTCAAAAAAATAAAAATTAGAAAGTGTTGAGGGTTACCACGAAAATGCATAGGGTTACACGAAAATGTTTTTGTAGGTTACACGATAATGCCCTTTTTGGCTTATACAAAAATGCTCATACAATGGGGATTATTTTATATCCATAATTTAAGAAAATAAAGTCAAATTTTCGAATAAAGATACACGAAAATCACAGTCATTCGAATGAAGATAGTTGAAAATTACAGCCATAATTTTACGAAAAATTCTAGAGAAAATTACTCTTATTCGAAAATTACATATGATTTTTTGAATAACCCTAAAAAATAGGGTTATTCGAACAATACACTAAAAATAAGGGTTATTCTAACAATAGGTGCTATTATTAGAATAACAAAATGGCTATTGTTGGAATAGTGGATTGGAAAAAGCATTTGACAATGATTGGTTGACTTTGTAACGATTGAAAGTTGCTATTTCTGGGATATATTATAACAAAATGACTAGATTTGTCCTTTAGATATAATTGGGGTCAATTTTGACCCATAATTTAACAAAAGGGATATTTTGGGGTATTAACCTATAAGTACGTGACCCTCTCACCGGTCATTTTACATGAGATTGAGATGTGACTCACAACCAACATTCATAATTCATATATACTTTTATTGAAATAGGTTTGATTAGTGGGTGGTAGGGATTCATCTCACACAAACTCTCCATGAAATCATCTCACATAAATTTTTGTACATGTGTTGTAAGTATTAGCAGAGATAAATAATATAATAATATAAAATATTATATATACAATTGGGGGTATATATATGATAATATATGTTCAGTGATAGTGTCATCTAACATCTAGTAAACAATATAACACACTTCTCAAAATTAGGTGACGACTTTTTTGATGTATCTACCAGAAGACTACATTTATTCACAACCTACCACAACTCAACCTCTTAATAAAATATTCATTTCTCTCTCATCCACATATACAATCTATAACCGTACTCAATCCCAATTTTTTTTATACTTTATCAACAACCCAACCCAACCTAATTTTTTAATAAAATATTAATTTTTCTCTTATCTATATATACACTATAATAATTAATATGAAATTATATATTATTTTGAGAATTTTTTAATTATATTTAAAAATATAATAATTGTATTTTAATTCCGCAATTATAGTAAGAAAATTTGTTTCGATAATACACAAAAAATAATATACTAACACAATAATTAAATTAAAATTACAATAATTATGTTAGTGTTACTCTCATGAGGGTAATACTAACATAACCTGAGGGTCACTCTAACATAACATGAAGGTATGATTAGCATTGTTTTTTACCTTCATATTATGTTAATGTTACTTTCATGTTATGTTAGTGTTACCTTCGTGTTATTTTAGTTCAGTGGTTTTAAACTAAGGGTATGAAATCTGGAGATGGAGTCACATTAAAATAACGTGAAGGTAACCTTAACATAACACGAATGTATCACTAACATAACGTGAAAGTAACAACCAAAACAAGCGAAAAAAGTAAAGAGGTGCGGGCTAAGCGGGCCAGCCCAGCTCGTACGCGGCCCAATTGCACGAATCTCGAATCCGTGCAACTGATGCATAGAAGAGTAACTCAAAAAAGATAGAATTTTAGATTGAGAGAAAATAAATGTTTTTTTATTGCCATTCAAAATATGTCAATATTACACTCTATTTATAGATAAAAAAAAAAGGATAGAAATTTTGGTTATTTTTAAAAATAAAATAAAATCAAATAAATATTATTTATCAAGAATCTAAATTTTATCCACAAAAATTAACTCGAACCAACAAGAGTGTGACAACTTGTCACACTCTTGGATAAAGTAGAAGGTTGATACATGGGTTGGTCAATGCCCCTATGCACCAACCGGTTGTGCCAACTAATTCAAACAATTTTTTTAAACTCATTTTTTGTCCTATTAGGACAACCCATGTCAAAGGTTGCCAATAAATGTAGCCTAAAGGCAAAAGTTCTACCACACATTATTTATATATTAGCCATTAGCCTAAAAAAAAAGGAGTTATCCTAATTATTAGGGGTAAATGCTCAAAATCCCCTCGTGTTTTAGAAATTCCGTATTAATAAAAATGCATCAATTACACGTGGGTTTTCATAAAATCGACGCGAAACCCCCAAATCTGTTAGAATTGACGATTGTGCGCTGACGCGCCTAAAGTGCGAAATAGATTAATTTTTTGTCATTTTTTGTTGTAAATTGACTTTTTTGCCCCTACACTTGGTCGAATTTTCATACAAACACCCAGCCCCCTCCCCTGCCCCCATCGCCCTTCTCTCACCGTTCATCACCACCACCGGCGACGGGCCTGTTCCACCCACTTCACCGGAGAATATCACGTTTGCTATTATCTCGATCCTTCTTAAGTCCTTTCTCTCATTGCTTAGCAGATTGCACAAGCAGATCATCACCACTTTTCGCAGCTCTGTCACTCAGATGTTCCTCGATCATCTGGAAAATGGGCATGAAAGCTGCAAGATCTCTCTCTCACTCACTCACTTTTCACGCCAAGATCTCTCTCTCTCTCACTTTTCACGCCAAAAATAAAATAAAAAATCCACCTATATTCGTTAATCGGAGTATAATTCCAATACCGCCGATCATCGATTCCAGTTATCGCCATAGCCTTGGAAGATATTGCCAAACAAACTATTCCAGTTCTCTTATCTATCCAGACTTCCTATTCCATTTTAAAAAAAAAGGCACAAATTAAGACTTCGCAATTCATGAAACACAAAAAAATGACTAAAGTTTCCACAAAAAAGCAGATCTTCAACGCCGCCTTCGGATTCCCCTTCATTTTCTCCTCCTCCTCCGCCGCCTTCCCTGCCCGTTTCCAGATCCGTCCTCCTCCGCCGCTGGATTCCCTTCATTTTCTCCTCCTCCGTCGCCGCCGCCCCTACCCGTTTCTAGATCAGTCCTCCTCCGCCGCCGCCTCCCTGCCCGTTTCCTCCGCCGCCGCTGATCTGCTGTTTTCCCTTTCATTTTTCTCCCCATATTTTTTTATTAAAAGTTATTTTAAAAAATAATATCTATATATATTCAAATATTTTTATTTATTAAATTAATCTGAAAAATGAAATTAAAAAAATTAAAATATGATTCAGATAATTGAGGGGCATAACGGGAAACTCGAAATAAAATATAACAGTGTTAAATTCAATTCAGAAAAATGGAGAGTGTGCCGAATTTTTTATATCACACGTGTAATTGGTGCATTTTCCTTCATACGGGATTCATTGCAAAATTTCTAAAACACAAGGGGTTTTGTGCATTTACTCCCTAATTATTATACAAATATATAACATGACAATTAAATTAATCTACAATTATCGTTCAAAACAATCAAAGAGATCCATCATCATGATAACAACTTAGAGGGACCATCCTATTATTTCTAAATTAAGAGATATATAAATCTGAAATCAAATTCTCATAGAAAAATGATGTAATATCAAATCAAGAAAAATGCTAAAATGTTATCACAGACGATTCTTAATACATCTATTAATAATGCATGATGATCTCATCTTATGATTTTATGAAAATAAAATTAAATGATAACGAATATCTAATATGTCAATAGTAGACATATAATAATTTTGGGTTTGGATTGAATTATAATAATTTTGGGTTTTTTTATTGTTCATGCAGTATAATTGAATGTTTGGTGTGGAGGTTTTTGGGATGAGTTTAGTTGTAATATGTGTTTGGTATGAATGTTTATAGATTTGTTAAAGTTGGTGGGCTTATAAATTCGTGTTTGGTGTATTGATTAATGTTGGTTAAATATATGAAATTACATAGTTGCCCTCATATTTTAAAAAATACATATCATATGTGATGATGTAGAGGGTATAAAGGGAAATTCAATAAAAATACACTATTTGAGTTAAAATCAAACCCACCAAGGATGATGTGTTTAAAATCAAGCTTAATCCCCTTTCTTCCAATTATAAGCCCAGGTCGAATATTAAGCCCGAGCCAATAACCCTTCTACCAAACACAAATTTAGGATAAATAACAAACCCAACGCACCTTAAACCCTTCTACCAAACACACCCTAATATTCTAGTGGTGGGTAGGACTGGAAACGCTGCTGATCAAATGGTGTCGGTCGGTTTGATGTTTCACTTTCACCATTGATAACAGCCACGACAACAAACCTATCAACTATCATTTAATGGATAACGTTACCTTCAGTTTCAAACCACTTCTATAAAGTTTTCCAATTCATTTAATATAAGAAATTTGCCATGCCCATTTCCTTTTCCATAAAATCTAATTTTTTTCTTGAAAATTGAGCACCAAATCGAGAAACCCAACATGGCTTTGAAACTACCATACGGCCACGTGGATTCAAGCCTGAGGGGGCTAGCCGGGCAAGCTGAGGGCTTCGGACGTCTCGCCGTCGGCGGCCTAAACGGCGCCGTTTACTGCGTTACCACACTAGCTGATGATGGGCCAGGGTCACTACGTGATGGGTGTCGAAAAAAGGAGCCACTGTGGATCGTGTTCGAAGTTTCAGGCACCATAGAGCTCTCATCTTATCTGAGTGTATCTTCTTACAAGACCATCGATGGTCGCGGTCAACGGGTCAAACTGAGTGGCAAAGGTTTAAGGCTGAAAGAGTGCCAGCATGTCATAATCTGCAACCTGATTCTAGAAGGGGGAAGGGGAAAAGACGTGGATGCCCTTCAGATCAAGCCAAACTCGCAGCACATTTGGGTCGATCGTTGCAGCCTCAGTGACTACGCCGATGGGCTCATCGACATCACTCGAGAGAGCACTGATATAACCGTTTCACGGTTAGGCCCTGCTGCTTTACTCGATTTAAAATCAATTAATTTCACTTTTCACTTATAATAAGGAAATGAGATTAGTACACCAACAGTTGACCTATTAAAAGCTATCCATTTTGGACATTTTAGTATTTTCTATTAATTTGATTATATATCATCAATTGTTTGTTAATTTGTTTGGTTGAGCTGTTAATTTGATGCGGCTTAATTAGGTGCCACTTTGTGAACCATAACAAGACGATACTGATTGGGGGTGACTCGTCCCACACGGGGGACAGATGCATACGTGTCACCATTCACCATTGCTTCTTCGATGGGACCCGACAACGTCATCCACGTGTCAGATTTGGGAAAGTGCATTTGTATAATAACTACACTCGAGACTGGGGGATTTACGCTGTTTGTGCTAGTGTCGAGTCTCAGGTCACCACCTTTCATGCTTTCATTACATCATACACCCACTAAAAGCGAGTCGAGCTCGATCTTGAGCTACTTAAGTAGTAGTTCTTGATCTTGAGTTCGAGCATATTAATATTTGGCTAACTTGACAGTTAGCACGTAAGCCTAGTCAAGCGGAATCAAACATATGTTACATTTACTATTTTAACCTTGATAGTTTATTATAATTTCAAGTTTTAAGCATTCTTTTAGGAATTTTTAATTAGGTTGTTTTACAAAATATTATTTTGATGTCAAGTTGAGTCAAATTTTAGATTTCAAGTTATTTGTGACTCATTTGTTGAAGTAAGTTTGATCGAGTGTAAGTCATTTTGTAATTGAGTCGAGTCTGACAGTACTAGACTTGTGGTTTTCCACCATTAAATGCTTATGTTGCTGAGATGGATCACTTGTTCTTCTATTGTAGGTATATTCAGAGTGCAATATATATGAAGCTGGACATAAGAAGATGGCTTTTAAGTACTACAAGGAAAAGGTCTAATATCTACCCATCTTTTGTGATTCAGTTCTTTAAAATTTGAAACAAGTGATAGAATGATTTTGAACCATGTAGGCAGCTGATAGGGAGGATGAATGCTCGGGACACATCAGATCGGAAGGTGATCTGTTTGTTTGCGCGACTGAATCGGGCTTGGAGCCCAGCACGGGCGAGTCTTGCGTGTTTCATCCGAATGAACACTATGAGAGGTGGACAATAGAAACACCATCTGATGATCTCAAACACTTTCTTCAGCACTGCACCGGATGGCAGGATATTCATCGACCTCATGATATTCCAATTTATTAGCTACAAAAACTTTCGTCAGACGGCATCACTTATCATTTCCATAAGAGTTACTCCTTTTTAGTTCTCTTTTTTATTTCTATATACGCGACGTGTACATTTGGATGCAAAGGTGTAGGGTCACAGCTCTGTTGGTCTGAACATGTATTTAATAGATGGATTATTCGTGTTTCTATAGTATATAACATATATGGTGAACAATAATGTGAAAATCTCATATCTTAGACTTAGTCCCATTTGAGCTAGCTATTTTCTTTTAGCATATAATTAGTTATAGAGTTTTTTCTTTTTAATTTCATCATCTGCAGTGGCAACATTCCTTTTCAATTATAGATGAATTTTCAATTGCAAATTAATGAAGTTTAATTTATATCGAAATTCATAAGTGTACATAATTATTATTTATTTAGAAAGGAGTATGATATGAAATGAAAATAATAATTCTGAAAAAGGAAAAAGAAAAGAAAGGAAAAGACGCAGAGGTTGAGGCGCTGAGATGTCCCGACGCCACCATCCACCGATCTTCTTCTCACTCATCACTTCCTTTCTCTCTCATCACTAGACATCACCTGAAGCTTGTTTCCGGCGAATCTTGAATTTCTTCGCAGCAATGAAGCAATTGCACAAGCAATCGTCAATGCCGATTTCCCGAACCTCGCCACCCTACTCGCCTAAATCCCTCAAACACCCTCGATCCATCCCCAGATCTATCAGCTACCTTCTCAAGGAGCAGCGCCTTCTCTTCGTCTTCATCGGCGTCTTAATCGGCTCCCTTTTCTTCCTCCTAACTCCCTCCCTCTCCCACCTCTCCTCCGCCGCCGATCACCGGCCCCAGGTGTTCTCCACCGACCGCGAATCGGTTGCTCAATATCGCGACCCTAATTATGAGAGGCATGCGGTGAATCGTGATGTGTATAAGAGCTCGAATGGTGTGGGGAGAGTGCCGGTGGGGTTGGGGAGGAAGAGGAACAGGGTGGTTGTCACCGGCGGCGCCGGCTTCGTCGGGAGTCATTTGGTGGATAAGCTGATCGCCAGAGGCGATGATGTGATCGTTGTTGATAATTTTTTCACTGGGAGGAAGGAGAATGTGGTGCATTTGTTTGGGAATCCGAGGTTTGAATTGATTAGGCATGATGTTGTTGAGCCGATTTTGCTGGAGGTTGATCAGATTTACCATTTGGCTTGCCCTGCTTCCCCTGTGCATTACAAGTACAATCCTGTTAAGACTATCATATCCTTTCTTGATGAGCTCAACTCTTCAATGGCCATTTATTGAGATCAATTGTAACAATTAAGATATGTGTATGCTTTTAGTATATATTTGCTTGATTTCATGTTTCTACTGAGCATATCTATTTGCTACTCTTCTAGGTATGTTCTGCATTGCATATCTATCGAGTTGTTTAGGCTCTGTTTGTACTTTGCGATTGGTTCAAATCCTTGACTTCTTGATTACAAGACGAATGTGATGGGCACACTTAATATGTTGGGCCTTGCAAAGAGAATTGGTGCAAGGTTCCTTCTCACCAGCACGAGTGAGGTGTATGGCGATCCTCTGGAGCATCCTCAAAAGGAGACATATTGGGGGCATGTGAATCCAATTGGTGAGCTAGGTGTTTCGAATTTTGTTACTTGTTGTCAATGATGCCTTTAAGGAGGAAATTTCCGATTAATGGTTTCATATCATTAGGTGTAAGGAGTTGTTATGATGAAGGGAAACGGACAGCCGAAACCTTAGCAATGGACTATCACCGCGGTGCAGGTGTTGAGGTAATATGTCTACTTTAAACTGCCAGTTTTTAGACTCTGAATTTGTACTGACCAATTTGGTTTGCCCAATGGCGTTCCCCTGCTTCAATGTATATAGTTCTAGGTATGAACTTTTTTTTTTTGCCTAAATATGTCAATCAAGTATATAGCAAATAAAATGGCAATTTACTAAAGGTGTAAGATGTTTCTGCAGTTTTTCTTCTTTTGTGTGTTGGTTTTAATGACTACTGTGATGGAAGAAAGAGCTTACACTTCATGGCATTGTGTTAATAACTGGCGTTCCTCAAATTGCATAGATTGACATGTCAAATGCCCCTTGAGATTTTCAGTCGTGGAGGGGCTTCTATATGTTGGTTGGTATTTTGTAATATGATAGCCACTCATGAGAATAGAAACTGTAATCATGTGGTTCTAGAGAATAAGTTAAGTAGCTCTTGGAAATATGTTGTTAAACCCAGTAGTTTTTAACTTCTTTAAGTAGGAAAGCATACAATTTCAGTCAGTATTGATGAGCAAGTTTTGATTTCTGTTCAAATAATTTGGTGTTTGTTGAATATGTGAATATCATATCTGGAAAATAAACTATTTTGCAAAAGTGAGATATTTATTGGTTTAGAAAAATTGCATGTTTCTCTGCTTCTGCAAAAGTGTGATCCATGCTTTGTTTTAGTGAGGTTTTTATCGAGCCATCTTTCTATCTTTCATTTCAGGTGCGCATTGCACGTATTTTTAATACATATGGACCACGTATGTGTCTAGATGATGGGCGTGTTGTTAGCAACTTCGTTTCACAGGTCTGACACCTATTAAGCTATTTGAATTACATGAAAATTGGTATCTAGTAACATATTCTTACTACCATGGATTTTCTATGCAGGCTATACGGAAACAACCAATGACAGTCTATGGCGATGGAAAACAAACACGAAGCTTCCAATTTGTGTCTGACTTGGTATGTCTCGTTGTTTTGACCTTACAGAAATTATCCAGCTCATGTGGCCCCAATGTATAAGAAATTGCTGGTCTTTCTGTACATACAATTTCACTGGTTTAATAATAATCAGAACTTCTTTATTCGATACATTTCTGAACTGCCAATAAATAAGATAAAAGCTTGATACCTTTGGTAGTGTGGGTTGCAATTGGATCATAACATACTACTCACACTTCTGACACTTGTCCATGGTGGTCCATTCTACTCGTTCAAGTCACCCTTTTACATCGTAAACAGTTGACCCCACGTGCCAAGCCCATGCTGTAGTAAAGTGGGATGCAATTGAATCATATCACCTTTTAAAGACTTGGTTAAGTTTCCATTTGAAACACATTAACAGTAAGACAAGATTTGTGGAAATGAAATTGTTTCCTATATGTCCTTAGTTTGATCAACGCCATATGGATGTCAAAAAATCGATGTTGTATGCCCTCTATGATGAACGAATGCTTACAAATACAGTTTATGATTTCAGGTTGATGGATTAGTGGCACTGATGGAAGGTGAGCATGTTGGCCCATTCAACTTGGGCAATCCAGGAGAATTCACAATGTTAGAGCTTGCTGAGGTTTGTCCTAGAATAACCTTCTTTTTCCATTGTTCATGGTTCAAGAGGTCTAGATTCGTCTTTTTTTCCTTTGCAGATTAATTAATTTTCACCTGACATAACAGGTTGTCAAAGAAACCATTGATCCTAGTGCAACGATTGAATTCAGACCAAACACTGATGATGATCCTCATAAGAGGAAGCCAGATATCAGTAAAGCGAAGGAGCTTCTGAACTGGGAGCCAAAGATTTCCTTGCGAGAGGGTTTGCCACGAATGGTCAGTGATTTTAGAAACCGCATCTTGAATGAAGATGAAGGGAAAGGAAACTAATATACAGGAAATTAAATAGCATGTATAGAATGAAAGCACTTTTTTTTTTTTTTCCTCAAATGTTAGTTGTTCCACTTTTCTATATCGCATTGATATCTTCATTAAACTTTCTACATCTGAAAATTAAGAAATACATCATGGCATTACAACTCATCAGTGTTTTCTTCCTTTTCAATTTCAAGAATATTTGTAATGTTGGCTGGGCTTCTTGAAGTGGATACAATTTTGTGCATTGATCTTGTGTAATTGCACTCAGGTTCCTTGTGTAGTGTTGTTTACTTTGAGCCGGGTGTGGGGTCCACTTCTTAGGATACAGAAATGTAGAGGATAAAAATCCACATGTCATGTGGATTTGGGCCTGAGAAGCTTTACAGAGCAATGTGAATGATGATGTTTTTTGGGTTCAGGTGTGAATTTATGGAGGGCAGATGCACTAATTATGATTCATATTACTATTCAATTTGCAATTCTATAGTACTTCTTTCAATTGACATGGGTAAAATTATTTCAATGGAAATTTGACCACTTGGATCTCTCTCTCTCTCTTAATGGTACTGCAGAACCAGATGAAATATCAATTATAAAGAGGAAGGACTTTCTTTGTGGGTGAAAAACATTTGAAAAAAGTAGGATGGACATGAAAGAAAGGATTGATGAAAAGAATGCAATGACGAGATATGAGAGAGAGAGAGAGAGATAGAGAGAGAGAGAGAGATTGGCATGGTTGGATGTGATTTAAAGCAAAGAAGAACAAAGTGCTCAAAAGGATCTGATTCCTCCATGGTTTTCTGGACCATTGCCAACTACAGTAGGAGGAAAAGTGGCTAAGGCTGCGTGTAATTTTAGTTATATTTTATCAACCTTTATTTAATGTTTATTTTGATACAAATAAACTAGCGGACTATCCTATCGATTCAAGATAAACCGCGAAAATTCGGATAATAATTTGGATAACTATCTCCACCCTCCCATACAATAGTTTACCAAAACTTGGGATAACTTTAATAAATTACATTTGTATCCCTAATAAACATTGAACACTCATGGTTGTAAAATTCATCTGAAAAGGAAAAGTTCCAACATCATTTCTTCAATTCAACAAGTATATATTCCAAACGCATCCCATTCTCACACCGTTCTCATTATTCTTATTCTTCTCTACAAGTACATTAAATTTGCTTTTGCTCCAGAAAAAGATAGGCCCAAAAGATGAGAAAGAACTAAAGCTCAAATCTTTTCTTTAGTACAAGTTTTTCCTCTCTATGAAAAACCCTTTTCAATGTGCATTTGTAACATGATAGAAATAATAAATCGTGCAAGATTTCAAATTGTAAATTGAAGAAGACAGATGCAGCATTTTAGCCGTTGCTTTTTGTCTGTTATGAGTTGGCCAACTTCATATTTAATTCATCCACTGAAGAATTTCATTTATTTTTTGGACAGGCCTGTATATCAACCACACTATTCCCTATTAATTGACAGTTAAAAAGACATTATTGGATTCAGTAAAATTTAATTTAATTACAGTAGGGAACTGTGACTGATGTTCGCAGGGAATCCATAGCCACGAGTGTCTCTCCTCTCTTCTTGGGCTTTGTTCTTTTTCATCTCATTACTGCAAAAACTGCATCAAATTTTTATTACGCGCACACACACACTTGGTCATTTTTTGAAAAGCACTGTTTGTCTACTCGGTTTTGTTTTTCTATACCACATTTTATTTGGTAGAGCCCTCCAACTCAATAAAAACATTTTCTTTGAAGATAATATCTGTATTTTACATATTTTCCTGGTTCATATAGTGTTTGTTTAATGCACATAATACTAACTCTTATTCAAAAAGTACAGAAAAACATATCTGAACCAATCAAACAAAACTAAAATATAAAATCCAATGTTTCATAGATAGAGATCTAATTACTTACAAAAAAAAAAAAAACCTAAAACCGTTATTATATGGTACCAAAATCAAGAATTCAGGTGAAAGCCATGACATTTCAAGAAACGGGCCCATCAAATTCATTTCACATTATTATCAACTCAAAATTAACCATCTTTTATCTGAATTTTCTAAACAATAAATCAAACAATACAAAATGTCAATTTTATGCACCATTAGAAAGTGCAACATGCACACTTACTAAATATTTAATTATCAGTTTTCACCAACATATATTGATGTCTCAATTTTCATTTCTAATTCCATTCATTTCATTAGAAGTATTTAAAGTGCGTGATCAAATTGTATGAAACTGTAGAGAAGAGAAAGCAGAGGAAGAATCTTTATCTCTCTTTTCTCCACCAAAATTCTGATTCCCTAATCCATTATCACTTCCAACAATGAAAGGAATCGATATATTCTGTGCATCACAATCTGCAACTGCCATTTCCCTCACCATGGATCAACCCTCCTCCTCCTCCTCTTCCACCACCCTCCACGGCGGCGGAAGCCGCAGCCCCGCCATAGACCGCTGCAACCCCATCATCACCGACTCCCGGAGAACCGCCAAAGCGCCGCCGCCACTCATTCCAAAACCCCACAGAAATCGCCTGAAGAAGAACAACAAACAAACCCCTCACAAGGAAAACGGTGATCAAGCCAAGAAACATGACAGTGACAAGGAAATTGAAAACAGAATAAGCTCCGGCGGCGGCGGCGGTGGTGGTGGGAGGAAGAGCTGGAGCTGCACCAAGCCCGGTGATTTTATCAGCCCTCCAGGGTCGACAAGGTACTTGTTGAGTGAAAAGGTTTTGGTGAATGCTTTTTCTGATGGAGATTTGAAGATGAATGAATCGTTTGATGAGAAACCGCCATCTTCATCTCCCACCCCTAACCAGGTTTCTCTCTCTCTTTCTTTTCATCCCATCAAATCTATTATTTTACCTTTTTTTTTAATTTCTAATATTTACAATAATGTGTATTTAATTTTGTTTTGTTTTTTTTTTTTTTAATAGAGGATGAAATAGATTTGGAATATTGAATATGTGTTGGACAAAAGCTTTCAAATTTTTGTAAATTTCCAAGAAAAATATTTGATATGATTATTGTAGAACAATAAAAGTTTTTGATATTAAAATCGCCAATCTTATACAATAATTTCTTTTTTTTTTTTTACTTAATTAGTTAAGTTGTCAATTTTAAAAAGTTAAGGGACTCTTAAAAGAGCTCCAAATTGATACAATAATTTCTTTTCTTTTTACTTAATTAGTTAAGTTTTCAATTTTAAAAAGTTAAGGGACTCTTAAAATCTCCAATTTGTATACAATAATTTCGAAAGAATAAAAAAATTAAAGAATTATTTACTACAAAAACTCATTTGTACGACGGTCTCACGCACGTGTTCTGGATGTGCCCGAGGCACGGTGTATAAGTAGGTGATTTTTAATTGTACATGATTTTTTTCCTAGCGCACAATCTTGCCTTGGGACACGATCGTATCTTGCTAAAAAAAAAAATTGTGTCTTGGAACACGACCTATCTTACTCAAAAAAACAATAGCAGTATGTGGCGCATGATCCAAATTTAAAATAAATTTAGTTAGTTAAATTGTGAACTTTAAAATAAACCGAACAAATTTATTTTACATCTATAATTGCAGTGTTGATTCTCCGTTTTACCCTTGTGTTTAGTTAAATTGAAACTTTAACCCCAAAAGGGTTAATTTAATAAAAATGGATTGTTTTGCAGGTGGTGGTTCTAAGAGTATCATTACACTGCAGAGGGTGTGAAAGGAAAATGAGAAAACACATCTCTAGAATGGAAGGTCCGTTTAATTTCTCACCTATATTTCAAATATATGAATTTACTTAACTACCCCTTTGATTATATTTTCAAGTCATTTAACACCCCTTATGTATTTTGTGCAGGAGTAACGTCTTTCGACATAGATTTCGCGGCAAAGAAGGTGACAGTGACGGGCAACATAACGCCGTTAGAGGTTATTTCGAGCATATCTAAGGTGAAAAACGCGCAACTATGGTCGCCTACGATATCATCTTCGTCCTCATCGACACCATCACCGATTGATATTCAGAGCAATTCAGGATTGAAGAATCATGAATTAAAAGGAGAAAATAACAATGCATGGGTTATGGATCATAAAGGGGCTTTTGTCGGATTAGCATTCACTTAGTGCTGTAAATTCATAGCTTTTTCCATAACCTTTTCAATAATATTTCAACCTTGTTTATTTCATTTTTAATCTAGTTAACAACCTAATTTTGACCTTTTGGTGTGAAGTTGTATGGTTATAACGGTCTTGATCCTCTATTACTGTTACTATATTTTGAATTTTCTAGTTATTTTTATTGATGATTAATGTTTTATTTGCATTTTGATATGGAGTTTTTAAAAGTATATATATGGTGAAGCCAAACATATATAATTGTTGAAACTGAAAATATCTAGGTCATTTTTCTTTGATTTTTTTGGTCAATTTTAAGTATTTCTAATTTAATGGGTGAAATACCCTTCTCTTTTTTTTTTTTTTGTTGGTCTAAGCTCAACTCATAATCTAGCTAAGCAATAAAACAATTATGACTTTTTTCTATTATAAATGAAACAACTATGAGCTTAATTAATAGTGAAAATTTCTACACCCAATCACCTGTGAAAGAAAAAATAATGTTTATCTACAATTTAAATTTCATAATTTATTAGTTAATATTTTTAACCATGAATTTAAATATATGATATAATTTAAGGTGAAACATATTGAGTTTTTTTTTTTTTTTCCATCTCTTTTTTAAGGGAATATGAGAACTCCATATGTAGTATGTTATGTTGTGTCATTCCTATGGGCCTTTAATTGGGCTCATTAATCAGCCCGATTTTATTTGAGGAAAAGTTACCTTCTTAAACCCAATACAAAATTGAATTGGGATAGAGCCCTCATTAACGGACTCTGGTCGGCCCAAACACCTCAATTTCTCTCACACGTTTTCTTATATCTATTGATCTAAAATTTTATATTAAAAAAAATGTGCACTTATTAGTGGTTGCAGATTTTTTTCCTAAAAAAAATTAATATATATATATATATATATGACTTAAAAATGTTAGTTATTCATGATAAATTCATAATTTGAAGGATTTAAAGATCGAAACTAATTATCCAACAAATAAAATTCACATCATAAATTAAAAAAATCCGACCTGCCGGATTCGAACCAGCGACCTAAGGATTTCTTTGGTAAAGTCCACTACAGTCCTCCGCTCTACCAACTGAGCTAAGGTCGGCTATAAATTTTATTCATTTTGTTAATTATTAAGCTTATATCAAACAATAATTAGGTTGACAATTTAAAGTTTAATAATCACACTTATTTTATTTAACTTCAACAAAACACATGCTATATACTATATATGCATTGGATTTCAATAATAAATCCCAAGCCCTTTAATTATATTTAAACCAATTAATTTCATTTCACTAATTACTTTTCCTTTAATTAAATTAAAATCAATTAATTAGATTCAGAATCAATTCCACATAGAGCTGCCGCGCCGCGCTCTCCTCAACAGAAATCTTAATCACAATTAATTCCACATATCTTATCTCTGAAAGTTTGTTAAAAAAAAAAAGGGTTTATTTCTCAAAGTTTGTTAAAAATTAGGATTCACCGCGCTCTCCTCAACCGCTGCGTGCTCTACTCAACCGCCCACACATGACATGACATGACATGACATCATTCATAATAATACTACTATTTCTCAAACTTTTATCTTAATTTCCAAATCCAAAACTAATCCCACAATGGCTCTCAGAATTATAGATCTTAATCTCTCCTTACCCACTACGCCTCCGCGCCCTCCTCAGCCGCCGCCCACGGAGCCACCACCACCACCGCAGTCGTCACGTAAACAGAAGGCGAAGAAGAAGTCCGAAGAGATTCCTCCGCCTTACCCGTGGGCCACGAACCGCCGCGCCACCGTGTTGAGCCTCCACCAACTCCGGTCGAGCGGCATAAACAGCGTCACCGGAAGAGTGCAGTGCAAGAGATGCGACAGGCAGTTCGAGATAGAGTACGAGCTGCAGGCAAAATTCACGGAGGTGGCCGCCTTCATCATGAACAACAAAGAGGAGATGCGCCACCGAGCACCGTCGGTGTGGACCAACCCGACCCTACCCGACTGCAGGTTCTGCAAGCAGAGCAACTGCGTGAAGCCGATAACGGGGAAGAAGAAGAGCATAAACTGGCTGTTCTTGTTTCTGGGCCAAATGGTGGGGTGTTGCAAGCTCTCTGAGCTCAAGTATTTCTGCAAGCACACTAAGAAGCATCGAACTGGGGCTAAAGATAGGGTTTTGTACCTCACTTATCTCGAATTGTGCAGGCAGCTTCATCCTCAAGGCTCCTATGATCATTGAATATTTAAGAATGGTTATTTGTTTACAATAACCATGCATGATATTATATATTAGGAAGGTCATGATGATTTGGATGATCACCAATGATTGGCAATGTACTTATGTACGTTAGACTCCTCTTATATCTACTCACTTGATTAATTCTGATATTCTATCACATTTGGTGCATCTTATTATCTCCTATCTCAAATCAATTCTCATCTGTCATGTGTATTCAATGACATTATTAATTATTGTGTGGTGTGTATTCAAAACACCAATTCTATGTAATAGAAGAATAGACTCTTGTGTTTTAGTTTTTGCTAGTACTATTCTTGGTGTTAATTAACTGTGTGTTATATTGTAATGTTTTATATCGGTTATAAGGACACAATAAATATATATATATATATATATATACATTGATGTGAAAAATATGAACGATTTGATAAGAAATCAGATAAATATATCAAATCTCCTTCAAATTTTGAGGAGGCAACATGTATAAACACATTAATAATAAAAATATACTCTCAAAGTTCTTGGGCGGGGCAGGAAAATAACCCTTCTTGCATATTGTCACTGACCATAAGATGAATTCATATCTTCTATTTCAAAACAATTATTATATGAGTAGGTTTTGTGTGATACCGTCATATCTTCTATTTCAAAACAATTATTATATGAGTAGGTTTTGTGTGACGAATCTGACGGATCAACCATTCATATGAAAAGCCATGAGACGGATCAACCATTCATATGAAAAGACGAATCTGACGGATCAACCATTCATATGAAAAGCCATGAGACGGATCAACCATTCATATGAAAAGTTGTGAATGTGGGTGAGATGGATCAACGTGACGGATCAACCATTCATATGAAAAGTTGTGAATGTGGGTGTGACGGATCAACCGTTCATATGAAAAACCATGAGACGGATCAACCATTCATATGAAAAGTTGTGAATATGGGTGAGACGGATCAACGTCTCACAGAAACATGAGTTTTTGTGTTATTACATAATCATATGTGGTTGATGACATTATTATTTAAAATAGGGAAAAAAAAGTGCTTTAGTCTTTTATGTTTACCTCATTAGATTTTTAGTCCTCTAACTTTTAACTTTTGAATTTTAGTTATCTATGTTTACCCTTATTAGATTTTTAGTCTTCTATCTTTCAACTTCTAATTTTTAGTCCTCTATGTTTATTTCATTAGACTTTTAGTCCTCTATTTTTCAACTTTTGAATTTTAGTCATCAATAGCTAAAAGTATATGTTTTTTTAGTCCTTTTACTTGTAATAACATATTTTACTTTTTAATTTAGTTACAATTTATTTAACGGTAAATTATTATTAATTGATAATTCTATTTTCCATCTTGTTACAATTGATTTAGAGTTTTGTGATATGAAAAATAAAAAGACTTAACATGAAATTGATACTAAGTAACTAATAATGTATTCACATAAATTATATACATTTTTTGTCGAAAATGAATAATACAAAATTAGAAAAAATACGTTATTCATACTTTACTAGTTTTGAAATTTATAACAATGATATTTTTTAAACATAGAGGACTACAAATCTAATGAAATAAATATAGATGACTAAAAATCAAAAGTTGAAAGATAGAAGACTAAAAATCTAACAAGGGTAAACATAGAGGACTAAAAATCAAAAGTTGAAAGTTAGAGGACTAAAAATCTAATGAGATAAACATAGATGACTAAAATACTTTTTTTCCCTTTAAAATATAGCTACTATTAATTCTTATGATTATGTGGTTGTTGACATTATTATTTAAAATATAGCTAGTATTAATTCTTATAAAATATAAGATATAACATCAAATGTGACACATGATCCAATCTAACAAAATATAAAATCTTAGACTCATACAAAGGGACATTCAATTTGGAGTAAGTTTTATGTGAGACGTCTCACGAATCATTTCATATAAGATGAGTCAATCCACAACCCACCATTCATAATTCATGTATAAATTTATGAAAATGTGTTTACTTAGTGGGTAAATAGAATCTGTCTCACGGATAAAATCATAGACTCATACAAAGGGACATTCAATTTGGAGTAAGTTTTGTATTAGACCATTTCACGAATCATTTCATGTGAGACGGGTCAACCCACAACCCATCCTTCACAATTCGTGTATAAATTTATGGAAATGAGTTTAGTTAATGGGTAAACAGATCCGTCTCACTAAAACTAACCGTGAGACCGGCTCAAGCAAGTTTTGAATAAAATTTGTCATTATTAACTTTTTCCTTGTTTAAATTATAGAAGATATCAGGAGTAAAATATAATTAATGCAATATATCAAATATATATACACATGGGGCCAGAGATCAGAAAGATATTAATATAAGATATCCAATATTCAAACCTTAAATCTATCCCAATAAGTAACTGAATAATTTTGGAAAATATTATATAATTGGTTAAACACTCACCATTCAATATATTTCCCCTGAAACCTTCATTTCCCATTTAAAGCTGGATCTCATAAATATATGTTCCCTAATTTCTTCAAAAATAAAATATTTGGTCCCTATTTAAAGCACCATAAAGTAAGAGCAAAAATCATTTGTAATAAGAAAATGAAGGCTACTCACATTTGTCTCTTTGCACTTCTCTTGCATGCCATTCTTGTTCCTGCATTTTCCAACAATCCCCAAAACGGTGTCGTCCCATCCCACCGGAAAATTGTACTCGGGCAGCTGCCCAAGAACCTGCCGTCGCCTCAACTGGACTTCGGGCAGCTGCCCAAAGGGCATTTTCACCACTCAGGTCCATCCACCAGAATGAGCGACTCACCGCCGGGACCTCCTTGCCGCCGCCGCCCCCAAGCCACCGGGCAGGAGAAACAGCTGGCATTCGGGCAGCTGCCCTAAAGTCAGGCCCATCTAGTAGAATGGGCAAAATACACCACCATATTGTAGTATAATTAATTCAAAGATGTTTAAGAATTATATTATATTATTAAGTATCTTAGTCATTAAGTGAATCCATATGTTATTGGGTCAATTTTCTTTTTATTTTAAGGCAATATTATTACTAAACACAAGAAAACAATATTAGGAGCATATCTATCACATTATTGCAGGGTTCGATCAAATCAGTCGAACTCATATGGAACTGAATATCTAATAAGATGATGAGTGATAATATTAGCTTCATGCTTAATAAGAGAAATAGTAAATTTAAATTTAATTTGAACTATAACTCAAAGTATTTTTGCAATATATATGATAATGCTCTCAAATTCAATCTCGTAATTATTTATGATTAGTTCTCTAGTATAAGTCCTTTTGCATCCAATAAGACATGCTATTTATAATAAACTATGATTCAGAATATGAAATAATTCAAGTAAATCCTAATTTATCAAATAAACGTAGATTTTAAATTAAGATCTGAAAATCTTTTAAATGAATCTAGAAATTATATATAGGTTACATCTTTATATATATAAAAACACAAACATTTCCTCATATAGAAATGATAGAATTTTCCCGTCAAAAAGTCATACCAAATCTGTAAATATATTTTTATTAAAAATAAATGACAAATGATATTTGATTTAAAAAGATATATGATATATAAATGAATTCTAATGAAAATGGAATATTATCATATGATTTTAATGATGATGTATATATTTAAGGAAGTGATTAACAAAAAATCTTTTCACATATAAGTCTATATCTTAAGTCAACTTTAATTATTAAATTTCAATTGATATATTTATAATATGATTAAAACAATAATAACAAATTTATATATATATATATACACACACATGATTACGTTGTATGATTAGTATAAACAATGATTTTACAATAATTATTTTTATATAGAAATTAATATGCATATGAATAATATATATAATTATATAATTCACTCCAATATAAAAGATAATATTATATGATTTAATTTTTATCTTTATATATATAAAAATATTAACATTGTCATATATAGAAATGCAGTATTTACCATATGATTTTAATGATAATGTATATATTTAAGGAAGTGATTGACAATAAATCTTTCACATATAAGTCATATGGTAAGTCAATTTAAAGAAAATAAAAAGTGAACAAAAATGTTGGTATAAATCTTTCCCCTTAATTTTAAATTTTAATTAATAAATTTATAAAACAATAGCAAATATATATATATATATATACACACAACATGATTACGTCATATGATTAGTATAAACAGTGATTTTACAATAATTATTTATATATATAAATTAATATGCATATGAATAATGTATATTATATAATTCACTCCAATATAAAAGGATAATATGTATTTTATGATTTATTTTTTATCTTTATATGTATAAAAATATTAACATTGTCCCATATAGAAATGCAATATTTACCCATCCAAAATCTCATCCTAGATATGGAAATGAATAAAATTACATTTTATGTTCAATATTTAATTATGTATATATATATATATAGACATATATACATACAAATAATCAATGTATATATAATACCACTATTAACCTTACATAGTATTAACTAATTGAGAAAATTATATTGTATAAGGAAATATAATATTCCATATACATGTAAACAACAAATTTGAAATTTATGGTATATTAATTTGTAATGAACACAATCAATCAAAGAAATTTAAAAAAAAATTGCCTTAAAAAACATTACTTTCCTATTGTATTAGGAAATTATCCACTATAAATATGAGAACCAACCATGAAATTTTAATTCATGCTTTCATTTCTCAAATTCTATTTTCTTTTCTTTCAATTTGTTTTCAAAATAACATCTGTGTCTACTCAATAGTTCAAATATATCTTCAATTTCAAAATGTAAAGCAACGCAAATCCTTAAAAATATTTTGGACTTCAAAACTTTTCGAGCGCTTACAATCTTAATTTTTCATTTGTTTTTTTAATTTGTGATCGAGGAGTTTCTCACAATTATACTAGCCAAATTTTTGTTTATTTACTAATGAAACTATCTGATAAATAAAAATCATTTATTTACGTACTAATGTAATATTGAATGAGTTAAGATGTTATAGGATAATATTTTGATTGATTTGTGTCATTCAATATTTTTTTAATTTAGTTGATGAATTTTATTTTATTTTAATTTATATAGTGATATGATTGCATATTGACTATTCTTACTCTAATATGATTTTTGTATGTTAGATTCCTATATGCAGGCGTTGATGAAAGAAAAGTGGCTTCAATCGGAGGTAGCGAATAACTTTTGAATGTTTGGAATAGTTTTTGACTTGGTAGACTAGATGATGAAATGTGAAAGCTGCTCACATGTTACAGATCGAGATTACTATACTTGGACAAATATATAGTGAAATATTTTGATGTATAGATATACAAACATAACTATTGAAACTAGAGTTGTGTTAGTTTTTTTAGAGTTATATATATATATATTTGCATTTTTATCATTTATATATATATATATATATAATAACATTTACTAAAAATAATTTGTCAATCTTTTGCCACCCAAAAACTTCATCATAAATTTGGAAAAAGTAAATAAATTATAGTAATAAAAATGATATTCATTTTAAAAGGAATATTTAGATCAATGATCTTATTATCATGGTTGACCAATAATTTGTGGAACACATTTCCGTAAGCACTTTTAATTTTGAAACCTCAGTTTTATTTTATTACTTTGTACCATACACGATTATATTGAGATTTAAATGTATTTTCTCATATGGAATTTAAGTATTAAATTTTATAAATTATTTTATTTAAACAAATTAACAATACCCATAAAGGATTCACTTTTTTTATATGATAAAAAAAAGTTAGAAGAACATCATTTAAACCAGAATTAGAAATAAACTAATGTAAGCCCCGTGTATTACATTTTTTATTTTAATACTAATCAAGAATTGTAATTTATAAATAAATTTAATTATTATTTATCATTAATTTTGAGTTTAATTAGTATATAATTTAAATTTAATTGTGTGAAAAGTTTTGATTATTATTTAATGTAATTGCAAACGTCAACTTTAATTAAAACGTTTTTCTAAAATTTCTTAATTTATAATTTTATTATTATTAGCATTTTGTTATTCAGTTGTTATTATTTCATTAAATGGTCTATTATAATAAATTATAAATATTATATGAATTGATTTAAAATTAATTATAACTAAATAGGATTAACTAGAGAGCGACATGTGTTACTCTTGGTTAATCCTTTAGTATATATTAGCGTAAGTCCCGTGTATCACAAGAGTACTGTATTACTAATTAAGAAAATTGCAAACTGAAATTCTTTATTTATAAATAATTAATTATTATTATTATTTACCATTAATTATTAGCTTAATTAGTATGTAGTTTTAGAATTTCACAAGTTACAATTTTACAATCAATCAAAATTATTAGTATTTTTTTAATTTAATTGTTATTATCTCAGTAAATCATTTATATAATAAATTATACTAAATATGAAATGAATTAATTAATAATGAAATTAAAATTAAAATTCTTTAGGATTAATCAGAAAATGACATGTGTTACTTTTGGTTATTCATTTAGTATAGATATAGAAACATTGTAATGTAGTTCAGAATACTGATTCAATTGTTTCATTTAGATTATCCGAACAAAATTAACAAATATATAAATTTAAACAAAAAAGTTCAATTTTGATTAGATATGAATTTTGGAACCTTCTCATAATCAATGCGAAAAAACTTAAATTATACAAGCAAACTAATTAATTTAGACCAAAAAAGTATGCATAGTAATGAGCATATATAATCTGAATACAATATATAACATATTGTCAACTATTATAAATTAGGGATATTAAACAATTGGTAGAAACATACCGTGATTGTTCATTTTTTATTCTTTTGCTTTCACCTTGGGGTGTATCATACTGAAAATCTCATATCGTACCGAAATGTTCAATATATTGAAATTCGATATATCAAAGTTTCGATATTATAGGTAGTCATACCGTTTTGTACCGATATATCGAAAATACCGTCATACAATATATATTGAAACTTCGATATACCGAAAATACCGTTATACCGAAATGATGATTATATACCGAAACTTTGGTATATCGAAAATACCGATAAACCGAAATGAAAATATCATATTTATTCATTTATTAATAAGAAATTAATATATATTTTTATTTATTCTATTATTTTCAGTATTTCGGTATATTTGAAATTTTAAGAATATCATACTGATACCATACCAAGACTTTCGATATGGATACTATGTCGAAAGTTTCGATATGCCGAAATTTTGATATTTCGATAACCTCAATATTTCGATATTTTTTCCCACCCCTACTTTCACCTCATACATTGAAAATGGTCTAAAAAGATTAATTTGAGATATAGGATTTCATCAAATAATTTAAATGGATTTCCTTTGTTTCCATGTATACACAAACTATATATATTTAAAAAAAAAACATTTTCATTAATCCATTTTTTATATGAGGCCTAATATTTGAAATTGAATATATATGACAATAGAATTTAAAAAAAATACAATAAGTGGAAAATAAATGAGGTGTACTGTTTTGAAATAATATTCGCACTTTTTTATTCTATCATGTTAAAAAGAAAATCAATTTTATATCTGTAAGTACAAAAAATCCACTTATGAAAATAGATAAAAGAAGTTTGAGTTTTTATATATGTAAAAATATAGATTATATTATTTTAATATATTATAATTATACTTTTAAAATTTAATTCCGTGCATCGCACGGGTGAAAAACTAGTATTAAAAAAAATAGAATTAATCGATTAGTCGTTGTAAATACAATAAGAAATTAACTTCACAAATTAAAATATACTCCCGCCTTCTAAAATTAAACACATATACCTTTAACTAATTAAGAAATCTATGAACCAAAATTGGAAAGATAGTCAAATTAATCCCTAGAAATATCATATCAAATCTCAAAATATATATAGTCCAAAATGATATTTAAATCAAAACAAATTTTTAAATAACACTCATTTTGAAATAGATTGAGTGGAAATAAGAATTAAAATCTGAATTTATAGAAGTAGATATAAATAAGGAAATAAATTTATAGAAATTACTATTTGAAATTCTCATTCCATGGAAAATTGGCTGGCACACATTAGCAAAAGTAAATGCAAGATCGACTAAATCTTTAAGCATTTATGAAAATACAATCAATTTGTGTAAGCTCATTATGGAAATCTTGGTTTCCTATAATATAAAGCACATCCATGAAATTCGAGAAAATCACAAATCATTATCAAGAAAATGAAGAGAATTCATATCGTTGTATTTGCACTTATTTTGCAAGCCATTTTTCTTACAGCATTTACCGATGATCATGTCGACAAAGAAACACTCACTCACCGGAAAATTATTTTCCGGCAGCTGCCCAAAAATGTGCCCATTCCTCCGTCAGGTCCATCCAACAGAAGTAGCTTTTACCCGCCACCGCCACCTCATCGCCGCCCCACCGGTCAGGAGAAACTGACGTTTGGGCAGCTGTCCAGAGGGCCTGTTCCTCCGTCAGGTGCAAACACATCGCCGCCGCCACCACCATATCGCCGCCTCCATGGAACCACCACTCACCAGTGATTCGCCAACACGGCGTCGTGAAGAGAGATATTAAATATATATGATTTATATTTATATATGTGGAATAAAACCTTTTGCAATTTGTATTTCTTTAACTGATTTATAAATTCCAGCATGTGTTTCATTTTCTTGATAAAAATCATTAAAAATTATTTAGATTAAATCACCAATCTGTGACTTATAATTTGATGTCGTGCGTAATTATTAAATAACACCAAAAATTTAAATAATAGAGTACCAGAAAACCCTTGAACACTACAAACTCTAGAAATTAAGATTGTACAAGTAAATAAAATTCAAAGGGAAATATCAATTTTAATCGGGTAACTTAAGTCCAATTTCAGTGCACTAATTTTGTCTGCTCCAATTTTCGTTCTTGTTGATTTATTTTTTTTCCAATTTCAGTCTTTTTTATCTGAATAATAGAAATATTTGGTTGACACATCATTTTCTGACAGCTACGTCAATAATTTTAATTATTCCAAAAAAAAAAAAAGACTGAAATTGAAAAAAAGTCTACCAAAATTGAACAAATGCAAAGTTAGTGCACTAAATTGTACAAAAGCTAAGTTATTGGACTAAAATTTATATTCTTACTTAAAAATATATATATTTAGACATCTTATAAAAAATTAATGGATGAATTTTTTATCTCCAAATCTGAAGCTATCCATAAGAATTATAATATTTGGAAACAAATTTTTTTGGTAAACTATATTTTCATATTGATGAAAGATGAGATAATTATTCCAAAAAGTATTCTTGAATCCGATTATGTCCGTTTTAAGATTATAATAAGTTAGAGTAAATCTATACGAGACAATTCAGTGTAAATTTATGGAAATGAGTTTAGTTGATGAGAGAAAATGATCCGTCGCATGGTCTCAGTCTCACACAAATTTTTACGAATAATTTAGCATGTAACTACGATTTCCATTCTCATAATAAGAGGTCTTGATTTTGTTCTTGTTAACCTTCTTCCTATTCTGCAACATTTAATTCCATGATATAAACTGAAACTAGTTTGCAATTGCAAGTCAAGAAAATAACTCAGCTCATGAACAAACAGCATCGATAGTAATTGGCTTATTTTGTAACCTTTTTGATTAAATCTGAGATTTATTCTCAGTTCTCTTTGTAACCAAACTACTTACCAACTAGCCTAGCTCTCCAATAGCTATCTACTTAGTTCATATAACCTCCATTATCATATCGTCTATCAACAATTTCTCGATTTCGTTACCTAATGTCTCGATTTCTCCTTTAGAGTCCGACCACAGCATCTCCCTGTCGAGTTCTCTATCCAATGTCTCCCTGTTGGCAAAGTCTTGGTTTATTAGTTTCTCGAGAGCATCCTCAACGTCTTCTTTCAGGGACTTCAAGCTCAATCCTGCTAACTTTGGCATCACCCAGGGACACGAGTCCATGTGCTCCTCGAACATCTCCAGGAGTACTGAATTTATTCGGTCAAATAGCCATCTCCTTTCTGATCTTGGTCCACTTGTCTCATCTTTGTATTTCTTCTCAAGATTGTCGAACAGATTGGAGTTCAAAGGGCAGTCTGCAACGTGCCACGTTGTTCTGAACATATTGAAGTCCAAGTCTTCAAGACCAGAGTTGATTAGCACATCGTGGGCATAAGAAGCCTTCCAGTCTTCACCTCCTAATGCATAGTTCTTCTCAGATACAATTGGAGATTGTTGCATTTCTTCTTCCACAATGGGGAGAAGCGTGGGTGACTCAGCATATGTGCCTGACTCCATTTTGAGGAGCTGCAGTTGCATTCGGAGTCCTACAAGAAAAGACCGAAAGTATGCTCAACAAGATCGAATAGTTATAATGAAGAATCAAGAAAAATGAAACTTAAATAACAGGTAAATCACAATGTAGATGAGTTCTGTGGTAAGACAGCCGCAGAGGGACATGAAATATCAATCTAATAGATAAAATAGACCATTGCAGTGCAAGTAATAACTATATAATTGAATATCAATGGCACTATTTTCATGATAAAGATTCAGAACAAGGATTTATAAACAACATGCCACTAAACGGAAATAAGGGGATGGAAAAACTTTTATTCCAGAACAGAACAGTCATGCTAAGCCTCAACAAATATAGTACCTAGTGATCAATAAATCGTTAATCTAGTTTCATTATGAATGGATATAGCTATATGAACAAAGAACCTCTAGTTCGTTTTTTGGAATAGATTAGAAGGTCTACATTAGCAAGCAAAACTTTTGGCATAACATTCACAAGAAAATGCCAGTAAAATTTTCATACCATGGAGTTCCACACTGACTCTCTCAAAACTTTCGGAAGATGATGCATCTTCCGTAAAAGGAACCTCAAGAACTGAAATTGGACTAGGATGATCAGCTTCCTTGAAGCATTCTGAAGATTCTAGCTCAGCTCCCAGACACTGCAAGGAAGAAGATTCTTGTCTAGGTGGAACCTTGTGTAATTCCTGAAAGATAGACAATGAAGTACTTACATTATGAAGCATTCAAACTTTGAATTTGTAGAGTCCAACTCATGTGCTTGAAATATCTACCAGATACTGTTATGCCACATACAAACATGCACTCCAGCATGTGATTTAGAATACATAATGCATTAAAACTAAACAGGAGAACAGAAGAATAGAAAATTAGAAGGGAGCTTGCACAAGATAGTGTGTTTCTGGAGCCATGTGTTAACAAGATTGAGAACTTCAAAGTAAAAAAGAGAATAACAGATAAGAGGCATACTATCATAGTCCTGCAATGTTGAAAGCGGAAGTAAAAAAGTACTTCGTTCAGGAAAAGTGAAGGCCCATACCTGGAGACTAGGGTCCTCTTCATGAGAAGTAGTTTTGTCACTATCTAAAGTTGAAGGTGACTGCTTTTGGAGCATCTCAGGATATTCTGACAGCATGGTTGTGCTACTGGGTTCAGGAATTATGATAACATCAACTTCAGTGATTTCAGAAGTTCCGGCCTTTTCAGGCATCTGAAACGTGGACTGATGCTCAGATAAGTCCTTGGTGTTTGGCTCCATTTGAATCTCGAAATTGGCTTCTGATGAGTCTATCTCACTAGTAAATATGTGCTGACAGGGAGGAGACTTCTTGATCTTGGACTTTGAACCTTTAGATAGGTGGTCTTCTTTAGCACTTGGATTTCCCTTCGAAGCCTTGCTTCTACCACAATGTACGGAGTCACTATGTATCAGATTTTCTGGTTCAGCTAATTTATCATGATTTGAACTTCTTCTATAGCTTCTTCCTCTCCCACTAGTAGATGGAGGAACTGATCTTGATCTAGATGAATTTCTGCATATCTCATCCTTCCAGCCATCCCTACTACTGATACCTAAAGGACTATCCAGCACAGCAGGTTGACTATTGCTACCAAGTCGATTGCTTGCCCTTCCAAGACTTGTCTTAGCATTCAAGTGGTTAGGCCTATTTTCCTTATCACGCAATGAAAGCATTTCACCTAATGTATTCCCCTTACTAACCATTTCCAAATCTTGATATTTGTGAGTCATCTTCCATCTCTCAGATAGTCGCTTCCTTGCTTCCTTATTCACGGATGATTCACCCAAACGAGGAGATGGATATCTGCACAAGCTACCATCATCGAAAGATCTTCTAGAAGGTAATTTAAACATCTCAGTCTCACTATCAGAATCACTTTCATTCGCATCATACGAACTCTCATCTCCTACATATCCTCTGTAGCCAATAGACTTTGCATCCATAGTCTCATCATAGCTGTCTTTCATCCTCATTGTAATTTCCCTGGCTACTTCTCTAGCTTCCTTACTCGTGGTCTTCAATAGTCCCACATTATGAGATGAATCTTTCCTTCTCCACGGTGAAGTTTCAGCACCTTCAACGCTTGGATATTCCTTGAATTTTTTGGAGCTGTGAAGGTTACGATGCGAGGGATCGGGTGATGAAGAGGTACCAGCACCCTGCATCTTTCCTAGGTTTGGTTTCAGAACAACAATTCTTGTAGGAAGCATATTGTCTTCATTCTTCTCCTCCACTAGAATCTTTGATGAATTGCGAGAAATACGAGCTCTGTGGCGACTGTGTGGTTCAAGTAGAAGACCATCTTCACGTTTCAGGTGAGAAGCAACATGAGTTTTACTAGAAGTATCTCTCTCAGATCTCCATGCTTTGGCTTTGCTTTCATGCTGCTCAGAGTTCAATGGCTTCAAAACTGCTATATGTCTGCCAAGAGAACTGCCAGGATTATTTTTTAGATCATGCAAATGCTTCGCAAATAAGGAATCTGGTTGCCCAAGAAATTTCAAGAGTAAATCCTTATTGGAGTCCAGCATCTCTAAGGTATCATCAAGCTCTTTAGAATGCTGAAGCTTTTCATCAGTGGAAAGACGTTTTGCATCAATGAACTTCTGCTGAATCAATGACATCTCAGGCTTTGTAAGAATTGAGTTTGCGTTCCATCTAGAAGAGCATCGGCGGTTGGCAACATGTGATGCTTCCAAATCCTCATACACATCCTTGAACTCTGGCTGCTCCATTGAGCTTCTCCTGCTTGATCTACCATCATACAGTTGGTTATTTCTTTGATTAACTGAATTTTTTTGTTGGAAGCTATCTGAAAACCTTTTTTGTTGTCCATGAACATGCCGAGGGGATGGCAGCCCTTCGAAACCCATTAATTTGGCAATAATACTTGGTGGTCGTCTCTTGGATTCAACATCTTTTGACATTTCTTCTGCCAGTAACTTCTTCATTGGTATTCCAGTCCCTCCTCCTAATGATATCGGCCCCATCTCAAGCATAAACTGCACAGACAAAAAAACAAGAATATCAAATTTCAAGGTCAATGCAGAATTAGAGTAAATCATTTGGGCAAAAAATTTGCTAACACAAATTCTTGAATGCTAATAATAGAAATAGAATTACGTTATGACAGACCATGTCATCCCTATTGCTTCCATCAATATACGAACGAGAATCTGAAGACAATCTCGGAACAACTTTCTGCTTCTGAATCTGTCGAACACCTGGCAAACAAGTCCAAACAGAAATGGTTAACTCTGCTCAAGGTAGAATACAACTGCAGGTGCAATTTCCTTAGAGAAATCTCTCTATAACCAAACTCTTAGAGAAAGCAGGAATATAAATAAAATAGAAAAAGTTATAGCTAATCTTCATGAGTGAAGATACACGACAAAGAGAAGAATATACTGTGTAAGCATCAAATGAACTCCTTAAAGCAAAACTCAACAAATCATCAGAATAAAATAATATAAACTGGAATTTACTCTTTATAAACAACCACAGTTTAACAGTCGTCGGAAAATTGAAAAGGGAGACTTAGATACCAGCAAACAAGAAAGGAGTTCGTGGACAAATTTAGCGAAGCATCTTTAAAGGACTAGGCCCAGCAATTATAACCCATCATAAGTCGAAAATTCCAAAGAGCAACAAAATTATGATGATACCACCATAGAGAAGTCCTTTTCATTCAACTGCCAACAAAACATGCTTTAGTAAAGCATGAGCATCGCTAATAATCAATCTATCTTATTAGCGAATTCACGCTTCAGAGAAGCAAGAAAAAGAAGCTAAGCATCTCGACAAAGAAACTTTATGCTTTCCTCCATATGGCTTAATGATGTAATTGCTTAGACAATGCAACAAATGTTATCATTAAAGTTCAATGCAAGGAACCAAAAGTATCAATTGAACTTCGAGATTCTGATTAGAAGGAAAATAAAAATCAAAGACAATTTAGAAAATGTCAAGTCTCTAATAATAGTTCAAGTTTGGAGCCTCAAAAGACATGTATTACTGTAGTATAAAGAAAAATAAGGGAAATACGACGAAAACTAGACACATAATTACCATAGATAATTAATGAGAGAAGAATAATCTTGATTTTCAAATTTAAACACCTCTTTTTCGATAATTTTAGACTTAAAACACAAAAAAATGCATCTCATATACTTTTTCTTCATTTTTTGAGAGAGTTTGAATTGCAGTTTTTCTTTCAGGCGAAAGAGGAAGAAGTAAACGAGGAGGTAATGCACATTTAATTAAACCGAAAACTGATTTTGTTTTCAGGAACGGAAATTAGCTGAAAATTCTGCAACAAGAAACACAGAAAAAAAGGAATTCGGAAAGGAACAAAACATCTTAAACAGAGTGGAGAGATCGAGCAAAAATTACCTTCAATGCCAGAAGCACTTTTCGTTTTCCTGTGTCGAGCTCTCTCCATTTTTCAAAATTTCAAATTACGAACACAGCAAGAGCAAAAGGATAGAAACAGAAGTATTTTATTTTTCTCCAAAAACAATATAAAAGACCTTTATCTTCTTCCAAGAAGCACAGCAAAAACAAATTTAAAAAGGAAAACGGGGGAAAATCAGATCGGATTCATCGGAGCAACCACGACACCACCTCGAGAACCATCGCCATAAGTAACCTAACTATATCTCAGCTCATTTCGAACGCCTCTAGTTCATCAAAAATCAGAAGATAACCCTGTGTAAACGGATGGATCCTCTTACACATTCTAGAGAGAGAAATACTACGCCTACAGGAACAATCGTAGTAGCCGCAGAAGAGAGAGGATGGACTCCATTGGTGAGAGAGAGAGAGAGAGAGAGAGCCTACACATACAGCAGTAGTCTAGAGAGACGAAAAAAGTGATGCGTCTATACATACACGCATACTTTTAGAGAGAGAAAGCACGGAGAACAAGTGAGAGAGAGGCAGGCGGACATTAATGACTGAAGTGTGTGTGAAAACAGTTGTATTTTGAATTGGACGTGGAGTTTGAAATATTACTAACACAATTTCTTTTGTTTTCTCATTAAATAAGTTGACACGAGGGAAGACGCAAAGACTGTGGGACCTGGATGACACGTGGAAGATAACAATTGTGCCACGTAATTGCTAGTGGATATTATACATTCTATAAATAATGACTCTTTTTGTTTTCAGTATATATTCAAGGTTCATTACTTAAAAAATATGAATTTAAAATATAAAACATTCAATTTAGCATCAATTCCGGGTATGTTTTTGATTTTTTCATTCAAATTGCTAACATGGAGTCCAAATTATATTTGTTAATTGTCAATATGCGAATTTAAATGTAATCATCATCCACATCTAAATTTAGTTAATAATTAGCTTATACAATTTGTTTTCCACGACGACAATTAGAGTTCAAAAAACTCAAACATGTCACGAATCAGTCATCATTCACATGTAAATATATATGTTTTTAATTAACTTTAATTATTCAATGTTTTGGTGTTACAGTCAGAAATTCATATAGCAATTGAATTTATACTTTAAATTCGTAATTTGAATATAATTAACTCTATATAAAATGATGACTTGATAGTAGGATTGCCAAAATTTTAACTAAAATAATGATAGTAGTGAAAAGCTTTATTATATAATAATTTGAAATTTCATAAAATAGAAAAAAATTATAGTACTAAGTTTTGTCGGAAATTGAGGAATAAAATGTTGATAGTTATAGAGATTTGATATAGAATTTTGTGTAGATTTAATAACATGAATTATGAGAGTATTAGCTGGCAACCTTCTGTTTAGTACTGATTTGAATAGGCTTAACATTCATGACATTTGGTGAATAATTAAAGTCACTATACTCACTTAATTCTCACTTATGATGGTAGGTTGACCCAAAATCTATCATTTTAGTTAATTTCGTACTATTTTCACTATTCATATAATATATTTTCATAGCATATAAATCCATAAAGTGACATTAGTATTCGAATAATATATAGTCCAACTGATAATTCCATGTGTACACAAATTAAATTACATAATTTCAATAGAAGAGTTGATGTTATTACAAATACTCACCCCATAATTGTATGAACTTCTGTAAGGTCGTCTCACACAATTTTATGTGAATTTATAAATGTCAGTACTTTATATTGAAACTTGACTCGATGAATAGTGTTGAAAATTCGATTTGCACAACAATGAGCAGCCCTGTAAAACAAACGAGAAACAGAAAACAAAACAAAACAGAGAAGCAACTTAGCTATTACAAAGAATAACAGTAAGTCGAGTCGAGGAGTAGCCCTCTCTCCTTAAGACGAGATACGCCCAGGGTAGTGCTCACTAGATCATGCGTATCGCCTCCCAAAGATAAAACGACTTCGGATATGTTTTTAATTTCTCACTCACCTAAAATTGGTTTGAATGATTCAAAATGCCTTGATTATCTACTACAAATGTAGATTAATCTTATGACATCCAATCCATAAAAGGATTTAATTTCAGCCACTTAACCATTGGTCCAAATGGTTCAAAAACCATTATTTTCAAACAAATAGAAATCAGATTCAGGCAATGAGATAGGATGAAATTTAGGATTCAACTTCAAAGAAGACCAATAATTTTATATTATTATAAAATGAAGATGATGAAATTGTATGAAATAAAGAAGAAATAATTCTTATAATTCCAAAAAATATATAAGATGATAATAAAATGAAATATGATGATAGAGATTGTTGAGTTGTGGAAGGTGTGGCCATAGAATCCAAGGATGGGAATGAAAGGTTAGCATTATTGAATGATTATTAGTAACTTGTAGGCATTGCAATGCACTGATACCAATAATTCTATTCATTTTTTGTTATCTTGTCCATTCACCACTAATATGGACAACCCCGATTTTAGGGGGATTTCTTCTTCTCTGTGTAACACTAGTATGTGTATAACAGGATACTATATTTTTGGAAGGGAATGGGATGATGAGATTAATTCTTCTATCAGATTAGAAAATTAGGTGGAACGATGATTCCCTATTTAGATGGTATGTTGATGATATATATTTATGACCACATTCAATTCTCGGCCCCGCTTATATAAAACAAAACTCCTCAATTTTTAATCACAAATTCTCATATGCAACCTTCTCACATGCGACGGCACTCGCGCACGGTCGATCGTGTCCCAAGATACGACCGTGCGTGACTGTAGTGTATAAGTATGTCTTTATCAATAATAAATATGTGATTTTTTTCTCGCCCACGACCGTGTCCTGGGATGCCTCGCATGAAAACTAAGAGCAATCTGTGGCGCACGGTCAGGTCTTATGACACGGTCGAGATAAATATGTAATTTTTGTCTATAAGTATGTCTTTTAGTGCTATAAGTATGTGTTTCGGCATCTTAAATATTTTTTAAATTATAAATATCTCATAATAAAATAAAATTTTAGTCTTTTATTTTACACTTAGGACTTCGTATATTTTTATATGAGAGTACACATTTTGAATTTATATGGTTCACCTGATTATTTAAATTATATGTTTAGTTTCTAATTATATTGTCATCATTATGATCGTAGACTACTACTACATTTTGATTATGTGTTGAGTTTAAATTGTAATGATCAATGTCTTGCTATATCAATTAATTTACGTGATACTTATAAATGAATAATTATCTGCCATCTTCGATGTTAACCGATATTAATAAAAAAAATTGTAATTCAATTTATTTTGAAATAAAAGGTTAAAAATACATAATTGACAGTGCTTGCATCAAGTTCATACGTAAAATTTCTAATTTTATTGCTATATCAATTAATGTTTTTATATATACATACTCACACACACATGTATTTAATTTAAATAATTGAATTTGATTTTTAATTCATAATTTTTTTAGTTTTTTTAGTATATTTAATTTAAGTGACTGAAGATATTAGTTTGTAACACATATGATAAAAAAAATGTTTTGACTATAATTGTTGTGTATAAAGAAGTTTTTAAAAAACTTACAAACTTTACAGGTAGAATTTCTAATTTTGATTTGAAAATCATGATATTGATACTTTTGTTTTTAGTATTAATCATAGATTAGTGAATTGGATATGTATAATCTCGATATATTGTTGTGAATTGAATTATCTTAAGCAAATTTGTATTTTCTTAGTTATTAAATATTATATTGTATTCTATATACTAAAATTACTTACACTATATTATGAGATAATTAATATCTACCAATATTATATCAAAAAACGCGCATCGCGCGAGTACGCGTACTTATATAGGAAAAAAACCCACTTCATCAATTAAGTTGTTGGGTTTAGTTGTAAATTCTTTAATTACTATTTTTTACATTTTGAAAAAAAGCATATAAAGTGAAACAAATTGTATCATGTTAAAGGACAAAAATATTTAACATTTACTTACTAATAATTCTAGATTGAAGTGTCCTCATTTTGAAAACCAATAACAGTTGAAAATGAAGGTCAAATTATGGGGGAAAAGAAGGTAGATTATATATCTTATCGAAAAAGACAAAAACTTGTTTGAATTAGTAGTCTCCAAAAGGCTAAGAAGGCTAGGAAGAAATATGTGGCAAGCCAAGTAACATAGTCAATAGATGATATGGTAAAATATTATTACAAAGATTATAAAATTAGGATTCTTCTAAGGATTGATATGTTTACCTGAATAAATTTGACTTGAATAGCAATCATAGTAAAAGAAGAAGATTAAAGTAAATTGCCCTAATTAAAGTAATATAAGTAGGTCCAAATCCACTTAGATTACTTTTTAGGGCTGCCATAATTACCGTGAAAAAAACCACATTAGTTGGTGGGAAAAAAATAATACAATTAAATGATATAATATTAAAAAGTATACATAATCCAAATATGATACAGGTGTTTTTACTTCTTTCCTACACATAAAGAAAAACATCTGAATTTTTATTACATTCCATTCTTACATCTTTCTATTATAAAATAATCATCGCATGTCATATGTATCAAATAACATTATTAGTTAGGCAAAAACTTTTATGAGTCAGGTGCATGAATCTAAGATCCATGCACCTGACCCGACCCGTTCACACGCCCAAAACGCGCCTCCCACGCGCTGAAGACCTGTCTTGAAGCTCATCCAAAATTCGCTCAAATAGACCAACATTTGTGTATAGTTAAACCAACCTTTGTGTATAGGTAGACCAACCATGTGTAGGTAGGTCTAACTATATACAAAGGTATGTCTAACATGTATAAAGGTATGCTTAACTATATATAAAGGTATGTCTAACATATACAAAGGTATGTTTAAGTATACATAAAGGTATGTCTAACACAACGTAAAGGTATGTCTAACATAACGTAGTGGTATGTGCCAAAATTCAAAAATCAAGCCAAAAAAAGACAAGGCATGAAATCTGGGCAGAACTGATATGTTTAACATAGCTTAAAGGTATGTCTAACATAACGTAAAGGTATGTCTAACATATACTATTGGTATGTGATTTTTTTCAAAAATCATGAGTGAAAAAAAAAAAAAAAAAAGAGGGTGCGGTCCCCCTGACCCGGATCCGACCCGGGTGCATGGATCTAAGATCCATGCACCTGATTCACAAGAGACTTACTCTATTAGTTATCATTAGCGTACAATATACAACATAAAATAAGAGATATAACACAATATATACCATGAAATATGAGATATAATATCGATCAAGAACATAAGAAAGAAAGAAAGATGATTGGGTGAAGTTTCAAGAATTTTAAATGGCGTGTAACCCAAGTTACATGTGGCTTTTTTAGGTTTGATGATCATGTTCCCATGATCATTTTCAACTTCCCCTTATTTATTTCACCATATATCTCCCATCTCCTTTTCTACTTTCACTTATTATTATCATCATTATTCTTATTATTAAATATATAATAATGTATTTTGTGTATAATATGAAGTGTGATAGTGTAAGTAAAGACGTTCAAACGGTTCCGAAAACCGAAACCGGGGCGGTTCGAACCGCCGGTCAACGGTTCCGGGAGAACCGTTGACCCGGTTCCGGTTCCACCGGAACCGAGAACCGCCGGGGGCGGTTCGGTTCCGGTTCCAATTTTTGCAAACCGGCGAACCGGCGGTTTAACCGCCGGTTTTTACAATTTTTATTTTATTTTTGAATTTTTTTTATTTTTTTTATTTTTTTAATTTTTTTAAATTTTTTTAATTTTTTAATTTTTTTTTATGACATTAGGACACAAAAACGATCTAGAGGTAACCCTACCCAAGAGTTAGACTCTTATTTAAGTGCTACTTATGAATCTATTGCTTTTGAGACTTCAAGTAATTTGTTGCTAATTTGATTAGAATTAAATTAGTAATTTTAGTTTGATTAGATTTTAATACATGTATTTTAATTTTAGTAATTTTATTTTGATTAGAATTAAGGATACGTAGGCAATTTCATTATAAGTTTGGAATTGAATTGAATTTCCAAACTTAGAATGAAACTTAAGCTCTTTCAAATTTTTTCCCCTTCTCTTTAATCTTTAGATAAACTTTTGTAATTGTAATAGATATATTTAGTTTGTAATAGTCTAATAGATTAGAATTAAGATTATAAATTCATTAGAATTGCAATCATTAGGTTAGAAACTTAGAAATTGTATAACTTGTTATAATTTTGCAATTTATAATGAAAACATTTGTGCCGATTCGATTTTGTGTACTCTATTAGTCTATTTCAATCATGAATTATATCGAAACAAACATTAATAAACAAATTCGGAGTTGCAAAATCAAAATGAACAAGAAAAATGCAAAAAAAAAAAAAAAAGAGGAACCGGCCGGTTCGAACCGGCCAAACCGCCCGGTTTCGGTTCAACCGGCGGTTCGGAACCGAAACCGGAACCGGCCACCTACCGATTCGGTTTCGGTTCCACCAATTCGGAACCGCCAAACCGACGGTTCGAACTGAAACCGGAACCACCGAACCGTTTGAACATCCTTAAGTGTAAGGCATGCACGCCCATTATGTATAGGATTGTCTTATCTTGGGCTCAAAACGTGACATTGAATAATCAGAAAAGTCCAAAAATGTGTGAAATCAGATTTGTCACATACGTAGAAATGGAAAAGCTTATGGCCCAAAAAGGTCAAATTCAAGGCTCCATGCTTTAATTATTACGAGAAAGCCTATAACTCTACCACACCCCCTATTCTATTACTAGTACAAACTAAAGCCCTTCTTTGCAAACAAAAAATTTAAGGGGAATATATTTCTTGCCCCCTCACTTTATTTCTATTTTCCTTTTGTTGCTCAACACTTTTACTTTTTAACTTTTACGGTCACTTTATTTTCCACTTTCTTTTACCCTTCATAATTTTCCCCATCTATTCGTTAATAGAGACGTTGACAAAAAATAAAAGGATTAGAAAATATGAGGTGCAAAAAATAATAAATATGAAAATAAATACGAAGAACAAAAGGTAGAATAGATCTATCCATATGTCGAGCCTTGAATAGCTATAATAAATAATTGTGTATTACTTTATCTGATAGACATAGTTTAAATTTATTTTTCAAGTTATAAGCAAATGATGTTCAACTCAAGCCACTAATGAACAGCAGGTTAGACAAATCAGCCCACCAAATTTTTCTTTTTTACATGTCACATTTATATACATTTTCTAAGATATATGTACATTAAATTACATACATTTCATCATTATTGTTCATTTCTTTTCTATATTTTCAATGAAAGTTTTTTTTAATATTAAAAAAAAGGGATAATATCGATCCAGGTCCTGAAAGATTCCTCATCTATCAATCCGGGTTATGAAAGATAATTCCTCATCTATCAATTCGGGTTATGAAAGATAAATCTTATCAATTCAAATTGAAAACTATCAATTTAAGATATTAGAATGACACGCCGTTATTTCTTTTCTCTTAGGTGATGTGGCTCCAAATCACCATTTTTACATGGACATCAGATAAAAAATAAGGAAAAAAAATTCATTTCTTTTATTAATTATTATTTTCAATAAAATATCTAATTAAATACAAAATGGATCAGTTTTTATATACTTTCAATACACATTTCGATCTAATTATTATTATATATGTGCATAAATCAATAACGAAAAAAAGCTAAATATAACAATATTATCATGTTGTTATTTATCATATATATTATTGGAACAAAAATTAATATCGCAAAATATTGATATTAATTGCAGATAATTGATAGATATTATTGGGATAAAAACCAATAATACAAAATATCGATATTATATTGATACAATATCACAAATATCATGAAATCGAATAAAAATAGCAATAAAAATTACAATGAAACTATCAAATCATACCTTCGAATGAGTTAGAACCATTGTGATATTGTAACAATATAAAATCGACATTTTGTGATATTGGTTTTTGTGCGAATAACATCTATCAATTATTCGCAATTAATATCGATATTTTGAAATATTAATTTTTGTTCAGTAATATATATCGACAAATAACAGCATGACAATATTGATATATTTACATTTTTTCCATTATTGATTCATGCACAATAATATATATGGACAGTTTATAATTAGTATCAATATTTTGAAATATTGTAGTATTAATATAAAAAACTTGACAATAATTATTTTTATTGAAAATATATATCGAATTTTTTGCGTGATAATATTTTTTGTTGATTGATATTATTTAAATATATAGAATAGTAATTAGATTGAAATTACATAAAAATCAATCAATTTTGTATCTAATTAGATATTTTACCAAATATAATAATTAATAAAAGAATTGATTTTTTTTTCTTATTTTTTATCTACATGAGATGATGATTTGGAACCACATCACCAGAGACAAAAAAAAAAAAAAACGCCGTGAACGTGTCGTCTTATATCTTAAATTGATAGTATTTAATCTTTCAAACCCTGAATTGATAAGATTTATATTTGATAACCCGCATTGATAATAAACTATCATTTGGGGCTTGAATCGATAATACAAAAAAAAAAAAAAAGACATGTCTAATTCACTACGTCATGGCCAAACTCAAGGATGAAAATATCGATATCGCAACTTTGATTTTACGGATATATCGATGGATATATCAATATCGCATATCGATATTGCAAAATTTTTGAAAAAACAACTGAAATCTTATTAAAAACAATCATATCGATGGATACTAATCCAATCATATTGTTGATATTCATTTTGGTCTCCATAGGAAATTTGAGGATGTGGGTAATCAAAAACATCTCGAGTAGTCCAACTAAATTGTGAACTTTCATATGTGTCATGAATATATGAATTTTGAGACATATCACTATGATCATTACTACCCATATCCCGTTGCCATTTATTTTATATATACCCTTGAAAAAACATTAAACTTATTAATGGTGAATCTAAGATTTTAAATTTGTAGATACAAAACAATAATTAAACTTCATATATATTTTTATCAACTAAAATGAAAAAAAAGAAAGAAATAGACATACCAAAGTGTAGACACTCTCCAATGTCACTGTACTCAACGATCTATCCAAAAAAATGAATAAAATAGATACATTAAAATACTCTTAATATAGAAAGTAAATAATTGAAATTAATTTAATTAAAAATGTTAGAGGAGAGATACAGATCATACCTTCAAATCTTAGAATGATAGGTTAAAATGTTCATCCTCCTTCTATTATATAGACAAATATATGAAACAATAATTGTTATTCTGAAAAAATTAAAAAACCAACAAACAGGGTGTATGTGTAGAAAAGTGTGATGTGTAGTGAATATATTCCCTCAACAATGAGACAAAAATACATACTTCAAATTAGGAAAAATATTACAAAATCAACTTTTTTTCATTAAAAATCGTGATTTTTGGTGTTGTTCCCGACTTTCATCCAATTTTGTTCTACACTGAACTGATATCGATATTGATATATATCCATGATACCCGGGAAAAAACACATTACCCCCCAAGTATTCATATCGTAATATCCGTATCCACAATATATCCGCGATATATCACGATATTTTTATCCTTGACCAAACCTATCAAAAACCCAACTAAGGTGGGCCAAATTGCCTGCCTTATCACAGGCCAATAATTAGTCAATCCAACCCAACACGGGTGGGGTGGGCCGACCCGACCTGACAAGCTAACCTGTTTTAAGCTCTGGTGATTCACGATACATGCGAGCTTTAAAGCAGTTGAGGATTGTGAAGTGCAAAAGCTTGCATTCTTCTGATTGTAAATTGTAAAAGGAAATTAAAAACTTATAATTCGAAAGATAAAGTGTAATAGCCCCGAGCCAAATAATAGACCAAATAAGAGTGTGTTGGCCTTGATCCACTCGACAAAAACCATTTGCAAGTAAACAAAACAATCCTCAAACAAAATACCAACATACGGAGAATAATTTCAATGGAAAACATGTCAGCAACGAGGTTTCCAGATAGCTCAACTGCTTAGGCATGCATGCCATGGAGAGTAGCTCAAGAACTTACCTCATTCTAAACACGAGCTATACCAAATCATCATGTACTAACAATACCACCAATTGCAAGAACCAAATGAAGGAAAATGAGAAAAGTTCTATTTGAATGTAACTTCAAGAAACTACCTCAACTCTATGCTACATTTAAAAGTTCATCTCCTAGTTAGACAGCAACGAAGATTATGCCATTTACAATCATGTGGTTTCTAGAGATTCATAGTGAATATCTTAGATGCTTGAATGAGGATTTTGTAAGTATCAAGACAGAATATAGAGGAGTCAGAAATGGTCTAAAATTCACATAATGCCCTGTTAAACTATTCTAACCTAAAGCATTGAATTTTCACAGAACGAGTTCACTAAAAGAACACGTAAAGAACCCTAACAAGCATTGTAGACACTACTCAGCATCGTTGTTAGGTGGAAAGTTTCTGTAAAAATGATTATAAGATCACAATCAAAAGCTTGGGTATTTAACTTCTAGCACCATCAATTTGTTATTTAATTATCATCATCAGATCAGAAGGCTCAGTTGAGGAGGCTCGAAAATCTCAACTTATACCGAGTCTGAGTGCCACCAAGCAACTATGCAAAAACATTTATCCCTGGTGTGTCATCTTTGTTTTGGAAATGAAACAGCGATTTTTATTATTAATTTAAATCATAAAATGCAACAGAATCTAACTTCATTTTACACTAAATCCAATCAAGGTCATGGTATTTAAACTAAATAAATACATACTGCATCTAGGACTACGGCATAAATAATTGGTCAGCTACAATTACCAATTGCCATAACTTGAAATGACAATATTTTCATGACTAACACGACTATATGATTAAGCACAAGATTAATCTCTGCAATGTTTTGAAATGAATCGATACGAAAAAAATGCTTTGAACATTAAAACATCACTAAGCACACACCAAATGGCACCAAATGAGTCAATGTAAACATCAAGAAGCAAGGAGTTGAGTACCACTCCTATTGTCTCCTTGAAGCGACTTTTTCATTAGTCAGATTTCAGCGCCCATTATTTTTTGGTCGTGTTGCTCAACAATATTTATATTCCATCCATTCAATAACAGTTTTCATTCACTCAGACCAAAGTCATGAAGTTGTATCAGGTTTATATGTTATTTTGTCATCTACAAAATAATCAGAAACATGTAAATTACAAAACAGAACATAGGATAGCAAGGAATACACACTTAGATCAACCTGGTAATCATGTAGAGGGTTACACATTTTCAAGAATTGAGTCTATCATGTCATCCACACACCTAATCGTAAAATATGCAATATTCAATCCCACATAATCACTATAAATAACCACCACCAATCAAGCCAAAGCAGGGCCATTCAATTCAAAATAACCCCAAGGTAAATAACAGAGCAACATAGCAATATTTTTTTCATTTCAACATATATAGATATTGAAAGCTATTGATATTGAAATGTCACGTAGTCCTTCTCAGCCGCAAAACTTTAACGCCTACAATTCATCCATTATTTACTGCATTGCAGAAATCATAACCATGGCAAAACATAAGCAGATAATAAGCAGGAACCTATGCAACAATAATCAACACTCGTTGTCCAGCTACAAGACAAAACATTATACCTTCCCTAACTCTTTGCCATAGCTCTCTCATTCTCCATCTTCTGCGCGAAAACCTTTGTGGCGATCATATTATCATCAAAATAGCTGGCATATGGGTGCCCCTTAGGAACCAATCTCTTATACTTCTCAAAATTCTTCTCAGCCTCAGTATTTTTCCTTAACAAGGTATAAATAATACCCTGACACAAATAAGGCCTAAAATCCCTTGGTTCCTCCTTCACCAACTCCTGATACAGTTTAAGTGCCTCATCATAACTCCCATCAAGAACCTTAATTTGAGCAAGCAACAGCTTAAAGTCCCTCAAATCACTCTTTTTATTTTCCTTTTTGCACAATCCCATTGCCTCCTCAACCCTCCTCTCAAGAATCCCCAACTCTTGGCTCGATTCCTCTTGCGATGACACTGTTACCAGCCCATGATAAGCCTCCACACGGAAAGGGTCCTTCTTCAACAGCTCATTGAACCCATTTTTAGCTGATTCAAAGTCCCCATTGTAAGCATAGAGATGGGATTTCATCATCGGCCACTCAATTTCCTCTGGCTCTAGTTCTGTTAACCTATCAATAATTTCAATAGCTTCGGGGAGCTTTTTCCCCTTTATCTTGACTTCCATCAGATTTTTTAGAGCATCAATATCGTATGGGTTGGATGACAAGTACTCTTCAAGAGATTTTTCCTTCTCCTCATCCAAAACGAAATCCTTTTCAGCTGTTTCCACAGTGGGAGGCGGTGAAACAGGGGCGGCAACCGAGGGTTTACAAGGGAAGCAATATCCAACAAAGAGAAGAGCCGCCGCGGCAACGGAGGTGACCAGGGTGGTTCTGAGAGGGCCCAAAAACGGAATTAACGAAACTGCAGGGGAATTTTTCTGGTTGGCGACCTGAAATTTAAACAATTCTGGGGTCTTACTGAAGCTTTCATGGTTTGAGCTCTGCAGAGTAGCTCTAATGGAGGAACGAGATAAGCTGTGAAGCGGCGGCGTGGGAAATCTCAAGGAGGGAGAAGATAGGGGTTTCGAGAAAACTGGACGGTGGTGATTAACCGGTAGCGTGAGCTTAGCAGCGGTGAAATTCAGAGAATTCATGGCGTTAGGGTTTAGAGAGATTCAAACAGTGAATTCTAAATCCTCGCGGCAAGTCTAAGTGATGAGTGAGCGAGAGAGAGAGAGAGGGATTTGCCTCCGGTGAATAGTAAGCACAATCTCTCCAGTTCTCTCCAGTTTCAAAGAAAGTCGCAACTCTAGGATTCCGGCCCAATATTTGCGGGCTGAAAGGAATAATGGGCCCAGATTCTTGGACGCCCCAAACATTATAGGCTATACAATGTGGATTACAAAACCGCGCTCCATATTTAAGGCCCAAATTCTTAGTAATTAAGTTTTAAAATCCAGAATGTGACACGTGATCAAATTATTATTACAATTGAAACAAATAGGGACATTTAGTATAGGACAAATTATGTTTATTCGATCATGGCTCTCTCAAAAGAGTTCAGATTGTACACGATAAATTTTTAACGGTATAAAATGGATCTTAGAATTTGGCATGTTATGCTAATGTATTTTGCACCATTCTCTTCACACTCTCAAGTTTATAAAATGAGTTAGAATCCCATTTTGATTTTTTTTGATCTCGACATTTTTAACATTACTCTCTTGAGAAGAAATTGTTGTATCTAGATGTCAAATGTCGTTATAATTTGTACCGATAATAGGTGGACATTGTATCAATCATATACTTTTTTTTTGGCCAACTCAAGATCACATAAAACAAAAGTAAGTCATCAACTATATGTATATATCCTAGTCAATATATTAATATAATAAATCACTATCCATGACGTTATATATGTGGTCGACATAATGCTTGAATGTGATGAGCAGAGACTAAGTCAGGATTTGAAGTGAGGGCCCAATTAACATTTCTTTAAAACATATAATTTAAATAGATGCAATTTTTTTTTTATAAACTCAAAATATTACCATATTTATAAAATCACCCAATTATCTATGAAAATCAATATAATTAGAATCATGATCTAAAAATAAGTTTAAACTAACATATGTCTATATATATACAAAAAATTTAAATATTATTGATTATAATTATGTTGTAATACTTACGGGCGTGGGCTAGTTGAGTCGGGAGGAATATAGAAAAGAATCAAGAAAATCAAGTTTTTAAGAAAAACGTCTCTCAAACCGGGGTGTATATTTTTGTGTGGAGAGATTGTGTCTTTCTTTTATAGACTCAATTCTATAAGATACGTATCCATTATAATTCTAATTGTAATATAATTAGATTTTATTTCCAGTAAGAAATCCGATCTAATTAAGATTTTGATTTGTTTATTGATTTTGTGTTTAACATATTATGTTGGGCAAAAACTTTTATGCACCGGTTGCACGGATCTCTGGGATCCGTGCAACCGGATCGACCCGTTCACGCGCCCAAAACGCGCCTCCCACGCGCTTGAACACTTGTGCTAAAATTCACCCAAATTTACTCCAATAGACCAACATTTGTGTATAGTTAAACCAACATTTGTGTATAGTTAGACCAACCATGTGTAGGTAGGTCTAACTATATACAAAGGTATGTCTAACATATATAAATGTATGTTTAACTATATAGAAAGAGGTATGTTTAACATATACAAAGGTATGTCTAAGTATACATAAAGGTATGTCTAACACAACGTAAATGTATGAAATCTGGGCAGAACTGATATGTTTAATATAGCTTAAAGGTATGTCTAACATAATGTAAAGGTATGTCTAACATAATCTATTGATATGTGATTTTTTTCAAAAATCATGTGCGAAAAAAAAAAGGATAAATGCGGTCCCCCAACCCGGATCCGACCCAGGTGCATGGATGATTCACAAGAGACCTACTCATTATGTTGATATATTTATTAAATTTGAGGAATTAAGGAGATGAAACATATTTTAAACACAAAAACTTGTGTGAGACGGTCTCACGGATAGTTTCCGTGAGACGGATCATTTTTACACACCAAGTAAACCCATTTTTATAAATTTATGTATAAATTTTGAAGTGTGGGTTGTGGGTTGACCCGTAAAATGATACCGGAGACGATCTCATGACTTACTCTATTTTAAATTAATTTTTTAATTATTAAATGTGAAATTACTATTTTACCCCTATTAAAAATTAAAAATTTGAGGGGTCCCAATACCCCTTGGCCCATACATGGCTCCGGCCATGGTGATTAGTGATTTCTCATCATTTTCAATAGTGATTTCTCATCATTTTCACTATGTCCCACATTTAAATATCACATTCATTCTAAGGAGTACACTATAGTTCGACTTTGATTTCAATAAGAGAAGAAAAATACTTGATCAATTAATTTCATCATAATTCAAATTTAGTTACTAGTAGGAATATAATATAGTACGTATAATAATAGGACACAAACTATATATAAAGACATTATAAATTAAGGCAAAGTGGTGTAGAATATTAACCCTTATTCTCGTGCAACATAGTGAAACATGCATGCATGGTCCCCTCCCATATATGCACACTTCATTCATTAATATACGATCGATTAATGAATTGATCTTTTGTTACCAAAATCAATTGCTCCAAACAAGAATAAAAGAGATTATCATGAATAACAAGAAAAAGTATATTGTGTGTGCATGTGCATGTGCATGTGCATGTGCATGTGCATGTGTGTGTGATGACCAATCTGCAGATGCATCTAAACACATGATAGTACCATGGCCAGCATGGGTCGAAGCAACAGCTAGAAATCATCATCGGGCCGGGTGGTGAACATGATCATGATCATGTACTTTTCATTTGTCCCAATTTTTATTATAAATAAATAATATTATGATGGTCCAATTTCCACTAGCATGAACATGTGTGACCAAATTAGGAACATAGATCACGTTACTGATCATGTGGATGTCAGCTCCAAACACTCGTGCCAACTCTACTATCTAGATTTATTTGATCATACTCTCTCGTTAATTTAGATATTTTCAACATGAGGATGCAATTAGGTATGCCGAATGAGAAGTAGAGACCTTAATTAGGGTTCTTTTTCTTTGATATATATATATATATATATATATATCCATTTTTAAATCAAATTTATCACGTGCATGTACTTCTCTATCTCTAAATCTTCTACCCAACTCTCTCGTCATAAATTTTTAGCTCTAACGAAATAACTATTTCAAATCTATATATAGTAAAACATCTTTATCTTTATTTATACATATAAAAACACAATCATTTTCTCAAATAGTAATGTCAAAATTTTCCCGCCAAAACATCATACCAAAACTAGAAATAATTTTTTTATTTTAATAAATGATATTTAATTTCAATTAAAATATGAAAGATGCAATATATAGATAGATGTAAATGAAAATGGAAATTATCAAATGATTTGAATGATGTTGTATATATAAGGAAATAATATAGGGAAAAAAGGGTATACAAATGAGTTTTTTTAGGTAAGTCAACTTTGATTATTAAATTTCATAGATATATTTGAGAAATAAAATTTAAATAATAAAACCATATGTTATATTTTATTATATATGTTAATTTATCATAATCATCCATTAGAATGGAAAAGATTTACACCACAATATATATGTATATATGATTTAATTTATATACTTTTTATGTTAATAGATTATAACCATTTATTAGATTAGAGAAGATATTCACACTATACATATATATAAATGTATATGAGTGACTCAATAAATATATTTTAATATATAATTGTGAGTGATTTAATTTAAATTTATCAATAAGTGAATGTTGAATCTAGCTATCTTATACATAGCTTTTTAATCATATACATATCTTTATATATATAAAAACAAGATATTATATCATATAGAAAGGACAATGATTTTCCCGTCCAAAACATCATGTCAAATCGGGAAACTATTTTTATATAATTAAAATAAATGATAAATGATATTTAGTATGTATCAAAATATAAAAAGAGACAATATACAAATAAATATAAAAAAAGAATATTATCACATGATTTGAACGATGATGTATATATAAGGAATTAATAAAAAAAAAGGAAGGTTTATAAATATTTATCTATATGGTAAGTCAATTATATATATATATATATATATATATGATTATGGATTATAAGAATTATAATATGTATTAAAATACAAAAAGATATATACAATATATAAATACATATAAAAAAGGAATATTATCTCATAATATATGAATGATGATGTATATATAAGGAATTAATATAATAAAAGAAGGTTTATAAATATTTATATATATGCATGGTAAGTCAACTTTTATAAAAATGTCTATATATATTTATGTAAAAGATATATGATTTAACAATCTTATATGGTAATATATATATATATATATATATATATATGATTATGCATTAATAAGAAATATTTAAATATTATGGATTTTAAATTATTAATTTGATTGACTTCATTGGTGTTATACCTATAACAAGAAATTCGTATCCAAATTATAGGTTTAATATTATTATTAAGTATCATAAAACTAAATCTAATATATAGTATTAAATTTGATATCACAAAATAATTACCTATGAAAAAATGTGTTTAAATTTATAGTGAAAATCATATAATTGATATTTATTTAATTGCATGAAATTGACAAAAATGTTTTCGATACAAAATATGCTATCTACCATGAGTATTTTAATTGATTGTCTTGAATTATAGTAATTACCTGTTTAATCAACAAGACATGCATTATAAATAATACAATTTATCTCATTTTGATTCTTTATCTTTCAGTTCACTAAATTCTCAAGTTCTGCAATTTCACATATCATCTCCTAATGATTCATGGATGTGTAAGGTGTCTTTATTCACATTTTTATTTGGTTTTGTTATGAATTTTATTTGAGGATGATTTGGATGATTTAATTATAGTTGTTCGTTTTTATTTAGAGATGATGATTGTATTGAATAATAAAAATATTCGTTATTGAATGAGTTGAGATTTTATGGTATGATATATATGATTGATACGTGTTATTTCAATTTTTTATTATTTCTTATACGATTTTTATTCTATTTTATTTCATATCATGGTAAGATTGTATGTATATTATTCTTATTGCAATGTTTAATTTGTTCTTTTGAAAGTTTTGACCACTTTTTTATATGCAAACATTAATTGAAATTTTTTACTTGCGACTAGAGTCAGCATATATACAGTTATTGTTGAAGAATGTTGTACAATGATTTTTACATAGCAATCAGTTAAATTGAAACTTGAAAGGTAATATTGTGTTAAGGAAGTTTAAGCTCTCAGAATGATGTGTTATGAGTTAATATTGAGAACCATTACATAGAAATAAAAGATATTCAATATAATTTAAAAGTAAAGTTTGAATATTGGAATTTGCATTACCAATAGAAAAAAAAAATGACTTGAACCTAGAAAAATGCATAATATTTATTATATCTAATCATAGTGTATGTCATTGACAACTATTATGGGTGAGAGTTATCTAAAATGGGTAGATCAATTTTCTAGAATGGGCAGGTTAGTTTTAATTTTAATGAATGAATATTAATTCTAAATAAATAATATTACTTATCAAAAATGACATGGTGAAATGCATAATGTCAAAAAAAGTTGATTCTTTTTTATAAGGAAATAAGGGTAAATTGTATAATTTACAATGTGATCAGTCAAGTAAATTTATTATTGGTAATTGACAATTTATCAAGATTGATAATATCATATGTTGTATTGTTTTGATTTTTCTCCCAAAATTTAAGTTGACACTTGATAGCATAATAACTGAATGATTTTGTGTATCTAATTTTCATTTATAAATATTTGATATTATGATCTGAAAACAAACCCAATTAAAAGATTGGCTAATGCATTCCACAATACATTCCTTCTTCTACATAAAGCAAGCCAATACGCATTCAACTCCATCACCGAAATTAAGAACATATAGAAGAAGACTAAACTTTCATTCTATATCTTTGTTAAACTGTAAAAATTCAAAAAATTTTTGGTAACATGTATTAGAGAATTAAATTTATAGTAAAAGATTATTGTGAATTTTTATTTCAAATAATACATTTTTAATCATACTCTTTATAATTTTATATATTTTATTAAAATATTAACCAACAAGATTAATGAAAGTAAATTATTTAGTAAGTTCTAAATCAATTTCTATCGATATAATACCTATAAAAACGGATGTTTGAATTTTAAATTTTTTTACTAATTAAATATTTGATTCATACTTCAGATATGGAAAATTGAAAGCTATTCAACTATTCCAAATAAGAGACTAATGAAAATTGTTCATAAAAACCTAAATGATATCTTCTTTGTTTATATTTAGTTTTTGTTCATAACAATTATATGTTAAATAGTTTGATAAATATAAATATTTGAAATTTAATCCCGTGCGAGTGAAAAACTAGTACATAGTAACAATACACATCAATTACAACAAAAGGAAAGAACCAAAGATTCACAAAATCAAGGTTTTCAATAACTTAGTTCTAAACTTAAAATTTTACATGCATATATATAGTTCTTTTCTCAGTAATAATTGATTAAGCTTGATCGGGTAGGGGAAGGTGCATACATGTAGGGTGGTCCTCACTTCCAACCCGACTCAATTATGAAAACCCAAGACATACATCAATTGGCAGCTATGACACTTATGATCCTATGTACACATGGGTACATTTCATGCTAAGCTAAACAATAAATGAAGCCCAGTAAAGAGGCCCTAACATCACATACATCGTTGTCCGAATCAGACATATATATATAATTAATCAATGATACTTGTCAATATTAATCATCATTTTTTGTCATCTTTCTTGCAAGAATCCGAAAGTATATCGTGGAATCTTCGATCACTTGTCTCTGTTAATTCTGATGATGCACTTGATCCCTGATCTTCTGATACACTCTTATTGTATGCCTCAAAGAACTCTTTGTTCTCTTTCTCCAACTCTTTCCACACTATTATTATCATTAATTTGTATACATACAGAAATTATTGTACATGAAATATGAAGCAAGCCCAGCAAATAAAGATCAAATTAGTCATGAAATATAGCAAGTAACCCTAATTACTAAGATGGGTTTTTCTTTTCTTGATGATTTAATTAGTACATATATAGTTTTGGTCGTAGGTACCTGTGGAAGTAATAACTGGCATGATATTTGCATGTTTAGAGAGAGCCTCCATGCATTCATTTTTGCTCAATTTCATTACCATGCACTCTTCTATTAGGCGATGTACCTGTTTTATCCATATCATCATCATCATCATGAAGAGAGAGAGAGATAGAGAGAGATGATTGGTTATTTACTTTACCAAGTTGATGTAGTCTGATTCTGATGAATTTGATCCCATGATTTTGATATAGAGGAATCAAACACAACCAAAGTGAAGACTTGCTCTGTGTGTGTATGAGAGAGAGAGAGAGAGAGAGAGAGAGAGAGAGATGATGGAAGGAAGGAAGTAAAAAAATGGAAGGTTGAGGCAACCATTTATACAAGATGTGTGAAAATATATATAGTAAAATGAATAATTGATTTAAATATATAGGTTATATAAAAGAGGGGTGGTGATCAGGTGATGTCATGGGGCAATGGGCCCGGCCCAGTAGTCCCACGTGGGAAATGAGTCCTGATTGGTTGGGAGGGGATTAGAGGAGATTTTATTAAGCAGGCCTTTGTTTGGTCTAATCCCCACTTCACGTGGCACTTTGGGCCCACTGGGCGGCTTATTGAGCCCATTTATAACCCTATTGCATTCTTCCATTTCTGATATGACATGTGGGCCACCTAAGATACTTTTGTGGGCCCATTTTGTAGCTTGTAAAACATTCCTACACTACACTTCCATTTCAAGTTCAGACAAATCCTATTTTGTAAAAATTGTTGGACGTTGATGAAAAAATCACCAACTTTTTTAAAAATTGTATATTAATATGATTTTTAGTTATTAGTCAATTTAAATATGATTTTAATTGATCTAGAAATATAAATTTATAGAGTTATAAGATTTTTAAAGTTTGATTGTGGATATGAATGCACGGGACACTAAAATTCATGTTTACTTTTCAAACAACCAAAAATTTTGTTAAAATTACAGTTTAGGAAAGTTCTTGATAGAATTTTGCAATTAAGTCCTATAACTTTTATAAATTTTTGTTCTATCTCAAAAACATTGGACTAACAGCCTGAAACACCCAGACCAAACATTATTTGACTATTTTGTTCTAAAGTATATTACCACATTAATATGCATATATATAATTAAGGGAATTTCAAGTTTTCAACTGAAAAATACTTTCACTACTTCTTATTTAACTTGCAATTAATTGTTGTCTCAAACATTACCTACTTTGATTTATAAACAAATTTGTCACCATCTCTAAATTAATCATTTTTTTGTAAAATAATTGGAATCGCAAATAATCATTTTAAGTACTTAGAGCGTGACCACTAGGTGGTCCTATAATTGTTCTCACATTATGTATCACACGATATTTTAATACTAATTAAGAAGTTTGAAATTTTTATTTATAAATAAAATTAATTAATATTATTTATCATTAATTCTTAATTTAATTAGTATGTAATTTAAATTTAATTATGTAATTTTTTTAATTATCATTTAATGTAATTTCAAACATCAATTTTAACTAAAATGTTTGCCTAAAATTTCATAATTATATTTAAAATTTTATTTTCAATCATAATTATTAGCATTTTGTTATTCAATTATTATTATCTTATTAAATGCTCTATGATTATAATAAATTATAAATATTAAATGATTTAAATTGTAATTAAATAGGATTAACCAGAGAGTGACATGTGTCACTCTTGGTTATTCCTTTAGTATAGATATAAATATTAGTATAGATATTAAGAAGTTTGAAATTTTTATTTATAAATAAAATTAATTATAATTATTTATCACTAATTCTTAATTTAATTAGTATGTAATTTAAATTTAATTATGTAATTTTTTTAATTATCATTTAATGTAATTTCAAACATCAATTTTAACTAAAATGTTTGCCTAAAATTTCATAATTATATTTAAAATTTTATTATCAATCATAATTATTAGCATTTTGTTATTCAATTATTATTATCTTATTAAATGCCCTATGATTATAATAAATTATAAATATTAAATGATTTAAATTGTAAATAAATAGGATTAACCAGAGAGTGACATGTGTCACTCTTGGTTATTCCTTTAGTATAGATATAGATAGATATTAGTATAGATATAGATTGATAGAAAATTTGAGGTATTAATGAGGACAAACTTATTGTTTCTTTAATTATACTAGTAGTGTACTCGTGCGTTGCACAGTGTGTTATATATATAATTATTAAAAAATATAATAACATATAAAATGTAATGATTATTATTTTAACAAAAATATATTGATACTCTTTTAATTTGTATTAGTATAAAGCTAGGTATTTTAACTTTAAATTTATGTCATTATAAATAATTATATTCTAAAATATTAGAAATTTGAAATATATAAAGTAATATATTAATTTATGGATTAAACAAACAAATAACATTACCTGGGTAGTGAAATTTTAAAAAATAAATTTAATATCTAAAAATAAGTTATATGTATTAGAAACATTATGATTTAAGTATTGAGATAAATAAATTTATATTTTATTGACATTTATAACTATAAATACACACGTATTTTAATAACTTTTTTTGGTTCAACGCCACATATAACTCATTTATTTTAAATCAAATAAAAAATTATATCAGCTTATCAAATACATGAAAATCTCTCTTGCTATCTATTTAAATGAAACAATTCAAAATTGGACTTAATCTACACATCCTGAATAAAAAAATTATGAATAATAATTATAAGATTGATAAGTCAATATATCAGGGACTAAGAATGATGAAATTTTAATTTGTGAAAAACCAGAAAAATTACCTTTGTCCAATCCCTTATGTTACCTCAAATAATCAGAATATAAATATAAATAAAATTTGACAACAAATAAATATAAAATAAGAAAGATAAAATAAAATATTTGTATATTTCAAATGAATAAGTTGGTTAACTTGCAATAATAATTTTAATCTAATTTTTTCTATTTGATATGTTTTATATGTGTAATCTATTAGGTACACCTATAATATTTTTTTATTTCTACATTTTAATATCAATTTACAATAAATTAATATTATATATCATAAAAACGTTTAAAAATGAAAAATAATTGAAGCCCACACACATACATTTCCATATTTCAGTTTGATAAATTTTATATGAATATTAAATTTAAGATCATTAAATAATGATTGATTTTATATATTATATATTTAAAATTGATTTAAAATAGGGTAAATTACAAAAAACAACCCCAGCTATCGACTTTTTTAAAATCGCAACCTAATCTATATTTTTTTAAGATTGCCACCCAGTTTTTCTGTGGTTTTGCCGATTGCAAAATTTCCGGACATTTTTCCGGCAAATGAATTAATTTTTTTCACTTTGCAACCCAAACCTTAATTTTTTTGTCCAATCGCAAATCATGATTTTTTTTCGCTTCACACTAATACCTTTATGTTATATATATGAGTGTGACATTTATATTATATAAGTGTGATCGATATTCATAAAATAAATATAAAGGAAATATTGGTCAAAATTGGTGAAATATATGTAACATCGGTAAAAAATCGATGGAATATCAATAAATATGGAGAAAATATCGAAATATATTGGTAAATATAGGAAAAATAACTATAAATATATGTACCCATATTTCCATCGATATCGATATTTTCACGATATTTCCGTGAATTTAAGTTACCTATATTTCCACCGAAATCGAAATTTTCATTCTTGGTTGCAATATGATAAAAACACAAAGTTCAGGTTGCAATTAGATTAAAAAAACAAAGTTTAGGTTGCAAAGTGAACAAATTAATCTCCATTTCGCCGAAAAATTTGCAATCGACAAAATCACAAAAAGACTGGGTGGCAATCTGAAAAAAAATGATTAGGTTGCAATTTGAAAAAAGTCGATAAGTGGAGTTGTTTTTTGTAATTTACTCTTTAAAATATGTACTTAAAAATAAGATGAGAGATATAAATATATAATCCCTCATTTCATCTTATTTATCTATTTATTTTTTTATTTGAAATTTCTATATAATAAATACTAAATTGAGTATCATAACTGATTTTTTAAATTAAATATCTATTTATTTGTATTGAATTTCTTAAAATACAATAAATAAGTTTATTTATATTTATTTGTATTGAGTTTTTTACAATAAATACAATATGAAAGCAATTAATAGGTTTCTTAAAATAATAATTATTTAATAGGTAGATAATTTATTACAGTTATTTTTGGCAGAATATTTTGCTTATATATATATATATATATATATATTACACATTTAGAAGATAAGTAACAATAACTACAACAGTCCTTTCTGCTACTCTATCCGCCGCTAACGTGTCAAATACTCAATATATCAATTAATTTCACTTTCTATATAACGAGTGGATGAGATTATTATACGTTTACGGTGAATATATTAAGAGTTGCTCGCCGTTGACATTTTAGCATTTTACGTAACTACAATCTACAATAAAAAGGTAAATCATAATAGACAAGTGAACATATCTACATTTATCTTGAAACAAATTATGAGGGAAAATGTCCAATCTTTTGAAGTGAGAGTTCTATATTTGATCAACTGTTTACCTCTAATTACGTCTCGTATCGAACATTCGAATTGTGGTCGGATCCAAGGTGGAAATTGTGCAAGAAAAGTATAAACATTTTATGAACTTAAATTTACATACATAAAGTTATGACCATTCATACAGAACAGTGTTACATTGATATCTCTTGTTTCGTTTTCTCAAGGAATTGAAGCAACAGGGAAATATCAAACGTTTTTTCGTAGCCAGTTTGAATTTTTATTTTTATTATCGAGTTTCAAAAGTTATGTTTTAGGGTTGGTATCGAGTTGAATATCTGTAATTATTTTGATTATAAAGAACCAAAGTTTTGTCAGGAAAATATGAATAGATTCAATACAACATGGATCGCATTTCCCAGAATCCACCTATTTCGCCAATTTTAGTAATAATTGCAATACTATTGTCTACACATAACTTCAGTATTGAACATTAGTTTTTAACAGAATAAACGGCACAATCACACAAGAAGAATCGAAAACGGGCTATTGCAACGAACACCGTATACATATAGATGTAGGGTATATGCAGGATACTTTTCCCAAGCAATCATCACAGAAACAAGAATCAGAAACAACAAGGAAGAAAAGCACAACAATAATACACACCTGCAAAAGCGGCATATTATACAACACGATCACAAACGAAGTTCTTACAATGCGTCCAACCACCTCCTCTTCTCTATCTAATTTCATTTACTTTCCCAATTCATGTGCATTATTCTGGCAGGGGGGTTTCATTGTATTCTTCAATCCTGAATAAGAGTTCGATTCAGAGGGGATATCCGAATCTTCTAAGATCCCTAGTGAAGAAGGGGTGAGCTAGAGCTTCTCGTGCCTTTAGTCGTTCTGCAGGGTCAAACCTTAAAAGCCCTTGCAAAAGATCGATCAAATCTCCAGCCGAGTGGTCCACGTGCTGCATTATGAGGTTCTGTACACACAATCCGAACACACAACTGAAATCGTAACATTCAAGAAAAGTATAGCATCCTCCAAAGAAAACTTCAATGATTATTTTGGTTAGTTCCATGGCAGAATAACGGTACCTGAAGTCTGGGTAATTTCCAAACTGCCCTCATGCTTTCTCTGGACGTAGCGCCCTCCGGCCAGTCTAATCTTAAACCCCTTCTAAAATATTTTTCAGCACGTCGGCTGTAAAATAAACAAGATATTAGTTATAAAGCCACAATCTCACAGCCAATACATGAAAAAAAAAAAAAAAAACACGACAAAAAATAAGAATTTACTCGGCTCGCATGATCATATGTTGAGGCAGTGGGCCTAACACCCTTTCCATCATTGCAAGATGTTCTAAGTTCTCATGAGTCTGAAAAAGTGCCTCGCCCTGCAACAGATTTGCAAAGATATTCTTAATGTTAAGCAAGTCGTACTAGTGTCTTTAACTGTTTCATCAAAATCAATGAATTGAGCATTAAGCTAAACATAGACCCATTGACCTAATGAAAAATACAACAAAAAAAGGAACAAATCAACATATGGAATATTCAATTGTAGAAAATGATGCAAACATATAACAAGTTTTGTTACTCACAGAGCAGAGTTCCACAAGTATGCACCCTATACTCCACATATCGCAGGGGTAATTCCATCCAAGACCTTGTTAAAATAAATCAAAGATCACGCACTGATATAAAATGCAAAATATAAAATATAAACAACAAAATATGATAAGGCCCATCAATTACCCAAAATAACCTCCGGCGCACGATAATGGCGCGTAGACACTACATAGCTGTGATCTTGGTGTTCAAATGTAGTACTACCAAAATCAATAAGCTTTATAGCACTTGACTTAGGTAGATTTCTGAAGTAGAAACCATCTTTTGTGGATCTACTGGACATAAACTTCATAACAGGCAGAAATGGCGAAAGAAAAGTATCAGACATGAGATCATAAATAGCATTGCCAAATTTAGGATCAGAAATCCCGTGTAACAATAATAACCATCAATTATAGGCTTATAGCAGACAGATTAAGATACCTACATAAGATTTGAAGTACATTCAGAGGGCTAGAGGGAAAGAAAAACCATGTAGCTAATGAAAAAGACCATAGAAAGGTACATGTTCTAAGAGATTACCTTAGAATCTGGAACTTTAATATACTCAGAGGACACAAGAAGAATATTTTCTGGTTTCAAATCGGTGTGGATAAGGCGAAGATCATGCATGACTGCACGGTGAACAACAATTTATAAGCAAGATGAACAAAGAAAATATTTTATACTTACTGCATAATATAAAGAAAGTGAGTTGTAACTTGTAAGAGCAGTGTAGTGATGCAAAAAAGTGGTGTACATTCAAAATAGTTTGCGGGAAAAAAAAAGAAAAGAGTAATAGTGTTGCCAAGATATATTCACACACATGCTACAGATTCCAAAAGTTGTCTGCCAAACTCCCGAACAAGATCAATGGGAAATGAACGATAGCTGTTTTTGCGTAGAAAATCATATAAGCTTGGACCAAGCTTCTCAAATACCTGTTAAGACCATTTAAATTCATCCCCAAGTATTTAACTCACAGAATATTCAAGCATGATAGAACATCATACAAATTCAAATTTAAGCAAACCATAAATCACATTAAATACTTACAATACATATATGATTACGATAGTCAAACCAATTCCGTATTTGCACACAACTGCAAAGGATGAAACAACTTACACTAAAATTGCAGTTTTTTTCAGTGGAAAAAGTATTGCAAAATGGAAAAAAGATTCTCACCGTGTGCCACAGATATCTTGCCTTGCTAATTTCTGCAAGACATCAATTTCGATCATGGCGGCTTCCCGATACTTCTGTATTGAACGAACAACTTTAATAGCAACTATCTCTTTCCTTTCATTGTCCAAACATTCTAGAACTTGCCCAAATGTCCCTGGAAACACACTCACCCATTAAATGGTAAGAGATTCTGCCAGATGGCCCACTGAAGACAATTTCAGCAAATTGTTTATGGTATCGCAGGATAGATAACTAGTGAGGCAAAAGAATGGTGAGCAATGATAAAACTAACCTTCGCCCATTTTTCCGAGTATCCTGTCTGCAAATTGACAGACAAGAGAATTAGAGAAAAAGAAAAATAAAAACAAGATTCAGAAGTAAATATATCACTAACCAAAAATGTAATAATAGATGGTGAACATACAGGTGGGAAAGCATTTCAATGTGCACGTAAGAATATAAGGCCAATTCCAGTAAACTTATCTAATTATCTGCTATTGAGTTATCGAATTACAAACTAATGTTGCTTCACATCAGATTAACAAAATTTTACCCCTGACTATAATTTTACATTTGACTAGATCATACTATAAAACCTTTTTTTTTTCCAAACTGAAATAATAAGTTTTCAGCCTTATAGAATTGTGTACTTAAAAGATTTTTTACCAAATACAAATAATAATCAGAAGATCTTAACCGACTTGTAACTCAAGACACGTGGACCAATTCCATTCATTTTCTCTCAGCAGCAAGATCTCAATCTGCTCACTTAGTAAGTAACATTTTCTATTTTGCTGACATCATTTATTCTATTCATTCTAAGATGGATATATCATCAAACAATCAGTAGCTTTAGCAAATTTCTAATATGCACTCATTAGATTCAAAAGACTAACATTCATATAACAACTTAAGGACCGAAAGAAGAAATCTCTGGGAAAAAGAACTACAGAATCCAAGCATGTTTAAATGATGATCCACAATTAGTTTGGGCCTGGTTTCATGCATTCACAAAGTGCACACGTCTTTAATTAATTTAATGTAAGATGAGGAGCAGGATGGATATAGTAACTCCACGTACACAAAAGCAAATAAAAGATGTCAAATATTCAATAATATTTCAGAGCAAGGAACAATAGATCTGGGACTGCAGGTATTAAAGGAATTCGTTAATATAACAAAATCTCCAGAGAACAACTGAATCACAGAAGAGCTTGTTGATTTACCCCATTGATTACACTAATAGTTAGGGTAATTGGTTGATCCAAAGAGAAAGTCTAGTAATTAAACTGCTCTCAGAGAAGTTCTCATCATTTCCCCAGAAACACAGGGGAACACCTCCACAGCTCATATAATTCAAGCATATGGAGAATAAATTCCAATAAAACAAACTCAATCATTCAAATACTCAGTATGTAGAATATAACATTTCTTGACGAAGCAAGAATGTAAAACTTGAAAAGGTTACGAAAACCGGAAAACTGGTGTTACCAGTCTTAACATTTGAAAGAAATAGACACAAGTACCACATTGAGAATGCTATAAGTCACCGGAAGGAACACATTTCATTTAAAATTGTCTTAGTATTTCAGCTGTACTTACAACGAGGAGTTAAGTTCTCCCCAATAGCAAAAACATAATGGCCATCTTTATCATCAGGTCTCAAAGGTGGAGAACCATTACGAGGAATCCCTTTATAATATATTGAAGAATGTGCATAATTAGGGACAGCCCCAAACTCTTGGGCACAGTGAATAGTTGGAAGAATCTGCACAAGAAACAAACTTCAAACTTCCCAGGAAAACCAAATTATAAACAATCCTTTTGATTATGTGTACTACGACTCAAGCATCAACTTAAGTATTCCAAAGATTGGACATTTAATATGCCAAACAAACAGAACCTAATAAAAACAAAACAAAACCCCAAAGCCATTATCCACAATTAAATGTCATGTAGCTAATTAGCGTAAAAGAAGCACACATACACCCACGTACCCTCAACCCGAAATCAAACCTGATGAATATTAGTGAATATCCAGTCCCATATGAATTATTCAATTAAGTATCATTTTCCAATTTGATAATTCCCAAAAACAGACAAAAGTTCACAGTTAATTTGAAATATATAAAAGGCAGGAAAGCAAGCCCAAACAATCATAAAACACAGCACAGGATTTGAGCTAAATTTTGCATACATAACCTCATTAATCCTCCATGCTATTCAACATAGTAAAAAAGAAACTTTAATCAACTCCACACTGATGCTTCAAGTATACAAAGAGTTCATATCAAAATTCATTGTACAGAAAACACAAAATCCATGAACATACATTTCAATAAGGTGCAAAGTTTGCAGCAAAAAAAAAAAGAAAAATTAAAAATATCTGAAAATTGAACCTTCGAAGGAGCTGGAGGTACAGCAGGAGGCAGATCCCATGCTATACGAGGTCGTTTTCGAGGCCTTTTATCCATGCTTCTGTGAGGGAAATCCACAACTCTTTGGGTCTCCATTCATACAACAGAAACTACAAATATATACGTATATATAATAATAGACTCATCGGCGGAGAAATTAAAGAAAAAATTATCAGTAGAAGATTGAAAAAAGAAAAAACAACAAAATTTAATTCAAGAAATCCAAAATCAAATTTTCATCTAGGTCTAATCCTTATTTAAAAAAAAAATTGTTTTCTTTTTTCTGCAGGTTGAACAGATCTGTATCTGTAAAGAGAAAAATGGAAAAAGCTGTAATGAGGAAGATGAGGTGAAAGTAACCGTAGTTAGCTAACCACAGTTCCAATGTAATGTGGGTTAATATGTTGGTCCATTTCTTTGTTTAAATAAAAATATGATTTGCTATCTTGTCCGGTTACCTTCGGTCCAGTTTTATCCGTTGTGATCTAAAGTCGCCGTTATCACCATTAACCACCAACATCGGATTAGTGTCTGACCAACAGTTCGGGCCTAATGCGTTTGGAGCCCACATTATCGGGCTTTATAGTTTCTCACTTGATAAGGGCCCAGTAATTGATCTGGGCCCAATAAGGCCCAGTAATTGATTTGGTGAACATGAAATAGGCCCATTTCTACTTATAAGTACTTGGTACTCCAAATTAACCCTAGAACGGCAGTTTGCTCAGGTGAGCTTCGTCCCTCGCTCTCAAGTTTTCCTTGTACAATTCTCTGCAGTGTGATTACGTAAGTTTAAGGTTTTCCAATTTGTGGTTTTTTTGCAGGTAGGATTTGTTTTAGGGTTTTGGATTTCTTCCGTTTCAAATGGCTCCAGCTAAAGGTACGCTATTTTTTCTATAGCGGGTTTAGATTTAGCAAAATGAGCGTTTCTTTTCCGTAGAAAGTGTTGTAATTATTTGCAGTTCAAATAAAAATGTTATATTTTTGCAATCTATTGTTAGGAAATTGTGGTTGAGTTGATTAATTTCATGTTTTTTGGTTGTAGTTAATAGAGAGATATGGATCAAAATCTCGCAGAATATAGATGAGTATCGAAGAATTCAATGTTTGTTGAAATATACTACCTTCGTCCCAAAATAAATGACGTTTTAGCCTTTTGCACATATATTAAGAAATGTGATAAAAAGTCCAATCTACCCCATTTAAGTTTAATTAATGAGGCACTTTATCTCTTTAACACATTTAATTTGAGGTGAGTAAATAGGGGTATATTTGGTATATTGCATGTAAATATGCTTTGGAATACGAAAACGACAATTATTTTGGGACAAATTTTAGTTGCTAAAACGTCATTTATTTTGGGACGGAGGTAGTAATTTTGAGGTTTAAATTTGATATTCATGGAAATTGTTGTGTCCATGGGGCTCTGTTCCAATGGGAGAAAGGCTGACAATGCCCAATCTTTGGCTAGGATAATTAATAATTACAGTTAGAATTATATATTTCTCAAATTCCAGAGAAACATTACTTAATCAATAATCTATCAAATTAATTATCAATTAAGCTATTTGTAATTTGATAAACTCCCTTATGGTTGCTGAAAATATTAATTCTTGATCCATGTGAGTATCTGTTTCAAGATGAATGCTAGCATTTAGACGAATAAAAAACAGTTCTGATACTAGAACTGTATCTGCAGATTCCTTCATGCAACTTTTCTGTATTTAAATTTGATTGATGTTTTTTTGGAAAGGATATAGTGTTCGTGCTTACCATGTGTTTCTAAGAGTAATTAGGATGCGATTCTTCTCTTCTATGATTGTTCTGGGTTTTGAGGATGTAGCATTCTTATGAAATGTACACCTGTTTTCGTTTGTTAGAGTAATTTTATTTTGTTCATATGTATGCAGCTGATTTGACCAAGAAGTCAGATCCGAAGGCCCAAGCCTTAAAGACAGCAAAAGCTGTAAAAGCAGGTACAACCATTAAGAAGAAGTCCAAGAAGATCCGCACCAAAGTTACCTTCTATCGTCCAAGGACATTAAAGAAGGACAGGAATCCCAAATATCCTCGTATCAGTGCTCCTCCCCGTAATAAACTTGACCACTACCAGATTCTGAAGTACCCGCTCACCACAGAGTCTGCAATGAAGAAAATTGAAGACAACAACACGTTAGTTTTCATTGTGGACCTTCGTGCGGATAAGAAAAAGATCAAGGATGCAGTCAAGAAGATGTATGATATTCAGACAAAGAAAGTGAACACACTTATCAGGTGAATAAAGATTCTTAATCTTTCTGCATTCTTCATTGTTTTGGGGTTAGATGAGAATCATTGCTTTCAGTATGATTATGTTTCTATTCTCAAGTGCTTTGCAAGTGCCCTCATGGATCAGTATTGTTCAATTTAGAAAATTACCGTCAAGGAAAATTATTATTCAGTTTTCTGGATTTTGGTTGGTCCTAAATCCTGCATGGAAATTTATATCCTGTTCAATATTAATTTGAATTAGAGCTTCTATAACTATTGTTTAAATTCCATTCATCTTGCTAGTTAAATGTGTTGAGGAGTTTTATACTTGTTAACCCTTTTTATTAAGTTACACAATTCTCTGGCTGGCCTTCTTTTCTGAATGTTTATTTACTTGCTTTGAGTTTTACATGCTTTCTTAGCTTGTCAATGATGGAATTTACCATCTCCTTTTTCAGGCCGGACGGGACTAAGAAGGCATATGTGAGGTTAACACCTGATTATGATGCTCTTGACGTAGCTAACAAAATTGGAATTATCTAAATTGTCAGAGCTCCCATTTTGTGTCGAATCTTTTTTTGGAGGATCAGATCGGAGCACTTAGATTTTTGCTCTCAAATACAGTACCAAGTTTTATTTCATTTAGTTGTTGAAGATTATGTTGTGATAATTGCCCCAAGTTATACAAATACATTGTAATGTCATGAGTTACTTCTTATGTTTTGGAGTTCATTGTGTGTTCTTTCTGATCTATTCTGGCTTATCTTCATCTCTATTACCTAGCTAGCTATGGAACATCTGAAAGACATTCAACATGTGTTCACATGGAAAGTGATTCATTATGTTGCAGTCTAAAATAGGCCCAGAATGCATCCAATACTTCAAAAGTTTTAAATGCTCTCACAATTATTCATATTAATCTCTAATGATACCAAATTGTATTATTTCTCCAATAAATTCCGACACTGAATGAAGCTTTGAAGAAAAGCCAAAGTGAATGCTCAACTTAGAGCAGTAAAGGGCGCTCTGTTTAATGTCTTCATGGGAAGCAGAATCCAACATTTCCAGCTAAAATCAAGCTTTAAGATCGCAACTAAAAATATCATAGCACGATAGGATGAACAAACCAAGTCAAAATTCAGTTAAAGAGTCGTTATCTTGTCCATCCATTACATGATCAAGGAAGAATCTCAGGGTCACATAAATCTCATCCTTATTGCTATGTCTCTTATCTGCTGTTACAAAGACATGAATCTTGCTTCTAATTTCTATCCAACTGCTCCCAGATATCCTGCTTAACCCTTTCTCTCTCATCTTTTGTCGAACACTTACCACATTCTCCCACCTCCCAGCAGCAGAATGTGCATTCGAAAGCATCACATAAGACGACACGTCTCCAGGATCTAATGCCAAGATTTTCCTCGCTATAACTTCTCCCAACTCGAAGTTCGAATGAACTTGACACCCTCCAAGCAATGCCTTCCAAAACCCTACCCCCGGATCAAAAGGCAAATCATCGAGAAATCTCTCAGCCTCCTTTAATCTCCCAGAACGCGACAGTAAGTCAATCATGCATGCATAGTGCTCTGATTGGAGGAGGCCCGGATCTTCATTTTTTGCTCGATTGAAAAATTTATAACCTTCATCGACAAGCCCTGCATGACTGCAAGCCAATAGTAGACCAAGAAGAGTAACACTATTCGGTTGGATGCCTATCAGCTTCATAGTCTGATACATTTCTATTGCATCATTTCCCTGCCCATTTTGTGCATAGCCACAAATTAGAGCATTCCAAGATACTATATTCCTTTCCTTCATTTTGTTGAAGGCCAATAGACTATCTCCCATGCTTCCACATTTTGCATACAAACTTATTAATGCATTTGCAATAAACAAGCCAAGCTTACCCAAGAACTTCACTGCACAAGCATGAATGCTCTTCCCCAAGCCTAATGATCCAATATTTGCAGCTGCTATAATCGCACACGGATACGTATACTGAATAGGCACAATGCCTTCTCTTAGCATCTCGATGAAAAGATTCACAGCCTCCTCGTTTTTCCCTGATTGGCTGCATCCATTGATCATGGTATTCCAAGAAACCACATTTCTCTCTGGCATTGATCGGAAAACAGCCCCAGCTTCAGCAAACCTTCCATGCTTCGTGTACGCATGAAGCAACGTGGCGTAAGAGAACACATTCGGCTCATTGATATCTTGAAATGCCCTTAGAGCATCGTCCATATTGCTTAACTTAACATAAAGATTCAAAATTGCACTACCCACAAAGACATTTGAACCAAGACATACTTTCTTGGCTAAGGATTGGATTTGTCTGCCCAGATGGAGGTCTTTTAGAACAATGGATGAATGGATCACCGTACCAAAAGTGTACTCATTAGGTCTAATGTCCAAAAGAAGCATTCTTAAGAAGCAAGAAATGGCTTCTCTATGTTGGTTCTGTTTAGCAAAGCGGCCTATCAAAGCCGTTGCAGATTTTACGTCTTGTTCAGGCATTGCATCGAACAGGTGGTGTGCGCCCGAGTTCGGGCCCAAAACTGTTAATGGCGGATTGCAATTTCTAACAGCCAGTTTGTGCCATTTTCTGGGAAATACAAAGTTTGTTTGGAGGAAGAACTGTCGAATAATCGCGAGCTTATTTTGCCCAGCCAGATTTTGCAGAAAAGCCATTTCACTAGGAATTTCTTACAAAAAACTTGTCCGTCAAATTCCGGCCATTTTATTTCTTATATATAATATGTACATCAAAATTTAAAAACAGATTTCCGTATTTTCGTAATTGACATTTTATTAAGGGAACCTTGACAGAGAATGATAAATAAATACAGATTTTTTATTTTCTTCTTTTTTGTGTGTGTTGGAAGTCCAATATTCCCACTAGATGAGCTAATAGGACATTCTTTTAAGTTTAAAGCCCATTACTTTTATTTTTAAGTTTAAAGCCCATTTCAATATTCAGATTGAGGTTTTCAAGATACAATTAATCCTAATTATTAGTCTGTTCAACGCGATTAAAATGAAACTACACAATTATAATCTACTGAATTCAAGAATTAAGTGCATTCTAAAGTTGCAAGTCTAATCAAAATTATACACACACATGATAATATGAATTTTTAAAAAAGTTACTAAAGAATAGAAAGAAAAAAATAAATAATAAAGGTCAGAATCACATGTAATTGGGGTAATAAAATGTTTTCAAACATTGGAAAAAACTAAAATATCTATGATGGACAACACACACCGCTAACATGTAATAACCTCATCGCCTCATTATATGAAAATCAAAATTAATTGATATAGTCTAAATTTTTGACACGTCGATGTGTCCATGATGCTTAGGGTAGCGGTGTGGTGTAAGCATCTATCTATCTATATATAAAAGGAGGACAGTTGGCAAAATTTACAATTTTGTCACTTTCCCTCCTAGAAATGTCAAATCAAGATTTTAGTTAATAAAAAAATTGTAAAAATTAATAGGTTTTTCAAGGGAATTAATTATGTTATATTGTAATATTTTCGATTAACATAATATTATTATCATCATCATTATTATTATTATTATTATTATTATTATTATTATTATTATTATTATTATTATTATTATTATTATTATTATTATCATTACTATTATTAATTAATTAATAGTATTATCATTATTATTATTATTATTATTATTATTATTATTTGTTGTTGTTGTTGTTGGTGAATAATGTTTAATGTTGAACAATAATTTAATTCTTTTGTATTAACTATCATTACTTAATGTCTAAAATTATTCACATTCTCATTTAAAATTAAAGAAATTTTAAGGGGAAAATTGGTCAAAATACCCCGTATATATACCATATTTAGGATCTTATCCTTTAATTTTACCAGTTTTTGAAACTATCCCGTAGGTTACACTTTCTTGCCAAAAATAGTCAATCACCTGCTGTAGGAGGTAACTAGCCGGTTACATGCTGATGTGCGGTTAAATACACATGTGTAATCCGATTTTTTTTATTTTCTGATATATATAAGGGTCATAATGCAAATTATCGGAAGTTATGGATTAAACTTCAATTAATAAAGAATTGGGGTTTTGCAGATTGGTCCCTAGAGTTGTTAATTAATTCACAAAATACCACCCTCACACCCCAAACCATTCTCATGGCCGTCAGCAGAGAAAAAAGGGGAAGAGAGAGAGAGGTGGTCATGGCTTTTCACGGTCATTTCCTTACGAAGGAGGCGGCCAGCAGAGGTGGTGGAAGGCGGTGGAGAGCGAGAGAAGCCACACTGCCACCGCGACAAGCCGCCACTGCCAACCGCTGCTTCTCCGTCGTTCTCCTAGCACCGCCATAACTGTTTCTCATCATTTGTCTTTTTAGATCACGATGGTGGAAATTCGATTGGGATTCGATTAGGAGATGGGGGTTGTTCTCGATTGGGATGGGGGTTGTTCTCGATTGGGGATGGGTTTCCGATTTCGAACTGCACGACCATTTCTCTCTCTACCATTCTACCTGAAATTGCAGACAGAAAATTCCAGTTGAAGAAACCCAATTTAAAGCTCCAAAAACGTAGCAGACTTATTTTCACAAAACGCACCAACAATCTGTCCACGTACTCCCTCAAACAATTCCTCCGGCCGAATACGTCCGCCGTTAGAGCCTCCCCCGGCTGCTCTGGTATCAGAATTCCGATTGATGATTCCTTGTCGATTGATGTGCAATCGGAAATTCCTCTGCGGTGAGCGATGGAACCAACTGAAACCTTGTATCCATTATCATCCACAATATACTCGAAGGAGCTGATCGAAAAATCGAAAATTATCATCCACAATCAGAAATTCCTGCCACCCCTTTCCTCGTTGCTGCTTCTCTAAAATTCCACTGCTTCTCTCTCGATCTATCTCCGGGGGTGGGTTAGGATTAGAAAGGGGCTGACCTGGAATCCCCCAATCTGATGTGGAACCAAAAAAAATTGAAAATTATATTCCATGTGTGAAAAAGACCGGTCACGTCATCAAGTTACCTCCTATAGCAAGTGACAGACTATTTTTGTCAAGAAAGTGTAACCTACGGGATAGTTTCAAAAACTGGTAAAATTAAATGATAAGATCCTAAAATGGTATATGTACGGGGTATTTTGGCCAATTTTCCCAAATTTTAAGATATTTTTGTAATTTTGAAAAAATGTTGTATATAAGTAAATATTTCAAAATTTATATTGTTGATTGATCAATTTTGACCAATTCCAAAAATAATTTGAAGATAAATATATTCTAAAATACTTTTCGTAAGTTTCAAAATATTAAATTTCTTTTTTTTTTTTGCTAACTTTAACTACTTAATGTTTATAATGATTCATATTATCAGTTTTAAAGTTAAATATATTCTAAAATACTTTTTGTAATTATGAGAATGTTGTATATAAATAAATATTTCAAGACTTATATTGTTAATTTGTCACTTTTAACTAATTTCAAAAATCATTGACTTATTAAATTATCTATCAAGCCATGAGAAAAATTCAATGAAAAACAAAAACAAATAGAATGTAATATTTCAAGTTGTTAATCTTTTTCTTCCTTTTTTTTTTTTAAACTAAAGTTACTTAATGTTTATAATTATTCATATTATCAATTTTGAAGTTAAAATAAATTTTAATATAGTTTTTGTAATTATGATAAATTTTGTACATAAATAAAGATTCAAAACTTATATTGTTAAATGATCATTTTTAACTAACTTCATTATTAACTTATTAAATTATCTATCGAGTCAACGACCATAATTTTTTTTTTCAAAAAACAAATAAATAGAATGTAAGTTTTCAAATTCGTTATTTAGATTATTTATAATTTTGTATTCCAGCCTTTTAATACTGTCAAATAGAATGTAGAATAACATATTAATTTGTGTTATTAGAATTTAAAATAACACGTCTCAAGAAAATGAACGCACAGGAAAATTTGAAAAACACACGAGAGATAGGGTAACCAAATTCTAATTTCTTCAACTAAAACTACTTTACCTAATAATTATTTTTAAATAATAAAATATAACTTTAAAAATTAATAAAAATATGGTAAATATATTTCTATATTATACCACATTTGAATTAATAAAAGATATATAAATAACTTTTAATATAACTATTAAAATAAATAATAAATATTAGTTTTTATAAAACTATGTACAAAAGAAGCTGTGAAAGCGCGTCAATTTGAATTTTAAGCGTAGGTCCACTTTAGAAAAAGGCAACAGTGCAAATCCCAGGTATATTCACTAGCCGTTAGAGAGCTGAAATCATTTCAATTTTCAAGCAGTTCTCACTTGTCTACAGAAAACCCTTGCTCGATCATCATCAATCGATTCCTTTTATCCCAATCATTCAGTAAGGTATGCATAATCTTTCGATAATGCTTCAGTTCTTGACGTTTCGTGTTTATGATTTTGTTTCTTTGGGATTTTGAAGGTTCATTCAAAAGGCGAGCAAAAAATGGGGTCATTGACGCCGGATATGCGGAAGGTGGGGATAGGAATGGCGCCGTCACCGTCACCTTTTCTGACGCCGCGGCCGGAGAGGAGGCGGCCTGATTCAAGAGGTTCCGATTGGAATTCAATTCGGCAGGACAAGGATAAAGAGGTCAATGTGCAGGTCTTGCTTCGATGCAGGTAATGGAGCTATATCCATCCATTACTTTTGTTTCTGTTGATTGTACGTTATGCTCGATTTGTAGATCTGATTTTGGCTTCTGCGATGATTAAGTATGCCATTTTGAGTAGATGAATGGTGACTGCTTTTGCTTTAAATTTGGAAGATTGGCATGAGAGAAGAATGAAAAATTCTTTCTTGTTGGTAAATTAAGCAGCTTTTGAACTTGGAGTGGACTTTTTAATTAGTAGTAGCTACTACCTGTCAATGATACTATCTGACTGTAATTTATCCATTGTTAGTCATAGAAAATGGGAAAAAGTTTGCACTCTGACATTTTGTGAAATTTATCTTCTGATTATAGGCCATTGACTGATGATGAGCAAAGGGTGAACATGCCCAAGGTAATAACATGTAATGAAAGCAGAAGAGAAGTGACTGTTTCACAAAGTGGTGTTGCTAGCAAGCAAGTAGATAGAGTCTTCACCTTTGATAAGGTATGGTTGTGTATCCAACCGGTGATTGAAAATTTTGAAGTTCATTTGATTTTGCATGAATTCTCATCTATGATAGCATCTCTTAACATTTACAAGGTTTTTGGGCCAAAAGCACAACAAAGGTCTATATATGATCAATCCATTTCTCCAATTGTCAGTGAAGTATTGGAGGGCTTTAACTGCACGGTTTTTGCATATGGGCAGACCGGAACAGGAAAAACTTATACAATGGAGGGTGGCATGAGAAATAAGGTAAGAAGGAAATAGATTGTCCTAGAAGTTGTTGTCATAGATTCTTAAATCTCTATCACGTATATTCAATATTCAGTCACTTGCTGGTAGGGTGGTGAATTGCCTGTTGAGGCAGGTATTATTCCTCGAGCAGTTCGTCAAATATTTGACACTCTTGAAGCACAAAATGCTGACTACAACATGAAAGTGACATTTTCGGAACTCTATAATGAGGAAGTAACTGACCTACTAGCTCCAGAAGAGCAACTGAAGTTTACAGATGATAGGCCAAAAAGGCCTATCTCCTTGATGGAGGATGGAAAAGGTTCTGTGATTATAAGAGGTCTTGAAGAGGAAGTCGTGTACAGTGCTAATGAAATCTACAGCCTCTTGGAACGAGGTGCTGCAAGAAGACGCACAGCAGACACTTTATTAAATAAACGGAGCAGGTATGGTTCGTTTAAGAGGCTGTGATGTGTTTCCCTTAAAGAATCCAGGAAATATTAAGTTAATTACATTTCTTTTCGATTGCAGTCGTTCACATTCGATATTCACAATAACTATTCACATAAAAGAAGGAACCATTGGAGACGAGGAACTCATCAAATGCGGAAAGCTCAATCTCGTTGATTTAGCAGGATCAGAGAACATCTATCGCTCAGGTGCTCGTGAGGTAAGAAAAAGTTTTTGTTGTTTGATTATGGATTTCAACATAGTTTGACAGACTCTTTCTCTTCAAAAAACAAGTTTTATGTCTTTCTGTAGTATTATTCTTAAGTCCTTACTTGCTTTTAGAAGCAGATATATGATCCAGATTTTCTCTTTTTCCCTTCAAGATACGAGTTTTACGTCTTTTTGTTGTTGCATTACTTTTGAAATAGTTTCATACTCAGTATCTGCACTACATGCATAACTGGAAATGCATAATGAGTTCTAATTTCTTGACACCCATGTAACAGGCTCGTGCAAGAGAAGCAGGAGAAATAAATAAGAGCTTACTAACTTTGGGCCGTGTCATTAATGCATTGGCGGAGCACTCTGTTCATATACCTTACAGGTATAGCAAGTGTCAGACTGTCAGTCCTTTAGTTGAGTTGGAAAGAAATACATTTTGAACAGAATGGCATCGTTTTCATTTATGCAGAGATAGCAAGCTTACAAGGCTCCTAAGAGATTCATTAGGTGGGAAAACAAAGACTTGCATCATTGCAACAATCTCTCCCTCCACTCATTGTTTAGAAGAAACATTGAGCACACTAGACTATGCTCACCGTGCTAAAAGCATAAAAAACAAACCTGAGGTTATAGAAGCTTTCTTTGCCTAATCAGCTTTCCTTGGAACTTTTATTTTTGCTCCATAAGCTAAATCAAGCTAATGTTTTGAAGGCAAACCAAAAAGTGACCAAAGCTCTGCTGCTTAAGGATCTGTACGTGGAATTGGAGAGGATGAAACAAGGTTCATGACTTTCTTTTTCTTCCTTTTAGATGTCATAATTGATATTACTTCTAAAGCACTTTCCTATTTTGATGACTTTAGATATTCGAGCAGCAAGGGAAAAAAACGGTGTTTATATTCCACACTGAAAGATTTCTGCAGGATGAAGCTGAAAAGAAGGTAAAAATTTCACCTCTTCTATTCTCTCTTCAGTTACTTATTGGGACCCAGAAACAAGTATCGAAAATTGTCAATAAAGTACTTTTAGTTGTTGAAGTTACAAATTTTACTGTACTTGACTTGGTGTGGGATTTTTGTTATTATTTGCGTAGTAATTTTGGTTAATGTGCAAAACTTGCAGGCGAAGAATGAGAGGATAGAACAATTAGAGGGTGACCTAAACGAGAATGAGAAGGTATGTTTTGCCTTGTTTCTCTCATCTCTTTTTTTGCCAATAAACATTGTCTAACTTGTTTACCTATGTAGCAACTTGCTAAATATCGTGAGCTTTATCTTATTGAACAAGAAGAGAAATTGACTATTGACAGCCAGCTTAGAGACTGCAAGGTACTAGATAAATTCATTGGAAGAGATTTTACTTTGTGCACATCTGTAATCATTCATATGATTATGCAAATTTGCTCCAGAAAAATCTCGAAACAAAACATAAAAGCTTGGAAGACCTAAAAGAAAACTATAAAGTAGCTCTTTCAGTACTGAAGGAAAAGGAGTCTCTCATCTCCAAGCTACAAAATTCAGGTAGGAGCAATTTTTGTTAGCTTTACCAGTCTGTATGTTATCCACTTCTCAATTATGAAACCAACTTGAATTCTCATTTTGCAGAGAATACTTTGATAAATTGTGCGAAGAATCTACGAGTCAACTTAGTTGATGCATCTGAAGATATTTCTGCTCTTTTTGGAAAAATAGGTAGTCATGATCTCCTTCGATTTATTTTCGTTTGTTGATTCATAATTGGGGGTCTATGTTTCTTCTAGGACTCATTTTCACCAAAAACTCCTTGCAGATCGTAAAGACAAATTGGAAAGAAAAAATCAGAACATTCTCCTTTCATTTGAAGCACAGCTTGAACAAAGCTTGAAAGATCTCCACAAGATCATCCAGAGTTCAATGTCCGATCAAGAACAACAGCTGAAATGTGTTGAAGAGCGTATCAACACATTTCTTGCTAGTAAATGTGAAGTAAGATGCTTTGCTACTTGAAAATTCCGCAGTAGTTCATGTTTTTTCAAGAAGCTGATATGTCTGATTCCTAACATTGCATGTCAGTCAAATGAGGCCATGGAAGTAAAAGTGAAGAAATTGTTAGAGACTTGTACTTCAGGAAATCTAAACCTGAAAAAGCTCACAGAATCGCTAAAGACAAAAGCCTGTTCTGATCTGGAACAAGTAACATCTTTCATATCAGTCCAAACAACTGCAGTTGAGAATGTAAGAAGAGCATAATTGTTAACTTGGATTTGTTTTCATTGATAATTTTCCATTGCCTAAGAATACGGTGTTTTCTTGTGTACACAGTTCTTGCAAAGTGCATCCTTGGAAGCAAAGGAAGTACTCTGTGACATTCGAAACTCCCTAAATGAACAACAAAAGATGTTGGCTTTCTCTGCCCAACAACAAGCAGAGGTTTGCAGGATAGAATCATACTATTTCCTTATTTCTGTCATGAAAATCTTAAAAACTTGTGTCTTGAAACATTCAGGGACTAAGTCGGAGTTTAGTGACAGCACAAGTGATATCAAGTGCAGCCATAAAATTCTCAAATGACCTCCACCAGCGAGCTTCTGAACTTATGAGACTTCTTCAACAAAACCAAGTTGAAAATTCCCTCAGATTACAAAGTTTTGAAAAGACTTTTAAGGTCAAGCCAAAAGAAGTTTTCATGCAGCCCGCTTGACTGATTTGAATTTGAATTTTATCTTATAACTCTCTTCTGTTGCAACAGGAAGAGGCTTCTAGAGAAGAAAGATTAGCGATGGAAAAAATATCTGGGATATTATCAACTCTGACATCTAAAAGAACTGATATGGTCAGTCCATAATCTTTTATCTTCTCAAGTTATTATCATTCTGGCATTTTCAGCAACATTTAATGCTTTGAATATACAAAACTTCAGGTATCTAAGGCCTCAAAATGCTTTGAAGACTCTAGCATTCAAGAAAGCAAGGGATTGCAGTTGGAGTTGTCCAACATGCAGCATGTTTTAAGTTCACAAAAGAGGGATTTAAACGAATATGCAGAAATGGTCAAGGATCACTATGTGAATGAAACGTTCTCATCAACTGAATGCAGAGTTCATATGGAAAATTGCTTGCAGGAATGGTAAAGTTTTTAACCTTTAATCTTGTACTATGGACTATTTTGTGCTTGAGACAATTGATTTTATATCCTGAATTCAAATATAAACAGATCAGATTATGTTTTTGTTCAAGAAATTTTCAAGGAATTGTAAATAAATGTTAACTTCTTATCTACACATGCAGTGTTGTAAAGGTAGATAGGTCCAGTCAACAATGGCAAAATGCACAATCAGGTGTGAATGATCTTGCTAAGAATGGCCTTGGCGACATAAGATCTGCTGTGCAGTAAGTTCATTGACAATATGGGTTCATTTAATGGCAATCAATGTTCCTATCTATTTCTTATCCATTCACTTGCTTCTTTGATCTTTGCAGGACAAAAATTCTTGAAACTCATTCCATACATGACAATCTTGTTTCTGCTTCCTCACGTTTGGATGCAGAATTCAATTTGCATACCAATGATTTGATGACATCTATCAATGGTAATTGAACATTACAATTTGATTGTTACTATTTCCTTTTCTCTTAAGTTCCAAATTTATTCAATCTCCATATCCAGCTGTTCACAAACTGTGTATGTGTGCACATGTTTGCAGATTCTTTAATGATAGACAACACACATTGTAAGGAAATAAACACGATAACTTCAAGCAACTTGGATCAGCTCAAGTTAATAAGAGCGAATCATGGTGAACACGTATCAGATATCTGCAACAAATCAGAGCAGTGCATCCATTGGGATTATCTGGTAAGCTTTTTCCTATTACAGTAGAGCAAGAGAGATATAGACTACAAAATTATCGAAAAAATAGAGACACAATTTTCAGTTGTAAAATTTAGTAGATGGATGGATGGATTCAGGAACTGAATGTTTTCGGTTGTCATCTTAAACAGGTTGAGCAGAAAACCAATGTGACTCCTAAAAAACGAGCAATCACAATTCCCAGCTTAGAGTGCATAGAGGAGATGAAAACTGTGATAAGTGATGACATCAAGAGCAGATCAAAAATGGACAACATAGTAAACAAGAATTTGCAGGATCAGCCTAGGATTCCATTTCAGGATGTTAATGGAGTTATATAGCTAACTACATTGCAGAAATATTATGGTGTAGTGTATGTAGTGTTTGATATCATTTAACTTTATTGCAATTTGCACTCATCAGCTGATGAGTACCACATTGATATCCTATTTTGCAATTAAGTTGCTTAGTATGGCCTATTTTGCAATATTACTATTTAGGTGGACTTTGGGATTGACAGGGATTTAACTGGAAATAAATTACCTTGTGTATGAAATTATAAATTGCAAAATAAATTTGGATTTCCCACTTGTCTTAGTAGTAATATAAGTTAGTTTCCAAGTTAAAGAGAGAAACAAAGCCAAATAAAAAAAGTCACATCTTTGTAACATGGGTCCACTCAGCATATAGCTCAATATACTAATATTTCTAATATTTATTCAATTCTAAACATCATATTTTACTTCATTAAATTTAAATGTAACAGTAGGACTAAAAGCACCACATTGTTTTCTAAGGGCATCACACTTCATGTGTATTATTTTAGGTGGTGCCTTTAGAAAACAATGTGGTGACTTTAGTTTTACCCTAAATGTAATTAGTCATAGAAATATATGAGAATATATATGGTGTTTGTGTGTGGAGGTTGAAAGACTGACATGAGAAGTTCTATTGATGGTACAAATTTAATTTCTTTTTGGATCTTCAAATATTATTGTAATTTTGAGTATTTTTTATTTTTTCCCTACATTTGGAATTTTTAGTTTGAAGAGGTAGGACCATCACATGGGACTCTCTAATAACAATTAATAAAAAAAAAAAAAAAGCAAAACTAGGCTGTTATTAGTTGTTGACTAAAATTAATATCACCTAAGTACTATCTAATTAATATTGCATGTGACAATATGTGGTACAATAGACTTATAGTACCTCTTTGTCTACACACCACATTATTCATTCAAAATTAAAATGCTTCAATCATGGTAATATAACATGTCTTACCTTAACAAATACAAAACTACTATATAGTCATAAATTAAAAATGTATAGTTGATTTATAAAATAAAATGGGTGGGCCAACACCTATATCACTTATTAAATTACCTAATTTAACCTAAATTAGTATCAAAATAAATTGATTGCATAAATTCATAACATAATAAATTTGTGTAGCCAAAAATTTAAATGTAAATCCTTAAATTGAATTTGACTATCTAACCTTTAAGAAAGAAACTTAAATTTTGATTTGCTTATAAGCTGGTCCCAACAAAACTTAATCAATGCTGGAAAGTATAGTATTAATTTAAGCAAAAAGTTCATCACCTAATTATAGTCATCATAAAAAGATATATATATATATATATATATATATATATATATTGGTGTAGCTTCTCCTCCAAACTTGGAGGTAACTTTCGGTTGAAATCACTCCACTTTTTACTTCATTTTATTTACGATTCCGTCTAATTTTATGAGACTGGTCAAATGAAAATGATTTTTAAATCGTGGACAGTGAAGTTCTAAAAGTGTTATATTTGCTAAAAGTGAGACTAATAAACTTATACTACTATAAAATTGTGTTAATTTGCTAATTTTGCTAATATTACCTAAACTCGTGCTATAATTAGTATATTAATTGTCCTTAATTGCGTGAAACTGACTGAAACATATGGGTTAAAAGAAAAAATAATCTTTTTACGTCATTGCTTAGCTATGTATGTAAACACTATATTTTATTTAAGGTGTCCTTTTCGTGAAATTAATGACTCCAAATGGAAAAACCAAACAATTTATTTCAGCCTATTTGGACGAATATTCCCTTGGAGAATAAATAAAACAACAAGATTTTCGTGTGAAAAAAATTAAAATAAATGAATTGAGGTTAAATAATGGAATATTATAAAAACGTAACACAACTTTAATTTGCATCTTTGATGAGATGATTAATGATTGTATTATTTACATTTCACGATCTCCAATTACTTTTTAAGCTATGTTATGTTATGTTTCTCAATCATTGTTACAACTAATTGAATTATACTTTCTGAATTGATTAATTAAGCCCATGAACGCAACTATTAGTGTTTTTAACTTAAAAATAAAAGAGCAATCATGATAGTCATTTGCATCTCTAGCTGGAAAATATAAAAAAAGACTCGTAAACTCATTCAGTAAATTTAATTTTGTACGGTGAATCAATTTATAATTTCAGTATTTACAATATAGATATTGACTTATAAAATTGAATTACGTGATTAAATTTGCGAATTTACGGATATATATTCTTGAAAATAGATCATTGCAATGAAATTTAATAGCATGGCTTTATAAACACTATGCTAAGAAGATTTGGATTTTTTTAGGTAGTTAATACAACTGTACACCTTTTTACTCTCTTATAAAAAAATTTACTCTCTTATAAAAATACAAGCTAAAGTGACATGTTCCTTTTTAATGGCTTCTTTCCCCCAATTTTTGAGTGAATTAATATAAAATAGTGTATGAACTATTGTCAATTTTACAATTTAATTGTGTTTTAAAAATCTTGCAATTTCATGTGCCATGTTGAAAATATTACGGTTCGATTTATCTAATAACTTTTCACTTTACAAACTAATGAAGAAAATTATAAGGATCAAACCATCCTATCTATCAATTGTTCATAGGTTTAAAGGCCATATAATATTGTTATTATGTTCCTAATTAGTGTCCTTTCTGTACTTGTTCTTAATAATGCAACCCTTTCATTATTTTATTGTCTTTCCCCTTCATTACACTATCTTACCCAAAAATATGTTATAATCTTTAATTTAATTGTATGTTGATACAGCGAAAATGTTAAAATGTTTGTTGTAAAGACTTAATAGGTAGAGAGTTCATCCTTCTAAATATTATGATTTAAAATTAATAATCGTATTTGATTTTTAACAATATAACCTTGCAAGAATTAAATAAAAGACAAAATTAACGGAGCTATGGCCCTTCGTTCATTGAATTTTACATCTTTAAGGAAATAGACTTTAACTTATCACATCTACCACATGTTCATTTTGTTCCCTTTTCTAGTTTTTAACTTCCACCAATTTGAATCATGTTTTAGAGTTTTCATCAAAAATTGAATATTTTGACCAATAAAATCTTAACTAGCCAATAAACTTAGATTTCTAGGTTGAAAATTATGAGATTTTTCAAGGATATGGATGATTTTCAATTTAAATTGCATAACATTTTACAATTACAAAAAAGTTGGAAATTAAAACGAAAGGGTAACAGTAAATAACATGAAAATAAGGTAACCAGAAAAACCAATAAAATCCATCCACTGCTAATTACCATAATGCCCCTCCAATCAAAAATACTCCCCCCGCCCCCCCCCCCCCCCCCAACAAAACTCGCACAGTATAAATAAAGACAGAATTTCCACTTTCTGGTTTTCCGAGGAACGCCTCCCAAAACCTTCCACTCCCAAGTTTGCTACTTCCACTCTCAACTTCTCTGCAACAACGAATCTGGAAATAGCAAAAGGATTGAGGGCAAAACTTTTCTACTCTGTTCTCAAATTGTCTCATCATTCATTCATGTAAGTGTCTTTAACAGTAGTTTTCATCTCTCTCTTTTTTTTTTTTTATTCCTTTTCCAAAAATTGTTTTCACCAAATCAAAATTGACTCTCTCTCTCTCTCTCTCTCACCTATCATCTTCAATGCGTGAGTTGACCACATTCCCAAAGTGCACCCATTTTCCATCCTTTTTTTTCTGTCACATTTATTGACTTTATTGCAAAAATCACAATTTCTTTTTCTTATTTCTGTAATAGAGTTGATTAAATTTTTAAAGGTAAATCTTTTTTTGTGATCTTTATGGTGAAGATTTGTTCAAAAGCAAAAAAAAAATCTATATAAAATTTCCTTTATTTGTTGATCGTCTCCACTCTGTCTTCCTCTCTGCAAAGCCTGATAACCAAAACAACGTTATATTATTCTTCAAGAAAAAGAAAATGTCTACCCTTTTTCTATTCTTTATTACTATATAATAAATTTCATATCTACCCATTATTATTATTATTATTTTATTATTATTTACGTATGTATTTATATTTATTTGATGCAATTTATTATCTAAAAGAATATTAATCTGTTTTTTAAGCTTCTTGTTTATGCTGTCTCCATTTCTCCTGCAAATTGACCCTTTTTTATTCATAGTTGAATACTGCATTTATTTCTGTTCTTTTAATCCCTCAATTTCAAACTATTTATCAGTTGACATGAATTCTATATTATTTATTTGTATAAACACCCACCTGGGAAAAGAAAATAATAACAATAATTTTAAAATGTTCCAAAATATCTTCTCATTCGATTCATTTTTGTACACAAATTTCAACAGGAATTGATTCATTGTGTTCAGCTTTATTTTTGGGGCACAAATCAATGAGAGAAGAAGGGAAGCATCTCAAGGTACATTAGTGTTTGATTTTCTTGCAAATTATTTGGTTAAATTAAATTACAAAATTCAGTAAATTATTATTATTATTTTGCATTTCAGTCCTCATGGCCAAAAGTGGTGGTGAGAAAATGGTTGAATATAAGAGTAGTAGTGAGGAATTTCACTCTGATTACCAAACAAATGGTATATTTTCTTTTGAATATTTCTGTTATAATAAATTGTTTTTCAATTCATTTTATTTTTCGGGATTTAATTTTATTCTCGGATTTAGCTGTTTATCAAAGGAGGAGGAAGAGTTGCTCAGATGATGGACATTACGTCGTCGTACCAGAAGAATTATCAGGTTAATCATAGCCACAATTTCGCAATTATAATCATTTTTGTTTTTTCAATTTTAATTCACTTTCAAAGTCTAATTGTAACACTAATATACAAACTGATCTCAATTTGTATTTCATTAAAATAGATTAATAAGTGATAACCTAATTTAGGAATGACGTATTGATTTGTAATTTTTTGCTCTATATTTCATTATTTCACAGGTCTAATTTTGGTATTATGTCGAATTTAAGAAATAATAATCAATTTATTAATCTATCGTTTTCTGGATATAGTTTGCAAAATCATGTTAGTTTTATTTCAAAAGAATTAATAATATTCAGTGGATTTTAGAAAAAATAATTAATCTTAATTTTTAAATTTAATTGATAGCTTATGGCAGGGGCTATAATAGAAATAAATCTGTGTTTAGCTTTGTAATTAGTCCCTAATTAAGTCCTAATCTAACCTTCATCAGAAGAGTGGCTGATGGAAACGAGCGATAAAATTGAACGGCCAGGATTCAATCAGCTTCCACCTCTTAACCCTAGTAACCTCGATCTCAGGTAATGGAAAACTTTTTTTCTTTTTAATTCAAGTCGTATTGAAATTAATTGTGGTTTTTTGATTTAAGTAAAATATTATTTTGTACTCTTAGCTTATAGAAAAAGGCAGAATTAGATTTTGAGTGAAATTTCTATAACCTTTTCATGACAAAAATAAGAATAAGGATAATAAATTCAGAATTACTAACTCATATAAACAAGTTTCTATTTTGAAGAAAAGAGCAGTAGATAAATTTTATTCCAATACTAGTGATCATAACTATAGATATGTCTTCTTATTCCCTTTTGGGTGGATCACCATTGAAGCTACATCTTAGTTGTACAAATCATTTGCCTACCTTTTTCCATGTTTAGGTACAACTCACTTGAAATTTTATTAAATTTCTATCATTTGACCATTTGTGGGCCTTTTTGGAATTGAATTTCCATCTCATTTATTCCGTGTACAATTACCTATGTTAATGAAACGATTTTGACAGTTATATATGGTTGGGATATATGAAAACAAGATAAATATATATATATATATATATGATTATCACATGATATATATATATATATATATATCAGTTCGATCGTTATTGATCTAAAGTTGGTTGGTTGGTTTTGTGAAGGATGTTTGTGGGAACATGGAATGTAGGAGGCAAATCACCACGTGATGAACTAAACCTTAAAGATTGGTTAAGTACTAAAGCACCAGCTGACATTTATGTCCTTGGGTATGTATGCCTTCCTATTTTTCCACTCCAATATTCTCCGAAACTAACTTCTATATAAGACCGTTTCACCAATTATTTTATATGTGATGAGTCATGTCATAACCCACACTTCACAATCCACATATGAATTTGTGGAAATGAGTTTGGTTAGTCGGTAAAAAAATCGTTCTCAGATAAATTATCCGTGAGAGTGAGACCATCTCAAAGCAAGTTTTTGTATATGATTACATTACATTTTTTACTTTGGATTTTTCTTATAAGAAGCAAAAATATGATTTTTCTTAATAATCTTTAAAAAGAAAAGATTTTAAGATACATAATTATTTAAACCCTTATTTAAATTCTTGTAAGGGTTATCAAATGGAGTCATTCAATCCAAACAAAATCTCACTAAAGCATAAAATTGATGTTTTTAATGCTTTCTACAGCTTCCAGGAGATTGTACCTCTGAATGCAGGCAACGTGCTGGGACCCGAGGACTGGGGCCCAGCTGCCAGGTGGCTATCTCTGATTCGCCAATCTCTAAACGGGAATGCAGATAATCCAGTTGCCAAACAGTCCCCTATCCGGCACGATCATCGTCCATGTTCAAAACCAAGAACCAGCTTCTCGGATTTGCTTTCATTAGAGAATGACGTCACTGAACATAAGTACTGTTTGGCAGCTAGCAAGCAGATGGTCGGAATCTTCTTGTGCGTGTGGGTTCGTGAGGATTTGTATCACCAGATTAGCAGTTTGAAGGTGTCGTGCGTTGGCAGAGGTATCATGGGGTACCTCGGAAACAAGGTAATCTTCATATGTCTAATTGCACACGATATGTTCGATGAAATTCCCCAACCAAGTATAAAAAAAACAGGTGTGTTTGATTTCCATGTCAGGGATCCATATCAATCAGCATGATAATGCATGGGACTACATTTTGCTTCGTGTGTACTCACTTGGCTTCTGGAGATAAAGAAGGTGATGCGAATCGAAGAAATTTGGATGTCGTGGAGATTTTGAAGAGAACGCAATTCTCCCATCCGTTTGGAGTTCCAGGAAAACGGGCTCCACCCGATACTATTTCGGATCATGAGTAAGTTTCATATCATCGTTACGTTTTTCATACAGTAAAATTGAATGTTGACGTGACATTGTCGTGGTAGAATACGATTCTCTATATATGTAACATAATGCTCGATTTAATTTTAATTTGTGTTGATGTAGCAAGATAATTTGGCTTGGGGACTTGAACTATCGACTTGCATCAAGATGTGGTGACACTTATGAGCTACTAGAAAAGAATGATTGGCAATCTCTCCTTGAGAAAGATGAGGTATATATGTAAAACCATATATATAATTTGTATATATTCTACTTTTTTCTTCTTACTCAATTTGTTTAAAATGGGACAATGTTTTATATAATATTTTTCCACGTTATAGTCTATATATATATATATATATTCATTTTGAATGAACTATATATGTTGTGGCAGCTGAGAGCAGAACAAAAGGCTGGTAGGGTATTCAAAGGGTGGGAAGAAGGGGATATATTTTTTGCTCCAACCTACAAATACATAACTAATTCCGACAGTTATGTTGTTCAGATCTCAACTTCTAAAGGAAAACGTAGAACTCCGGCTTGGTAAGATTTCGAAATCCCAACTACAATTTTGTCTCACTTTTCTAATTTTACACAAGTCTTATTAGAAAAAGAAATCACGTTATTTTTACACTGAGACATATTCAAGTTAAAAAAAAGTAGGAAAGTGACCGCATTGGAAATCTTAATTAGACTCTCTGTCCTAATTTATTTATTTTGACCAATGCATATGAATGAAGCTAGACTAGTCTAAATATCAATGAATTTAATAATAAAAGTAATAGGTTTCCAATAAACTCATTTAGTTACTGTTACTTTGTCCGAATGAAATTGTAATCAAGTACTCCCTCCTATTCAAAATAAGTGTCATTTTAGAAGTTTGAGATTTTTTCTTATTAAGTGTCACTTTGTAAATTATTTCTAAAATTACCCCTATACTTAATGAATTCCTAATTAATTGTAGAAAAGAATAATAAAATGGTCAAAGAAAAGAATAATTCATGAAAGGAAAATAAAATTTTCCTTAATTTGTGTGTAGAGGTGGAGGATGACACTTATTTTGAATAAGAGAAAGTATTTAAAGATGAAATGTGAAATGAAAGTTGGAAACCACTAATTCCACAAACAAAGTTATATTAATGAAATGCAATGGTCGGTTATTAAAATGCTCTTCTTTTCAGTAATGTCGGCAGGTTTTTAAGGTTGATGATCATTTCAGCCCCCTACTTTTTAAAATTAGATTTCTAGTACTTTTTTAAAAACATTTTTCAATCAGAATATTATACATGATTTTACAAATTTGTTTTATGAATTTTGAAATGTCTTCATCTTATCGTATGAATTTTAAATTTGATGCATTTTACTATATTCAATAAACTATAGTCATACACATGTCCTAAATTAATTACTAGGATTTCTCTAATACCGTAAAATGCATCAAATTAAAAATGTATACAATAAAATGTAACATTCTAAAGTTTTCACTAAAAAGTGTAAAAGCATCATTAACCATAACAATAATGACATTATGAGCATGTTCAATTATTTAAATTAAAATTATCCCTCATACTTTTGTACTATTACAACTTAATTTGAGTTTTTCAAATATTTCGACTCAATTTCAATCCATACACAATTTTTTTAGATTACCACATTGATTCCAAGTCAAATACAATAAAGTAATTATTCTTACAATTCCCTTTTTTCTAAAATAAAAAGTTCCAAATATTGTTGTAATAAGTAATGTGTTTTGTCTTAACTATTTATGAATAAACTGATATATAGGTGTGACAGAATCCTTTGGAAAGGAGAAGGGCTTAAGCAAATGTGCTATGTTAGGGGGGAATCAACGTTTTCGGATCACAGGCCTGTTTACTCACTCTTCTCAGTGCAGATGAATTTACCAAACTGCCCCCACCCGACCTCGAAAATTACTTCGAAGCCATCAGATCGATCATCTGTTGAAGAGTTTTTGCTAGTAAGTAGAACTCAGAGTTTCATGCATACCACCCAAAGGTTCTTCAAAACACCCCAACTTAACCGACAAATAACCGAATGCTAGTTGTTATTTATCGACCACTAACGATGAACACATTAAGTTGTATTGTACAGACGAGCAACCTTCATATCACATACTTGGGTGTTTATGTCCAAAAAGACGAGAAAAAAAAAAAGGAAGTATAAATGTAATTTTATTGAGTGTAGTATTTATGAGGCTAGGTTTGATTTAGTGGACATATTATGTTGGTGATTGGATGGTGGCCCTATACAAAAGGATTTATATCCTTCTTTATTGTCAATGCTTGAAAGTTTTTAGAAAATTCATAATACAATTGTGAAATAAAAATATTTAAAAAGAAGTGCAACTTATGTATATGTATGTGTAACTCACATGTAAACATTTTGACCTAATTGCAAGTTCTTTAAAAGTATGCTAGAAAACCATTACAATCGGAAGATCAAAGTAGCTAGCTAGTGTGATTAAAGTGATGACTGATGAGTTACTAAGAACAAGCTGCCTTCGACCCGGCCATCTCATGAAATTTGATCGACGTGATGATTTTACAAGAATCGAACCCTAAGAATATACTATTTGATCGATAATAGTTATTCGGGTGCAGCTACTAATGATCTCTTACCACCTTCAACTTCTCCATTGGATAATGTGACCACTTCAAAGTTTGATTTAGAATATCCAGATTCATCATTTATATTCCTATTTTGCTTCACTGGAATTTCTTGTTCTTCACTTGGCTGGGGTTTGTAGTCTTTTTGTTTACCCCACACCACAAAATAGAGGCCTATAACAATCACAATTGCACCAACAACCCTGCAAAAACAATTATTTACAAGTAGAGACAACTAGTTAATTTAGTTTGAGTTAATCGAGCCCAATTTTCAAATCTAATTATCAAATGTAAAACAATTAATAAATAATCATCTTATTTATTAGCATGATCATTTGATCATTTCAATTCTTTTAGTAAAAAATAATATTTAAGTCAGCTCATCTTCTAGCACTAATTATATATTTACTAATAAATTACCTTCCTAAAAACATTTGCTCAGAAAGAATGAAAGAGCTCATAATAGCAACAATAATCATGGTCAAAGGGCTAAATGCAGTTACAAAAACAGGGCCCCTTTCCTTCATCACTGCTCCTTGTATGTAATAACCCAACCCTGAACACACTATACCCTGCAATGTGATTCAGTTATTGCTTTAGTTATTGCCATAAATCTGGCTTAAACAAATTAATTAGTTAATAATAGTGTGATTATAATAAATTATGATATATATATATATATGTATAAGTACTATACACTGTAGACAGCAGCAAGGAACTTGGTGTCCCATTGAATAGACCAGGCAGATGGGTTATTCCTCTCTGCAATGAGTCCCACCACAGCCCCCTCTACACTTCCTAAGAAACATATCCACGCTGTCAGCGACACCTCTGCTGGATATGTCTTTATTGTCACTGCCTGAAAATTTTCAAACATATTTTTTTTTTGGAGCATTTTCTAAATATTTACACATACGAAAATGGCCACGTTCATTTTTCGGGTGTGGATACATCCATCCATGGTTAAAATCTTCTTTTACCTTAACTATAAAGAAAATGTTATTTTAGTTTTTGGATAAAAACACCCTTCAATTTAGCTTAAAACATTAAAATGATCGTGTGTGTGTGTGTGTATACCTGCAAGATCATGAATAAGGACCAACTCAAGCATCCAACGATGATCATGATGGCACCCTTGATCGAGTGGTCAAGGTTAACTTGAGCTTCTTGTTGAAGAGTTGCTTGTTTGGTCCATGGAAGGCCAAGATTTGGGCCTTTTACTAAAGTCATGATCATCGCCCCTCCCACTGTTGCTAGTGTCCCTATTATCTTTGCTTGGCTACGAATACTTGTTAATTTTACCTTCTCCACCCTGATTTTTTTTACATTTAATTAATAATCATATATAATTCATTCAACTAATCATATAAAATAAACAATTTATTCAACATTATTATGTAACAAGAGATGAAATTACTAAAATGCACCTGAAGCACCATGCCATACCAAATGTAATAGCCGGAAGAACGTTGGCCATAGCTGCTGCAAACGTCGCCGTTGTGTATTTCATCCCCATGAAGTACAGAATTTGCCCTATTACTGGCCTTTTTTTTTTTTTTTTCATTCAATTAATTAAATTAATTCAATATGAATTTAATTACTAAATAATATTCCAAATCATGCACAATTCATAATATTGTAATTATCATTTTATAAATAGAGAAGAAAAGAACTCACTCCAATATACCCAGAAGCATCATCATGAGAAATGTACGGATGGTCATCTTTGGCCTTATTTTTCTGTGTGACAATAATATTATAATCAGAGGCTGAGATTATCATATCGAAATATATGTGAAGCAGATGAACATTTAAAATAATTAATATATATATATATATATATATATATATATAACCTGTCGAGGACAAAGGCAAAAGGGGCAATGACAATAGTGGCAACAGCATGGCGATAGACAGCAAACACATAATTGCTCATTCCTTCATCGAATGCAGCTTTGGAAATAATATACATCCCTGCAAGCCCTGCTTGTAAGAACACCACTGCAAGAAACGGCTTCGTCTTCCCAAAAACGACCACCAAACTCTCTTTTGATACCCACGTCATTCTATATTTTTTCCTGTACCCAAATTATATCGTCAACAAATATATACTAGCATGCAATATACATAATCATGCATATTTGATAGATATACATCAATCTTCTTTTCAAGTGTTTGATAGTTCAGACATAAAGCGAGCAAGACGACTCGGAAATATTTGTACATATATAGTAATGAACATGCATATTTCAAGAAGCATGATAACATAATTATTAGGAATGATTCATCACCTACTAGCTAGAACTTGAGTAGCATAGGTCTCAAACTCAACGTAGCTAGTAACTTATGATTGAGACAAGAATTAAACCTCACTTGTGATCTATTTATATATAGAGAAGGACCATTGTTTTCCTCACTCATTATCTTACATAGGACAATATGTATGGTGTTACACTTACACCATATATGTAAATTAGGTTTATTTAATTTTTATGTTTGAAAAGAAAATAAGAGCATATGAATTTGGCATTTGTGCCAAGAGCAAAAATGCAAGAATCGTGTGTACAAATGTAGACATATATATTTCGGCGGAAGAAAATATTAAGATCGTGCCATGTCATAATTTAGATTTCGGCGCAAAATACGTAGTCCAAAAAGTATAATTTAAATACCAATTGCGAAAGGGCCTAAATATATAATTTGAAAAAAAAATGGCATAAATATTTGGAGTTTGTGTCAAAAGGAAAAGATCAAAAATCTTGTGTATATTTCGACGAAAAATATGCTGTGGAAAAAAGGAGCATATCTTTGGCGGAAGTAGACAACTGCTAAATGACACTTCTAATCTCAATCGAATAATCACATCTTAGCACATGAATGACGTATTCATTAATTTATTAATTACGTACGGGATGAAGCTATGTGCACCTCGTAAATTACTAATCACACTCCAATTTTAAAAAATGAAGGGTATAGCATTTCATTTTTGTAGTAGTTTTGGGGTGTGGATAGTCACACTTTATGTAAAACAGTTTTAAATGACATATATTGTTGATTTATAAGATTTTAGGAGGTTTATTACTTTATTGGTTATTTTTAAGAATTCATTAGAAGGAAAAAAAATGAGGATTATTTCGGACTATATTAATAGCTAGCGATCACTAAAAATACTTTTTTCATGAATAATAAAGCTTGAGTGTGTCTTATGTGAAACGTCTCACAAATTATATGTTATTTGAGACGGGTCAACCAACAACTCAAACTTCATAATTCGTACATAGTTTAGTGAAAATGAATTTGATTTGTGGATCTAAAAATGATTCTATCTCACGAAAACTATACATGAGACCGTGTTACAAAAGTTGTTATGATAAAACTTGTCTCAACACCTTTTCCATTATGAGTATTAGAACTCTTTTACCAAACACAAAACACATACTAGCCTCGTGCTCCCTTTATATTGACGTTGAAATTAAAGTTTTAAATTTTGTCCTATAATTATTGAAATTATACATTGGTATAGATTGAGCAAGAGTTTGAGAATATTTACGTCCTGTGATACGTATAACTATCTATTTGAATTTTTTTGTTGGATTTCGTCAATGTACGTAACTAGCTATCATGAATATAGTCTTTATCATCTCACGATTTAATTTTCTTTTCTATAAATTTTAAAATATTACATTTTATCGTTTATACTTTATGTTCAAATAATAATCCATTAAGTTTTAAAGTGAAGTTTCGAAATTTATAAAAATACATATCAAATCACTTATAAATCAGATGCTACAACCTTGTCTACTCCTATCACCTACGCAAGAACTACTCTTTCATCTCCTCTCATGGCTACTTCTCTTGCCACGTCATCATTTCTGCTTTGCTTCACTGGTAATTCTTCATCTTCAATCAATGGAGACTTGTAGTCCTTTTGTTTTCCCCACACTACAAAGTAAAGTCCTACGACAATCACAACTGCACCAACAATCCTGCATAATCGAGTCGAGCTCAAACGAGCTTATCAAATAGTTTGATTTAAAAGAATGTGAAAGACTTTGATTTAATTTACCTTCCTAAATACATTTGCTCAGCCAAAATGAAAGAGCTTAGAATAGCAACAATGACCATGCTTAGTGGGCTAAATGCAGTCACAAAAACAGGGCCCCTTTCTTGCATCACTACTCCTTGTACATAATAAGCAATACCCGAACAGAACACACCCTGTAATAATCAAATTTTGTCTAATTTAATTGATGATTAGCCAATTAATTTTGTGTAGTGTATCGTATGTTACTGTATAGTCTTACACTGTAGGCAGCTGCAAGGAACTTGGTGTCCCATTTAATGGACCAAGCAGTCGCGTTTCCCCTCTCGGCTACTAGCGCCACTGCAGCTCCTTCTACAGTTCCAAACAAGCATATCCATGCAGTGAGGGACAGTTCAGCTGGATATGTCTTTAGTGTCACTGCCTATGAAACCAAAGAAATATGAGACAACATTGGATTATAATTAATGGGTATAATTATGTCTCAAAATTGTTATTTAATAAACATAATCAAATGTATAACACTGAATAAATCATCACCAATTTTTAATAAATAAACATAATTTTTAAAAAAATATATTTCAAAATCATCACATTTTCTTCTAAAATTGTAATTTAATTCACATTTTTTGAATTTAACCAGAAAAATATCACGACTTTAACAAACTGTTGCAGTTTGAAGCACAATTGTGTTCTCCAATGATTCAAGTTGAACTGTTAAGTAAAATAACATTTTAAAGGAATTGCAATAGTATGTTAAATTCCTAAATTTTATATGTAAATGTTAAAGGTGGGATCTCTAAAATAATTAAATGTGGTTCAGTTTGCAATTATTTGTTAAAGTAGTGATTTTCTTTGCTATTTTTAAAAGTGGGAATTAAATTGCAAATTTTGAAAATGTGATGATTTATTTAGCTAAATTTAAAAATATCAAGATTAAAGTGCAATTCTGGAAACAATGGTGATTTTTTTCTTTCACATTAATTTAGTCAATTTAAATAGGAAGCTTATATTATATTATATATATATATATATATATATATGTACCTGCAGGATCATAAAAGCGGCCCAGCTGAAGCATCCAACGGTAATCATGAGAGCACCCTTGATCGAATGGTCAAGACTAACTTGAGGTTGTTGATGTGAATTGGAGATTGCATGTTCAGTCCATGGAAGCCCAATATTTGGACCTGTTACTAAAGTCATAATCATGGCTCCTGCAATTGTTGCTATTGTCCCTATTATCTTTGCTTGGCTACGAATGCTCATTATTTTCACTCTCTCCAGCCTGAAATTCATCTATTAAACATCAATATTTATTCGATAACTTGTCGGTCGCTGACGTGTAAAGATTTTATACCTATAACTTGGATATTATGGTTTAAATTGGATTTATAACACATCAGCAGCAAAGCGGATCCACATTTGCTCAATTCAGTTTTTGTCGGTTCGATTTTAGATAAGAGAGAAAGAAATGTGGTTGGTGTTAATAATAAACACATGTGTGGATAGAAGCAGGAACATTTTGCCATATTGCAGTGTGCATGTTTACTCACTTCAATATTTCTTACACTTATCATTATGCAACTCCCACGTGCCTTTTGTTTTCTAACAATCTTAAAAAATACCTACTTTATGTATTCATGCATCTTTGTTTTGTCACAATCTATTTAATTCAACACTGCAGGCTTCTTTTGCCCAATTTTTTCATTTCATATTTTGGGCTTTTATGTTCTATGTTATAACTAACACGGCTGATTTTCTAACTGATTCGAACTTTTATTATTTTGGATTTTTGTCTAATTTTATCTTTATCTTGGTGATTGAAGTTTCTAGATGTATTTTTATTTTATATGTTTCTCTTAGTCCGTTTTATATTTATTGTTTTCCTGTAGTTTCTGTCAGAAAATATATCTTAGATAATATTTATATCTCTCATTCATTCCAAAATTAAATTGATTCTTTCTATACCTATTCCTTAATTATTTCCTTGTACTTTTCCCAACTTATGTAAATAAGAATCCTTTAAAGATTGATATTGAGGGTAAAATTGAAAAAATAGTGAAAAAATAGTCAAAAAGACAATTAATATGAAAAATATTTGACTCTAAAAAGAAAATTAATATGAAACACCTTGGAATATTAATTAAAATTTTACAACTAAATATAGTATATATTATATATATATTTATTTATTTAAAAAAAAAAAAAGGTAAGTGAGCTAAAAAGGTAATAACAGAATAAGGACCTGAAACACCATGCCATGACAAAAGTAATAGCTGGAAGAACGTTAGCCATAGCTGCTGCAAACGTCGCCGTTGTATACTTCATCCCCATAAAGTACAGATTTTGGTCTATCACTGGCCTTTTTTATATCAAATTTCAATAAAATCAAAATTAATTATAATATTTCAAGATTTATTTTATTTTATTTTTCACAAAGATATAAAATCAACTTACTCTAGAAGACTGAGAAGTATAATCTTGAGGAATGTAACGGTGGTCATCTTTGGCCTAATTTTCCTGTCAAAAAGTACTAACCATTACATGGGTCCTAATCATGACGACATGTATCTGAAACACAGGACTACAAAACACGAGATGTAACATGAAATGAAAAAAAAAAAAAGTACATACTTGTCGAGGATGATGGCGAAAGGGGCGATGAAGATGGTGGCGACAGCGTGGCGATAGACGATGAAGACGAAATTGCTCATGCCCTCATTTAAGGCGGCTTTAGAAATGATGTCCATGCCAGCTAGGCCTACCTGTAGAAAAACCACTCCGAGAAATGGTTTTGCCTTCTCAAACAAGCTCTTCATACTCTCCTTTGACATCTTCATTGAAACCAGAACCTATGTATTACATGAAAAGATTAGTTAAATTTGTCATGCAATGATATTGTTTTGCATGTTGATACATCCAAATTGGGACATGATTTTGAGTTGGAAATTTTACCTTTGTATGCAACTAACTTGTTTTGCAATGATGTACAGTGGAGAGATATGTTCCCGTTTTGGTATATTTTGGAAGAGAGAGTGTCCCTTATATATGCAGAGAATGAATGGATAGTGGCATATATTGGGTTCACTTTAATAATTACTACTCATATTTCTTTTCATGGTGTATGTATGTGTCACATGAGAATTGATGCCCTTGTTATATACATGTGACTTACCTTCATATAATGTATTTGTATAGTTATAGATGATGTCATTATATATATATATATATATATATATATAAGAAAATGTTAAAATTCTCATGTTGGACAATTCTTAATATGTTCACCACTAGTGTGTAATGATCACATCCTCTAATTATATGGAATGTGAAATTAATTGATATATATATATATTTGTTTAATAATTTAATCATATTGATAATCGATACATTTAATCATATTGAGAATAAAAGGAAAAAAAAACACCAATATTAAAGGTTTATGTATAAATACATGTCAAGTTGCATATATAATGTTCTATTATATTGTGTAATGTATTATTTTATATTTTATAGTAATTATTCATACTTTACGTATTAAATAATATTATAAAATAATATATGAATATATAACTCGTATAACATGTGTTAAAAAGGGAGAATTGCAAATTCAGGGACATTTTGTTTTCGAGTTTTGAAACTGAGACCATATCTTTGAAAAATTGGTGAATTTAGGACAAATCAGCCCGAATCGATAGTTTAGTCCAATTTAGTGCCAATTTCGGGCAATTGGGTTAGGCACGTGACTTTCTCATTTTAATTAGCCTGAAATTCATCGATTCGTGTAAATTTATCCTAGATTCACCCATTTTCAAAAAAAAGGGTCTCGATTTCAAAATCCAAAAAAATAGTATTTCTAAATGATAAGAGGAGTAACATTACTGTACTAATTTTGTAATTTCCCCTGTCAAAAATAATGAAAATATAATAGGTCATTGAATTTTTAAAGCTTAAGTGGAGAATTAAAGTGGTGACTGCAAATTCTGGACAGTTCCCAAGCTGCGAAGTGTCCACTTAACTAATCAATCCCCAATAATTTGAATTTTATTGACTAGAATATCATGCATATATACTTATTCATTTATATATATCACCAAAATTGTTGGTTTTTACTAGAATATATTTCGGAAATTTTAATTTTAATGTGGGTTTGTATTAATTTGAATATTACATTTATCAAAATCAAATCCTATAAAATATATCATGAATCATTACCAGTATAACATTTTTATGACAAGATATTACAACCATCAACATTTCCCACATTTGTGATTTGTAATCTATATTAGCACATGCTTATAAGATACAAAAATAAACATATTATTATTCAATTATCAAGTATTCACTCTTCAATAACTTTTAAAGTTAGAAGTTTCCACAACTCATTTAAACATATATGTTTCACATATACCCTAATTAAGGGGATTCCTTATTGATTTGTTGAGAACAAAAGTAGATGAAGATTCCTCTTTGCCTCTTTTTAAAGAATCACTTCTAGCTATTAGACAATCCACAAAAAAGATGTTTGGATTTTATAATTTCAATTATGATAGTCGACCTCATATATTGGAGTTTATATTTAGTTTAAGTGTGTAATGTGATTGTTTTTTTCCAATATAAAGTGAATCTTGTGATTGGTTTATCATTCTTTAGCTTTCTTCCATACACATTAAGGCCTTGAAACTTACGGCTGGTTATTCACTGAGAATACTAATTTTTCGAGCTGATAATTTAGAATGTTAACTTGTGAAAATTAAAATATGTTAGTGAATGTCAAATTAAATGATCTAATTTTGAACTTAAATTAATGTGAATCACTCGTGATTCACGTGCGATATGAACCTAAGAGAACATATTTGACTGAAATTATTTAAATTTATGAATTCTCAAAAATTAATATTTTAAAGTATATATCGGAAATAATCTTTTAAATTAATTAACAAGTAAGACTAAAGGCACCACCCACTTTTCTAAGAGCACCACACAATTTTTGGATATAATTTAATAAGATATGAAAAGACTAAAATAGTCCTCCATTATTATATTAAGTTCTAAGGGTACACACAATTTTTCTTAGGGCACAACACATTTTCATGGATATATTATATCAAAATAATATATCCCCAAAACCCTTTTTCCTACACTATCTTCTCTTCACCAATATACTACAACACTCACTTTCAAATTTCACTATTTTCTCCATCATTGAGTGAAGAAACGTACAATGGTTGATGAAGAATCATTCGGTGCAAACAATGTAAGTTTGATGGGTAGCAATGTTTTGTTTTTTGAATTTCACGAAAATCGCGCAGAAATAGACCCGTTCGGCCAACACAGACCGAACGCGACAACTGCCATTCAGTCGGGGCAGCCGAACAACATTGCATACTCCAAAATGCATACTCTCCTCAAATTAACATCATCACCTTACATTGACCCCTTTTATTTTAGTTTCTTTTTTTTCAAACTTTTTCCTTTATTTAATAAAATAATTGGATACGAACACACACATACATATATATATATATATATATATAGGTCTCTTCTGAGACGTGTCATAAATCTAACTTCAATTCACAATACACATTCATATATGCACGATCAATTATAGGCTCTATTTAATGAAATCATATTGGTAAGAAGATTTAGATGAATTATTATTCTTTTATCACAATATGAAATAAATTGGTGTCCCACACACATGAAGCTTTAGTTATATAGTATGATTGATTATAATTGATATATAGACCCCTAGCAAAGGCACTATACTATACTCATAGTCTTTTTTGTAATATCCTCTTTAAATAACATCATACTTTATTTATTATTCTTATTTATTTTAGTGTTGTGGTTTCTGCATAAGCATTGCACCAACATTTGCACAGGAATCCCAAGTCTTGTTCCCATTCTAATCAACACAGAACATCATCTTGCTTAATTGTGTGTTAGGCAGCTGGATATTCATTATTAATTTCACTAATATGATATTAAGATTTAATAAATCTTTTATAAAAACAATAATTTGATTAACAGAGAGCTGAATAATATACATTCAATCCGCCCAATTTCTATAACTTTTTAATTACCTTTTTGCATACTTTTATAATTAAAATAAAAAATTATATATATATATATATTTTAATATCACTTTGATTGTAACACATATTTGTAAATTGTAATGATCAGAATTTTAAATATAAGAAAGATGCTTCCAATAACACCACATTTGGATAAATATTGTTACTCAGCAGGACTCCACTTCTTGGATTGGATATTCTTTGTTGTGGTGAAATCTGATTGATCATTTACTAAAATTCGCAATTCCATTCATTCAGAATATTAATATATATTTAATTAAGAGTTAGTCTCCTGTGCAACTAGTGCACATACAATTCGGGTTGGGTCCGGATCACCCTGGATCCGTGCACTTTATTTTTTTTTTTTTTTGAATTTTATTTTTTCACTTTAGGTTGTTACCTTTATGTTATATGCATGTGACCTTTATGTTATATAAGTGTGACCTTTATGTATAAATGTAATGACCTTTATATACTCTAACTTAGAAAAAAATGAAGAATTTTAACAAAATTTATACATATTTACGTTTATGTAATATTAGCTGCACATATATTCATCCTTAAAATGCACTAAATTTTGAAATTTTCAATTTTTTTTCAAAGTTATGGATTATAAAGGTCACAAGAATTGTAAATAAAGGTTACAACAATACAACATAAAAGTCTTAATCTGAAGCGAAAAAACCTGAAAATCTTCATTTTTTCCTAAGTTACTGAACATAAAAGTCATAACATTTATATATAAAGGTCATACTTATATAACGTAAAAGTCACATCCTTTCAACATAAAGGAAACAGCCTGAAGCAAAAAAAAAAAAAATCAGGTGCGCGGATCCGGATCTGATCGCCCCAGTTGCACCAATCCAGATCCGTGCACCTGGTGCACAACAGCATTTGCCTTTAATTAATTTTGGATAATTGTATGTGTCATTGATTAATGATTACTTAGTGTGTGTACTGTTTGTTTACGTCAATTTATATACATAGAAAAGTATAGGACCAATTCAAAAACAATATAAAAGTAAATAATTTACACAAACAAAATTATAAAGAAGATTACACATACCTAAACTTTTTTTTTTCTTTTTTCTGTTCATGTATGGTTAATTAGTTAATTAAGGAATAATTGAAATAGATTGATATATTTATCAAAAAAAATAAAATGATAGATAAAAGATAAATCATGCAGAGCACGTCTCGTGAAAGACTGTCTCACGGATCTTTTTATGTAAAACGGGTCAACCAATAACTCATATTTCACATTTGATATATAAATTTGTGGAAATGAGTTAGCTTAATTTGTAAAAAGAATATGTCACATAGAAAATATTCGTGAGATCGTCTCAGGTAAGTTTTTGCGAATCATGAATGAGTTAAATGTCAATTGTGAACTTTAATTCCAATGAAAAACTTGGCCAAGTATAGAGACCAGATTCTTTGGGGATCGAAGCTCTTTTCAGAGTTGACAACACAATTATCCACATATTATCGTAAAAATATTATCTCTTTTTACTATTCCATTCACTCAACTTCACTCACTCTATTCCTTTTTTTTAAAAAAAATTATAAAACCATTAAAAATTCATATAAAACGTCACATAAATCTAATTTTAAAAAATGATTCAACTCTAAAATCATGCCACAAGTATGACTTGTTAGTGAAAATGAACTTAGGATGTAACTAAATAGTAAAATTTCAACTCGTAAAATTATATACATCATTGAAACGATGACTATAAATTAGTACAAACATTCATAGGTTCGCACATCTCATTCTCTTAAAAAGTTCAAAGTATCTTGCAATTGAATCCAAAATATACTTCTTCTTTTAGTTTTTGGCCCTAGAAAGATGAATATTGATTCATCTTTCTCTTCATCTCTCCCTCTCATGACCATATTGCATGCAAGAAAAGAACACAAGTTGTTAAGAATTAATCTTCAAAATCATTTTCAGACATTACGTGGCGTTATAGAATAGTAATATCGATTCGCACTATTGAGAATCCTTTTACATAATCATGACACTTTTATAGCTTTTAATTGAATTAATGCAACTATATAACTTTTTTTTTTCAGATTTTTTTTCTTTTTTTTTTCTTTTTTTGGTGATGGGTGCAATAGTGTGTGGGCATCTAATTGACGTCTCTCCATAATTTAAAGAGACGCCAAACAAAGCCTTACCTTACCCCACCCCCACCTCATAATTATTTTGTACCACACACACACACATATATATATTATTTTATTTTTGAACCCATGATACATATATACATTTTTAAAATGGGAAAAACTTGTACATCTTAAATTCCTTTTATGTACCTTCTCAATCTTTTTTCCTTTTATGGTAAAAGTGGAAGTCAAGTTTTCCATATAAATTCAATGTATATTTTAAGCACGTATATTTTCAATTCTTATATATTCATTAACTAATAGCTTTTGAAAGTCCGACTAATACGTCTTAATTATACTACATCCATTTTAGTGTTATTCTTTTCCTTCTCTTTTGTTTGTGTGTGTATATTTATAATTTGTTTAATTTTAAAATTAATTCAAAAAATATAATAATTTGAGTATCAATAATGTAATATATACATATATATAAGATAAAAGATTCTTTTTTTGTGGATTCTCATAAATAATCTCAATAGCTTCGCTTTAAAATTCTGTTGGACCACTCCACTTTACTGCCAAAATAATTCATTATTCTTTTTATCAATCCGTTTCTTTTTCTTTTTCTTTTTATTCTTACGTCATATATTCAATAATTAGTTCATCAATTCATATTCACCTCAAGCTTTGATCCACTGACTTTTATTTTGTTTTTCAGCCGCTATTATAGTTGTCCATTTTTTATAACTTTTACACTTCTGATCATATCACCTCAAGGGAAGAAAAACACATTTAAAATGGTCTCACACGTATAAATTCATGAAACCCGATTCATTATTCAAAAATCGAAATCATTTTACAAATTCATCTTTAGAATGTGAAGCGTGGACTGAACCTCTTGATGAATTTATATATCAATTATATATACATGTGATTCTTTCATATAAGAAGTTCTTATTTAAAAAATAAAAAAGTTGGGCAGTCAGCATGTATTAGCTTACGAAAAAGGGAGGAAATGAACCCACTCTCAATTAAAGAACCACTTTTCTTAAATAGTTTTTTACCTCTAAATAAATTCAATTCAATTTTTAATAAGACGAAATAAACTCAGGAAAATCAAATCGCACTCTCATTCTCTCAAGTTACAACAAATCCCAAGTGATAAATGAATATATATATATATATATATATAATAGTGGTAATAATTATAAATAAAAACCCTTTTCCTATGTACACACGCATATATATATAAGTAGAACTTCGATTATGATCAATTATCAGATTACAGAACTCTAGTATCATGTAAAGTATACATAATGATCGTACTAAAACAGCATCTTTTTTAAACATATTCGAATCAAATAAAGGTTTTACGTGTGATTTTTCACTTGATCCTCACAAAGACAATGAGACACATTGACATGTCAGAATATATATGTAAGATGAATAAAACCCATGAAAACGGATTTATGCATTGTGCCTTCCACGTACGATTTCAGTGTATTCTATTTCATGCTATTGTCATATTCTTGATATGATCTATTACTATTATCTTTTTCCTTTTAAATAAAAAAGCCAACACTTGAAAGGTTAAGGTACAAACTTCCCACTTATCAAAGACAAAACATTTTGGACCAAATCAGCTTCATAATCAAAAAGGAAAATGAATTCAAAATATAAAGGTTTTAACAATAATTCAACAAATGTCTGAGCCATTACATAAAGTTGTAAACAATAATAGAAAGTTGGAAATAATTGGGAGGCTACTGGCTTGCTTCTAAAAGTTTTGAAGATTGAGTGAGAACACCTTTTTCTTTTTTCTTTTAGCTGCTGCACATAATTAATTTTCATATACTCATATCATCAACATTGCGTAAAATGTTTTGTTTTCATTAAAGTTGACATAACTCTTCATTCAAAAGTTTAGGCATTGACATAAAAGTCCACTTTCCTAACAGATAACCAAGACCCGATTAAGCAAACCCAAATGAGTTCAGGATGAGAGTAACCAAGGGTCGAACCCAAAACCCCCCCAAAGCCTAACAATCCCACTTGGGTTGGTGGAGTACCAGCATGCACTCATCTAACTGTCATCCCTAATTAATCTAATCTTGAGCTGGGTCACAGAAAAGATAACGAAACCTAGGCAATGACTGGGAAAAGAGTCGTACCAAGAAATTCTGCGTTAGCTTCTCATGTTGGACTGGGCCTGAGCTTTCAGTGTAATAGTAAAATGAGTAACAAATAAAATTAATTCATTCAATAAGGAACTTCCAATGAAACACAATTGTGTAGCGGTTAAAAGAATTTTGAGAGCAATAGCAAATACAAGCAGTACCGATACTGTCATAACAAAGACTAGTTCCTCTGTCAAAATGGTAGAGATTTAAGGTATGAAGTGGCGAACCTATTTTAATCATATGTTCTGCTCAAGAACCACAGCAAGCTGATTTTTGAGCAGCTTGGGCAGCCCCGGCTGTCTGGTCCGGTTGGGTAATCCTAATGGTCTGAGGCTGCATTGATGAAGAAACGTACCAATCAGTTTCGGCGTGACAATTATTGACATGCCATGAGGATGGCTCGATTCATAACATGATTCGTAGAGATTAAATGACATGAGAAGACAGACATAAGAACACAAATTTTAAATTTTAGTTAAAATTCTATTTATGTTTATATTTTATATTAAAATAAAATTCACACAGATTGAAGTTTGTATGGCACAAAAACATCAAAATTTCACCCCAGATCAGTCTTGGTTTGGGTGACAAACATATGGTAGAATAAATACGTCTGCAAGGGTAACAAACATTCAGTACCTCAGTCCTTGAGTCGGTTTCAGCGAGTCTTTGCTTAATGTCTCTGGCAATTGAGAAGAAAACTTCTTCCACGTTCATGTTTGTCTTGGCACTCTGTTTGACATCATGATATTAGAGTATTGTATCATTTGATAGAATTCGAAGAAAGCAATATAAGCTAACTTACAGTCTCAAAAAATTTGATTCCATATTCATCGGCCAGTGCTTGACCCTTGGATGTGGGAACAGCCTGTGAATGGTCAATTTGTTCAGATTATAGAACAAAACGAGCAATATTTGGGAGAAAATATGTGCACATTAAAAGATTATAAATGGCATCAGTTTCAAGTTAATTTATACTGACAGTGATCATAATGGCCCTCCTCATTATTCACTTGTAGTTTTTAAACTCTTAGATTAGACTGTCCTAGATTTATTACATGGGAATCAATTGATTGATGTGAAATACAAATGCTAAGTTCAAAATGAAATGAGAGTAAATGAATACATGTGGTCCAGGGTAACATCAAACTCCCGCAGTCACTCAGTCACACACCTATAGGCATATATGCATGTGTGTGTGTGTGTGAGAGAGAGAGAGAGAGTAAATACCCTTTTGCTTTCATCCATATCAGCTTTGTTTCCCACCAATATCTTGTTCACATTGTCAGAGGCATGTTGTTCAATGTTTCTAATCCAATTCCTAATGTCTGAAAAAAGGATGAGGTTAATTTTGACATAGTAAAATATACTGCACATATGGCACGATTTAAGTTACATAATACAAAAGGAAATCTTCAATGAAGAATCCTCTACTAGTGAATATAAAGATATGAATGGAAGGAGATTACTATTGAAAGATGACTCATCGGTGACATCATACACCAGCAATATACCCATTGCTCCACGGTAGTAAGCTGCAAAAGAAACATTTCTCAGGCAATATACATCTAAATGCAGAAAAATGCATCATCAAAAAATAGGTGGAATCAACATAAACAGAGTATGGCCAAGACACAAACAAAACCCACGTAGTCTCAGACAAGATTCTGACAAAGAGGTGGCAAATCAAATGTCATGAACCTTTATGTGCTCAATTTTTTGCTTTTGGATGAGCAAAACATGGATAACGTAAGCCTACATCATGATCCATATTAAGATTTGATAAAGAATTTAAGACCGAAATTGAGAAAATATCAAAACTCATCAGTTAATATCACAATTCTTCAAAAACTATGCTTTTCTTTTAGTTAAATAATGTTGTTGCAGATAAGATATTAAAATAATATTTGAGAAGAACTATTTTCGATCATATATTTCATTTTGCACTCTATTATATATAAAGAGTTGCTATTTTGCATCACATTTAATGCAAAATTTTATTTCCCTTTTTCTTCTATTTATTTCATCCTTATTTGCTTATCATTTAAGAGATAGTTCAGTTATTTTGTTGAAATACCAAATAAACCAAATCTTTGAAGGCAAACTATTTTCTCTTTCTTATTTTCTTTTTATTTAATCAATGTCCCTCCCTTCAAAACTGTTACTTTATCATACCAGCAACCAGATTCTGCTGATACATGCGACAGAACATTTGTAGAAGACACAAGTTGCAACTGAAATGGAATTCGGATTCTGCTATTTTCCAAAGAAGAGAGGCGGAAAAGGGAGTTCCTACTCCTGTATTATTCGTAGTTTCCAACACATACCAGTTGTGATAGTTCGAAATCGCTCTTGTCCAGCAGTATCCCATATTTGCAATTTAATTCTTTTGCCATCAAGCTCGATAGTTCTTATCTTAAAATCAATCCTGTAAGAGAAAACATAAGAAGATACAGCAAGCTGGAGAACACTGAAGTCCCTAAGGTAGCAAGACATCTATACTTGAATGAAACCTACCCTATGGTAGTAATGAAGCTGGTGGTGAAAGAACCATCAGAAAAACGTAAGAGAAGGCAACTCTTACCCACACCTGGAAAAGCCATCAAAATATGAAAAACTTAATATTTTCTACATCAAATGACAATCGAAGTGATACAATTACAGTTACGTCAACAAATTGTCAAGTAAAAGGTGAACAAAATAATTTATAAAATATATATCCAAAACTAGAGCATCCCGGAGATAAATTGCACCACACCATTCTGCTGCTAGTGTTTGAATATCTATCCTTAATTGCCTCATGTGATCGCCAATACTTAGTAATTCGATGATCATAACAATACATTTGTGAAAACAAACACAAACATATTATTATATGGGAATGTAAGAAGATACATAAGAATCCTAGCCCTATCAAGTATCATCAAGCATTAGATTTCTCCTGTGACATTACAGCAACTAGCCAGCTTTACCAGTGAATCGTACAGAACACAATTCAATTTTAAACCATACAAAAGCCCCATTACATAAACATAATGAAGATCGCAATCTACTTAACAAAAATAACTAAACGAGCAGTGCGCGAAGAACACAAACATTTCGCATTAAATGCAGCCAAAACAACACAAAATCAACAAGCTAATTTACATAGTTCATATCCAACTGCATAAAAGCCCTAAAATAACCCAAAAAATCCAGAAAAAATTGAGGAAAAATACGAACCGCTATCACCGATCAAGAGAAGCTTGATGAGATAATCGTAATCAGCCCGAGCTCTGGCGGGTGGAGCAGCCATTTGATTTGGATTTATCGTTTATGAAATTCCTCGAAAAAAACCCTAGCAACAAAAGCGACGATGAATTTTGAAATTTGAAAGAATTAAAATGGAGCAATTTAGAGAGAGAAAGGGACGGAAAATACTTTACCAGATCGCAGGAGAGAGAAAAAACACGGATCTAATAAATGAGGAATGAGAAAAAAGAGGAGGGAAGCAGCAGTGGTCGGTCGTTGAATTCTGTAAATTTTGTGAATTAATTCTTATGAATTAAGTAATATAGAAAGGAAATTAGACAAATATACCATAAAGAATTTATGATTCAAAATTAGAAAATGAATCATATTACTTCCATAGAAAAAACGCAAAAACTCATATGAGACGGTCTCACGGATAGTTTCCGTGAGACGGATTCTTATTACCCATGAATTGAATCCATATCCACAAACTTTCATATGAATTTCTAAGTGTGGGTTATGGTTTGACCCGTCTCATGAGAAAAGATCCGTGAGACGGTCTCACACAAGACTTACTCTAGAAAAAAAGGTTACATAAAATTTTAATAAAACATATAATTGGAAATAAAATCAGATCTTGAAAATGATACTTAATTGGGACCTTCTTTGAAAATAAATAAATAATTGAAGAGAATTTAAAGTGATCATTAAACGTTAAATTTAATAAGAGTGACATTTGTGTGACCAGTGGCATGGTGCTCCCAAACTAATCATCATATGATGTTAAATATATACTCTATAGGTATCATGTATATACCCTTCAAGTATCATATGTATATAATACATATGATACATGTAGGGTATATTTATAACACCAAGAAACATGACACCTATAGAGTATATATATAAGACCTGGAGAGCATGTATATAACACTTAGATTCATGTCCCTATGTACCCTAGGGTATATAAGTTTTTTACTTTAAATAAAGATATATAACTTAAATTAAAATTGATGTTAAAACTTCAAATAAGAAAGGGTCAGGAGTTTACTTGGACTCAAGATTAAGAGTTTGAACTTCTTATTTTTGCTTTCGAGTTTTACAGCCTGGACCAGGCCCATTATTGCTGGATTGACACATTCTACACTCTAGAAATCTTTGAAATTTAAAATTAGTAAATTATATTTGAATTAGACAACATTAAGATTTTTTTTTTTTTGACGAAATAGTTTTTTTGACAATATTTTTTTTAACATTAAGATTAAATATCTTGTGTAATTAACTTTACAGAAAATGTGATTTCATGCTGTAGTCTATGTATAAATAAATAGTAAATGCTGATAGATAGTAATATTTTTATAATTATTTTCTTTCTTTTTCAATTAAATAACAAAAGAAAATATATTAAACCGTGACTTTTTTTTAAATAAAAAACGATTAGAAAAACCGGGTGAAAAAGCAAAACAAGAACGAAAAGGAAAAACAAAAATATTGGGCTTCATATGTGGGCCTTAACTTGCCCAGAATGATATAGCCCAGAGATGAGGCCCAATGTGTAGTTGGCCCAGTATACAGTCAGCTATTGGAATATTTTTATGACTTTAAAAACAAAAATCCAACTGCAAAATTGGTGTAATTAGGTCCTACGCCCGGTAGAGAGTACTGGGTGTATCAAATTATGATATGTGTGTTGTTTGTGTTTTTTCATGTATTTCATTTTGTATTTTAAATATGGGTTTGAAGTGAGAGAATAGTTAGTTGTACACATGTCATGATTTGATACACCCATTTAGGGTTGGGCAAAATAAAACTAAAACTGTAAGAACCGACCGCACCGTCTTTTATAAATTTTTAGGATAAACCAACGGTTTTTTTTCTTCGAAAAATCGCACCGCTCAAACAGGGCAATTTACAATTCTCGTTCAAGACCACACTGATTGCACTGCCTAATATATAAACGTATATATGTATGCATATGTATATAATTTCAATTTATACATCATAAAAAATACACTTGGACCAAGTCTAACTCACTAGACAATTTTATCTAAAAGTTTATCTTAAAGTTGGATCTAACCGTGAAGGCCTTAATATTTGTTTTATCATATGATCATGTTAAATCATGTGTTTTTTTCTCTCTTAGCCCTAACTAGTACTTGCACCCGTACGATGCGCCGTCTGTAATATAATGTTGGTAAATATTAACTATTTGATAATATAGTGTGATTAATTTTAGTATATAGAAAACTATAATTTAACAACTAATAAAATCTAAATTTGCTAAAGATAATCCAATTCACTACAATATATCGATATTATACACATCTAATTCACTAATATATGATTAATATTAAAAACAAAAGTATCAATTATGATCTTCAAATCAAATTTGGAATTTTACCTGCAAAGTTTGTAAGTTTTTTAAAAACTTTTAATACACAACATTTCCAGTTGAAACATTTTTTTTATCATCTGTGTTACAAACTAATATCGTAAGTTATTTAAATTAAATATATTAAAAAAGTAAAAAAAATTATGAATCAAAAATCAAATTCAATTACTTAAATTAAATGCATGTGTGTGTCAGAATGTATATATATAGAAACAATACACAGTAAAATTTCGTAGGAACTTGATGTAAGCACTGTTAATTATATATTTTCAACTTTTTATTTTAAAATAAATTGAATTATAAAAATATTTTTAATTAATATCGGTTAACATCAAAGATGACAGATAACTATTATATTATAAGTGTCACGTAAATTAATCAATATAACACGATATTGATCATTACAATTCAGGCCCAACACAAAATTAAAATGTAATAGTAGCGATCATGATGGTGACAATATAATTATAAACTAAACATATAATTTAAATAATCAGCTGAGTCATTTAACGTGCACTCTCATATAAAAATATACGAAGTCCTAAGTGTAAAGTAAAAGGCGAAAATTATATTTGATTATGAGATATTTATAACTGTATACTTAACAATATCTTTAATTCATCATTAAAAATTATCGATAAAGAATAAAATATTGACTGATATTACATATTTGAAATATAAATATCAATTTAAAATTAGGATGACATATAATTCAGACCAAAATACATATTATATGTGAACATATATGTATATACAGACATCTTTAAATAGTGTTATATTTATTCATTAATTTACATTAAATATGATATAAATTATCCCCATGCAAATTAATATTTAATATTGAAATTATTGTTTGGATATCTATAGTTGGTATTTAAGAAATTATTCAATAAAAGTTAATTTAATTAAGATCAATAATATGAGAATAACCAAATGCAATATTTATATTATTAAATCAAATAGATTAAATAGTAAAAAATGCAAATAAAAAAATTTGTTGACGTGACACTTACAAATATTAATTTAAAAATACTAAGGATGACATTTAATTTCACACTAAATACATATTATATATATATACACATGTATTAATATACACACATCCTAAATAGTGTATACTTATTTATTAATTTATATTAAATATGATATCAATTTCCCTAAACATGTATTGAAATATTGTTTGGACAATATCTATAGTTGGTATTTAAGAAATTATTCAAAAAAATTAAATTAATTAATATTATTAAAATAAGAATAAACTAATACAATATTTATATTATAAATTAAATAAATTAAATAATAAACGATACTACCTCCGTCCCGGTCCAATTTGCCTACTTGGACCGGGGACGGAACCTAAGAAAATGCAGTTGACTTGTTGTTTTAGGTTATGTTTTGCTTACTTTTGATTAAAAAAATGTTTTTTTATATTTTTTGCTTTATAATTTCTTTGTCATTTATGGGCTGACAAATTGGAGTGGGACAAACGAAAATGACAAATAGGCAAATTCGACTGGGACGGAGGGAGTATAAAATAAGAATGAAAAAACAATTGTTGATGTGACACTTTTTGTGGGAAAAATAGTATTTCTGTAAATATCTCCAACTTTTCCTCTATTGTTATAGCATAGAAATATATAGTTAGATTTATATATTTATTTTTCTTTTGAGTTTGTTCTATAAAATAAATATAAAATTAAATGTCATAAATATTAATATTTTTTAAATTTTTTATTTACAAATGTAGAGTGAAAGTTATTAATGTTTCTCAAAATAGAAATATTTAATAAATGAGACATTTATTGACATTATTTTTGACATAATATTCTGTTTATATATATATATATATATTGCTTGTTATTATATGATCAAATATTCTAATTTCATGAAATACATTTGGAACTATCATGAATTATCAATGCTAGAATGTTGTGGTTATTGATTTACATATTATCCTTTTAACTTGATATAGATTACTAATTACATGGAGAAAATTGTTATAATGTGTGTAGTGCAGTTAAAGTTTTAAAGAGTAATTATATTCGATATTGATTTTTAAGTAAAAATCGCCCGAAACAAACCGAACCGTTTGAATACATATTATCATTTAAGTAAAAAAAACTGCCCGAAACCGATCGAATCACATATGGCAAGACAATTTAACTTTACACAAAAAAATCGCATAATCGAACCATGATCACCCATATACCCAATGCACTCCATCAGGTGCAGTCACGAAAAAACCAGTAAAATTAGTTGGAATTGTCGGAAAAGAACATTCAAACAACTTTTTTTTGTTGAAATATCTTATTCCAACAATTTTGTTACGGTTGGAAATTCCAATTGATTGCTACACTTGGAACATTTGGAACTAAAATATCCAACGAACTTTTTGCTTAAATGGAAATGTATTTTCATTTACGTGAGAAGCATATGCCAAAGCATATATCTATATATACTCTTATGAACCACGCGATTTGATGTTAGAATATAATAACAATAATACCCAACCCCACAAGGGCCATCAACTACTTCCCAATAAGATTTAAAGATGAGTTGCTTTTTTGTAACACCGTCTCGAGCGTGGTTGGATTTAAATATATTTTTCTTAATTAATGTATAAATACATGGTTTTCAATTACAAACATACATTTTATAAATATGAGTTTTATAATCATGTCTTTTACAATTATAAGTATATGTTTTTCTACTATAAGTATGAGGTGTACAAAATCGTCGTATTTGAGACGATTTTACATGAGTTTTTGTGAATACTTAATGTCTAGCTATGAAACAAGCGGTGTGTATAGAAGTGCATATTCTATGGCTTGATTGGGGAAAAAAATCACCATGTTTTCTAAAATTGCAATTTTTTAGTTTTTCGAACTTAACACATAAAATCATCATCTGTTTTAGAACTTGCAATTTAATCATGGTCTTTTAAATTTAGCAAAAAAATAAAATAAAATCACAACTTCAACAAACAATTGCAATACGAAACACAATTGTAATTTTCAACAATTCGAGTTCACATGTCAACCAAAGTATCATGTCAAATTGCAACACTTTGTTAAAATCCTAATTTTATGTAAATGTTAAAGTAATTGTGATATTAAAAAAAAGTGGCTTGCAATTTTGTCTGATTTTCAAAAGTCTGAATTAAATTGCAATACTTGAGATGATGGTGATTTTTTTTCATTAAATTCAAAAGTTTATAATTAAATTAATATCTTAAAAAAAGATGGTGATACTTTTTTCAAATAAGCCATATTACAAATATATCTTGCAACATTTTTTTTCATTAAATTCAAAAGTTTATAATTAAATTAATATCTTAAAAAAAGATGGTGATACTTTTTTCAAATAAGCTATATTACAAATATATCTTGCAACATTTATGAAGGGTATTATTGGAATAAAGTGCTAAAAAGATATTATGATGCCAGCTAAGCAGCATCAACGTGCGGTGTTATGCACTAATCACATCCAAATTAACAGTCATTACGCGCAAAGAATGCGTCCATTCTAGGCTTCATCTTTCAACTAACAGATTTGACATTTGACCACTCCTCTTACATTTATTCTTAATTAAAGTTGAAAATATATTTTCTATGTTTTTTTATATTACACACGTAACAAGTTCGATTTTAACTTAATCAGGAATTTTCAATGTGTAACAATATGTAATATTTCTAATGAACAGTATATATGTTATTGTTTATTAATTGAAATTGTCTCGTGTATCATTTAATATATGTGGAGTTTCATTCAACATTGTTATTGCATCAAAACATGTCGTCTCTATAATCACATCTAAATTTATAAATGACACTTCATCTCACAAATTTGTTAGAGTAGTCTTATAAAGAAATGTTCTAATTCCCCAGATTCCGATCAATCGATCCAATTTCATATTGGATACTAGAATGAAAGGCGAGACAATACATGCGCTTAATTAAGTAATCTAAAATTGAATAAAATAATCACTAAACTATCCATCTCATTTTCTATTCATCATGAGCTACAATTAAAATTTTGAAGAAATCAAATATGATAAGTTGGAAAATAAAATATTTTTTCAGGATATTTTTAGATAACATTAGAAAAAAAAAATTGAATCATTGTTAACAGAAAAATTAATTTAAAACGAGATAGAACTTCTAGAAAATCAATCATATAGAATCAAATAAAGACTCAAAATTGAATATTTTTTACCGCTTTTTTATTTTATATTCTATTCTATACCATAATTAATAATTTTTGATGAAAAATACGAATAAACCTTGGGAAAAAGAAAAAAGAACAAAGAAACTCATTCGCGGCATCAAGTTTGGCAGAGCATGAATTCCATGGCCGGGGAATTTCGTTCATCTAAAGGTAAGCTCCACCATAGCCCAACAAACTACCAATGGATGGCCGCCACGTCATCCCCATCTGAAAGGAGAATTTTCGTTAGTTGTATTTGGAAAATTTATTCGGCCAAAACAGAAAACGAATTTCCTTTTACTTTGGTATTTTGACCCTTTTTCTTTGAATATACTCTTTTAAATGGCACATGCACGATTCAGAGCGGGAACCTCTGTAATCCCACCGCCACCATATCGGAGTGAAAGCTTCCTTTAAACCTCTTTCTCTCTCTAGGGTTTCTCTCTCTCTCTCTCTCTCTCTCTCTCTCTCTCTCGCTTCATATATAAATATTCTGCCTGCCTTCACTTCCACGCTCCGTGTTCTATTTGAGATCTGACCTTTATTCAGCTTCCTACCGACGCTTCCTTCAGCTTTGATTTGCGTGCTTAAATTCTTTCAGGTATTCTTCATTTTTTTCTGTGAGACGCACTAGCTTGATCGTGTTCTGCCTTTCCGTGGTAAATTTCTGTGTTTTAGGCTTTCTTATGCTTCTATATTCGAATTTGTGCATGAATCAATTGCAGGTTACATGAATTTTTATGCATGTATTTTGCAGGTTTTTTGTGTATTTTATCAGGATTTGCGGATGATTAATTCCTCTCTGAAATTTACATGTTGAAATTTGGAAGCATTTGGAACTCTTGTATTGTTTTGTTTTTTGTTTTTTTCCAAATAAATGTCAGAATAGAGGATCAAGCATGTTCCTGAGCCAACTTCATCATATTTTACGGCATCTTCTGTTGAAAATTTGATGTACTACTCCTAGTTCCAAAATAAAGAATCTGTGTGGGAATTAATAGAAGCAAAATTTAAATAATCGTGCTGGATAAATGAATTTAGAGAGGTTTTGGCTGTGCACATTTTTGCTTGCTTTAGATTTTGTGCGACAAGTAACCTTGTCCATCGCACTCTGCTGGCTAGATTGTTTTAGATTAATAATATGATTTTGGTCCCCTTTCAAGTGTGTTTGGCTTTCAAAGTACAAAGTTAGTTCAGGATTTACAGTTAATAGCTTGTTTTTTTAAGTTCTGCCAAATAGGAACATAGTAGGAGCCAGGAGGATGACTGTTTAATAGACTATTTTGTATGGTCCTTTCCCACTCATTTCCAAAAAATGAATGCATAATATTTCTGGAATCTCAGGGAGCCACTAATTGATGTGGTCAAATTTTTGGAGCTGTATTTAACTCCTAGTCGAGCAAGTAGCATTTTTCTTAATAATATAGATCATTGCTACCTGATAATCATTTATAGTCATATCACACCAACCTATCTTGATCAGATCCTGATATTCTACCGGCAGTTATGGCTCCAACAGTTGATAGTATTGAAACGACAAACAATTCCTCTGATGTTCGGAAATCATCACATTCACCTCTTAATGAAAGGATTCTTTCCTCTCTCACTAGGAAAAGTGTTGCTGCTCATCCTTGGCATGATCTTGAGATAGGTATATTTCTGATCTCTCTACCGTCAATTTTGTATCTCAATTTATCTTTCTCAGTCTAAATTTTATTTTCTTTCTTGTTTCCAATGCAGGACCTGGAGCACCAATAATATTCAACTGCGTAAGGATATTGATTTTAGTTTTGCCTTTTCCCTTTCTTTCTTTTATACGGATGTGATTAATTTGAGAAGATAGATGATAAACACAATTCTTGTAATATGTCAACCAAAAGAGGTTTTAGTTTGAGCATGTCGAATTCAATTGTTATTTCATGAAAATTGAGCCTGCTTCGTTTTAGACATTATCACAGTTCTCACAGAGTTCATGCTATTTTATTTGTTGCCAACTGTTTTCTAATATAAAATATGCTACTTCATATAAATGTGGTCAATTAAATCTGTTCATATTGATCAATGACTGATGGCATGGGTATTTATGAAATCTTTTCTTTTCTTCTTGTCATCTAGTATCATTCCCCATCATAATGAAGCCATTGCTCGGCTATTTTATTGGTCCGGTTTCTTGTTGGTACTCTCTTCCAATATTTATGTTCCCTTCTTGTGTTCTTTTTTTTTTGTTGATCTTGCATCACATTAGAAGTCACTGGACCTCTCTGCTTCTCTACATCATTATAACTGTTACATACATACTTGTCTGACATCTGAACAAACTTTTCAATTTGATTATTGAGGCTTTTAGCATCAATGCAGTTGGATCAAAATCACTATATATTGAGTCATTGACTAAAGTAAATTTGAACACTGTGTTTATCATGGATGAAGTGAATCATGTGTTGAGAGTAGTGAAAAGTCACTCAGCTCACTCAACAGAGTCATATGAATGAATACCTTTCTGGCAATATATGTGGATCAGTTGCTTTCTGCTATCATTCTTTGAAGGATTATAGAGTTTATGTAGTGTGTCTTTCTTTTCTCCTGAGATCATTCCAAGTTTAGTTTCGCCCTGTATATGAAGCTTAGTCCAACTTGTGTCATCCCTGCAGGTGGTTGAGATAAGCAAGGGAAGTAAGGTGAAATATGAACTTGACAAGAAAACTGGTCTGATAAAGGTAGGTTTTCTATTAACTTCTATTGCAAGTTTTGTTGGTTGATTATGGAGTACTCAAAATATGCTTTCACCTACAGGTTGATCGTATTCTTTACTCGTCAGTTGTTTACCCCCATAACTATGGCTTCGTTCCTCGTACACTCTGTGAAGACAATGACCCTATAGATGTATTGGTCATAATGCAGGTATGATAAATTCTGGAATTTCTCAGAAATATACTCAGATATTATAGACTTGAATGCATGATCCTTAGTTGGTATCACTTTTTAAAGAAATTGTGTTGTATGTTATACATGTTCTTTTGAGGGGGAAATTGTTCTTACGAGTGACATTTTCAATCTGCCTTTTTCTTGGGTCACACCATACAACTTAGAGCATGCAAGATAGAAACACATAGTAGGCTTGTTGTGTGTGTATTATTGGATTGCATCCACTCTACTTGTTAAGTGATCTTTTTGTTCATGCCTGATTCATCTTTTTTACATACTGCATCCTTCAGCATATTTACTACCCATGAATCTCCTTAGGCTGGGATAGTAAAGTAGAACTCATCGCTCTAATTTTCAATCTAAAATCACGGTAGCTAAGAACACGATTTGGGTCATGGAATACTTCAACTACATGAATGCATGATGTACTCTGAACAATTTTATTGCCATTTAACTAAGTCTACAAACGTATTCAGGAACCAGTGGTTCCAGGCTGCTTTCTCAGGGCCAAAGCAATAGGGCTCATGCCCATGATAGACCAGGTATAACTACTTTACCTTTAGATCACATTGATCTAACAATTCAAGAAATCAAAATTATGGACTCTTTTCTTGCTACAGGGAGAGAAAGATGACAAGATAATTGCTGTCTGTGCCGATGATCCTGAATACCGCCACTATACTGACATTAAAGAGCTTCCACCCCACCGATTGGCTGAAATCCGCCGTTTCTTTGAAGACTGTATCCTTTCTGAATCAAACAATAAAACCGGAATTCTAAATTCTGGATTTTTTTTTCTATACATCGTTGCCTTGTTATCTTAACTTTATCAATCAGACAAGAAAAATGAGAACAAGGATGTTGCAGTTGATGACTTTCTTCCTGCCACAAAAGCTTACGAAGCAGTCCAGCGATCCATGTGAGTGCTCGTTCAATTCATATGGTTCAATGCTTTCCGAAATCACGTTCATAGAGCCACAGAATAACCCCTTTATAATTTCATTTTTAGGAAACAGATCTTTATATTGCTTCATTTTCCAATAAGGCTCCGTCATTTTGGGGGATGACTTAGGATAGAGACATTTTATCTAGCTTTACCTAATGTTTACTTTGATGGAAATAAAAGGTCGGGTTATCCTTCCGATCCGGGATAAAAACTGCCAAAATCCAAATAATACTTTGGATAATAATCCAGCCTTTTTATGCTAGTTACCCAAAACTTGGGGATGCCTAACATAATCTCTTGTGTGGTGCAGGAACCTGTATGCAGACTATATAGTCGAGAGCTTAAGACGATAGATGGTCCGTTCCACACACTGCAAGCGAAGGGTCGTACCCGTGTTCCGATTTTTCCACTAAAAGTAACTCGATACACTACTATAGCTTCTACACAGTTTGAAGATGATGACGAATAACGATACTACATAATGGTTGATTGGTTATACTATTTTTCCCTATATATAATTTTGGCTGTGCCCAGAATGCTTTTTGTTCAATATTGATATTGTTTTCTTATTGTATTGAAGTTGTAATTTATATATGTAATATTATTTTACAACTGAATTCGATAAGGTTACTTGTTAGGAAATTGCTCCAATTAAACCTAACCTTTGAAGAACAACACAACATAACCAAGAACTCAAGTAAAGAAATCAAACAAATTGAAAAACAAGAGCACACCAATGAGTTACGTGGTTCGGCTTTAAATGCCTACATCCATGGGATAAATGGGGAGGGGATTATCTCATTAACCAAAGGAAAAACAAGAACATAATCTCTCTGCAAATTTGCAGATTACAACGCTCAAACTGTGATCAACTCGCACTCTTTCTCGCACAATTTCTCTCTCTATGCTAAATGTCAATTCGTAAGGCAAACAACCCTTTGAAGCCCTATATATAAGCTACAAAATGCAACAAGTAAAACGGATCTCAAACGAATCCAGGAGAAGATCTTGAAAACGGCTAGTTCGAGTCTCTGTTTCTGGACTTCATCTTCTTCCAACCGTTTTTTACCCGTTTTCTTGCCACATGTCACGCTCTGATTTGCTGCCTGAAATTGCACTTCTAAGCAAAAGATCAAACACGCTTCTGTAAGTGAAAGAGCGCTTCTTCCTGGAGTGAGAAAAGCCGACTTCCATTCATCCTGAAAACGCGATTCTTTAAGTAAGAAACACGCCTCTTTTAATACACAACAGCGGGCCTTTAACCACGCTTTTCAAAACCGTTGTTGTATCTCTTTTATTAAAACACAAACTTTGAAAACACATGCAACTCTACTGCATGTCTTCTTGCATGAAATCCAGCCACCATTTACAATCTCCACCTTGGCTGGACATCTCATGCAACATTCCAGCTAGTCTGCTAAGTGAGCTTGGTCCCTCATTTTCTTCTTAAACCAATCAGATCCAAACAAAGATCAAATTTTGCAGTGGGAAGTGCTTTGGTGAACATGTCAGCTGGATTCTCCTCTGAAGCAATCTTGCTGACCCTTACCTCTCCTTGCTCCACCTTATCCCTGATGAAGTAGAGCTTCACATCTATGTGCTTGGTCCTTTCATGGTAGCTTTGATGCTTAGTGAGATGGATGACACTATTGTTGTCACAATGGACTGTCACACTCCTTTGATAAACACCAAACTCTTTCATGATACCTTTAAGCCAAGTTGCCTCCTTTATTGCTTCTATAATAGCCACAAATTCTGACTCAGTAGTGGACAAAGCCACAACTGATTGATGCATTGATTTCCAAGAGATGGCAGTCCCAAACAAAGTGAAGACATATCCTGAAAGAGACTTCCTTGTGTCTAAGTTTGCAGCAAAGTCAGCATCCACATATCCTATGATTGGTGATGCCATTTGTGAGCCTTTTCTGAAGCTTAAACCATAATCCACTGATCCATTCAAGTACTTCATCATCCCTTTCACTGCTTCCCAATGTTCAATGCCAGGATTTGCCATGTATCTACTCACCACACTCATTGAATGAGCAAGGTCTGGTCTGCAGCAAACCATGGCATACATGAGGCTGCTTACTGCACTTGAGTAAGAAACCTTGATCATCCTATCCACTTCCTCCTGATTCTTAGGCTCTTGATCCTTTGAAAGCTTCACACTTGTACTCAAAGGAACACTAACTGATCTAGACTGATTCATTTGATACTTAATCAATACCTTCTTCAAATAGTCTGCAAGTCAAGGAACACTTCACCAGTGGCTTCAGTTCTCATGATATCCATTCCCAGCATTCTTTTGACCTTGCCCAAATCCTTCATTTCAAACTCCTTCTTCAGTAAAGACTTCACTTCATCAAGAGCTGAATCTGTTGTACTTGCAATCAACATGTCATCAACATATAATAATAAAAAGATATGTGAATCATGAGCATGCTTAAAATATACACAATGATCAAACTTACTCCTTTTAAAACCTGATTTAAGCATGAAATAATCAAACCTCAAATACCATTGTCTAGGAGATTGCTTGAGTCCATATAGTGATTTCTTAAGTAAGCATGCCTTGTTGTCTCTGTCATTCACATGTAATCCTTCAGGAACAGCCATGTAAATTCTCTCATTTAGTTGACCATGTAAGAATGCAGTGGTTACATCCATTTGATGTAAGTGTAGATCAAACTGAGCAACCATTGCAAGTAGGATCCTTATAGAGCAATGCTTCACCACTGGAGAGAAGATCTCTGCATAATCTACACCCTCTTTTTGAGTAAAGCCCTTTGCAACAAGCCTTGCCTTAAATCTGATCTTGTTCCCTCTTGTTACCTCAGTCTTTCTTCTAAAGATCCACTTGCATCCAACTAGCTTTTGGTGTGTAGGTTTGTCTACTATCTCCCAAGTCTGATTCTTTTCAAGAGAGTTGAGCTCCTCTTGAATGGCTACCAACCACTGCTCCCTATGATTGCTTGATATAGCCTCCTTATAGTTAGCTGGATCAGCACTTTCCACTTCAAGAGCAGTGAACAAGGCAAAAGACACTGTGTCTGCATGTCCAAATCTAGTAGGTGGCCTAATCTGTCTCCTTGATCTGTCCCTCACCAGTTGGTAATTGTCCAGCTGATCTGGAACTTCATCCTGATCAGATTCCTCATCATCATTTGAGCTGACTTCTCCTTCTTCTGTAGGTTGGATCAAAGAAATAGGCTCCACCTCAACTTGAGAACTCTCTTCTGGTTTGGAGCTGGTTGTGCAGTCATGATCATCCTTCTTTAAAGGCATGTTGGTTTCATCAAACACTACATCTCTGCATATCATGCACTTTTGAAAGTCCTTTTCAAAACACCACAGCTTGTACCCTTTCACTCCCTTTGGATATCCAAGGAATACACACTTCAATGCTCTTGGCTGCAGTTTATCCTGAGTGATATGAGCATATGTCATGCATCCAAACACCTTTAACCCCTGTAGTTGGCTGGTTGACCACTCCACCTTTCCTCTGGAGTTTTGAAGTCAATTGCAGATGATGGGCTCCTATTGATCAGATGGACTGCATTAGCAGCAGCTTCTCCCAAAAAATTGCTTGGAAGGCCTGAGCTAATCAACATGCACCTCACCTTATTGAGAATGGTTTGGTTCATTCTCTCAGCCACTCCATTTTGCTGAGGAGTTCCAGGTACAATTTTGTGTCTCCCTATGCCTTTAGCTTTACAAAACTCATTAAATTCAATGGAAGTAAATTCTAAGCCATTATCAGTCCTGAGATACTTTAACCTCTTGCTAGTTAGATTTTCAATTTCAGTTAACCATACTTTAAAGGTATTAAAAGCTTCATCTTTAGATTTCAAAATATAAATCCATACCTTCCTAGTATAGTCATCAATCAAAGACATGAAATACTTACCTCCACTCCTTGTTTGTGTTCTTGCAGGGCCCCATAAGTCTGAGTGGACATACTCCAATGGCTCCTTGGATAGATGTACTCCTGACTTGAAAGGTAGCCTTCTATTCTTGCCAAGAACACAACTATCACAGAATTCTAACTTACTGATTTTGTCCCTTCCAAAGACCTTCTGTTTAGCTAATTCAGTTAGACCCTTTTCACTCATGTGGCCAAGCCTCTTGTGCCACAGCTGAGTCCTATCCATTTCTTGTGCAGAGTTCACATCACCTTGGCATGTTTCACCTTCCAGAAAATAGAGTTCCCTCCTTTTGATTCCCTGCATAACAGATCTTCCACCCTTTGAGACTGAGAGAATTCCACCTTCTGAGGTGAACCTGTACCCTTGTGAGTCTAACATCCCAAGAGAGATAAGATTCCTCTTCAAATCAGGGACAAATCTGACTTGAGTCAATATCCTTATCACCCCATCAAACATTCTTAATGCAATTGAACCAGTGCCTTCTACTTTGCAGCTGTGATCATTACCAAGCATTACAACTCCACCATCTTCTAGCTTTAGATCTTGGAACCACTCTTTGATTGGAGTCATATGAAAGGAGCAACCTGAGTCAAGAATCCATTCAGTGGTTATCTTTGCAGTTGTAATAGCCAATACCTCAGCAGCTTCAAAACCAGTGTTGTTTGTGGTTGGTTCAGCTGTTTGATTCACTTGATTTCCTTGTGACTTTCCTTTTGCTTTGAGAAATTGCTTGTATTTGAGGCAATCCTTCTTATAATGGCCAGGCTTATGGCAGTGAAAACACCTGTTTTGCTCCATATCTTCATTAGATAGCTGATTTCCATCTGCTTTCTTGTCACTTGTTTGCTTGGGGCCTTTCTTCTGAAATTTCTTTTTGTTTCCACCTTGCTTGATGGCTAATCCCTCAGCAACACCCTTTGGCTTGGCCTCTGAATTCTTGGTGAGTTCCTTAGTCTTCAAAGCAACAATCACCTCCTCAAGAGTTATTTCATGTTGTCTCCCATATAGCATAGTATCTGTGAAGTGCTCATATGACTTAGGAAGTGCACCAAGTAACATCAAGGCTTTGTCCTCCTCCATTAACTTGACTTCAACATCTTCTAAATCATCAAGAACCTTGTTGAAACCCTCCAGTTGATCCAAGATAGGTTTGTCTTCAGTCATCCTGAAAGCATATAACCTCTTCTTCATGTACATCTTATTGGCTATGGTTTTCACCATGCAAAGATTCTCTAGCTTGTTCCATACTCCCATGGTTGTGGTCTCCTTGGATACCTCTCTTAGAACCTTATCCCCTAGACTCAAGATGAGTGTACTGTGGGCCTTAGCAAGAATCTGATTCTTCTCCTCCATTCTGAAACCTTCAGGAAAAGCTTCAGATCCAAGGAGTGCCATGTCCAGTCCCTGTTGCACTAAGAGTGCCTTGATCTTGATCCTCCAAAGGCCGAAGTCCCCTTTGCCATTGAACCGCTCGATGTCAAACTTTGTGGTGGCCATTCTTCACCTTCTCGTTCCCACAGACGGCGCCAATTTGTTAGGAAATTGCTCCAATTAAGCCTAACCTTTGAAGAACAACACAACACAACCAAGAAACTCAAGTAAAGAAATCAAACAAATTGAAAAACAAGAGCACACCAATGAGTTACGTGGTTCGGCTTTAAATGCCTACATCCACGGGATAAATGGGGAGGGGATTATCTCATTAACCAAAGGAAAAACAAGAACACAATCTCTCTGCAAATTTGCAGATTACAACGCTCAAACTGTGATCAACTCGCACTCTTTCTCGCACAATTTCTCTCTCTATGCTAAATGTCAATTTGTAAGGCAAACAACCCTTTAAAGCCCTATATATAAGCTACAAAATGCAACAAGTAAGTAAAACGGATCTCAAACGAATCCAGGAGAAGATCTTGAAAACGGCTAGTTCGAGTCTCTGTTTCTGGACTTCATCTTCTTCCAACCGTTTTTACCCGTTTTCTTGCCACATGTCACGCTCTGATTTGCTGCCTGAAATTGCACTTCTAAGCAAAAGATCAAACGCGCTTTTGTAAGTGAAAGAGCGCTTCTTCCTGGAGTGAGAAAAGCCGACTTCCATTCATCCTGAAAACGCGATTCTTTAAGTAAGAAACACGCCTCTTTTAATACACAACAGCGGGCCTTTAACCACGCTTTTCAAAACCGTTGTTGTATCTCTTTTATTAAAACACAAACTTTGAAAACACATGCAACTCTACTGCATGTCTTCTTGCATGAAATCCAGCCACCATTTACATTACTGAATCGAATTAATCAGGGATTTTCTTTTCCTAAAAAAAATCTAAATTTATGATTTGATTGGCTTATATGTGTTATTTTAATGTTAGTATATTTCTGTCTTTCTTCTTCCTCTCTTCAAGAACCTATCTCATTACCAACAGATTGAAAGCATTTCAGTTTAATAATCATAAAATAATTTAGTACATGAATTTAAAGAAAATAACATTATATGTGTACTGATTCGACAACGTAACATGTTCTGCATGACGTATTCCTAGAAGAACAGTAATAATCATTTCTTCAAAAGTATAATCAAGCTTCGGTCAAAAAAAAAAAAACGAAAAACGTTAAATTGCCACGTTAGCATTGTTGATTTTTTTGCCACGTCATCCCCCATTTGATAGGAGAATTTTTGTGAAATTTTATTTGCCCAAAACGAATTTTCCTTTTTCTTTGAACAAGTATCAGCACATACGTCGCATGTGAAGAATGAATTATTTAAATAAAAAATATTATAATACTATTAACCTTCAATAATAATTTTTTTATAAGGTTCTACAATCTATATTAAATTAAATTAAATTTAAAAAAATATATAGTATATTAGAGTCCTACTCATGATAGAACTCTATATGATTTTAGTTTAGAATTCTTTTGTAAAATTATTTAAATATAAAAATCATAAATTACTATTATAACCTTAAATAAAATCTTTAATAAGGATATATTAGGCAATCTATATTTTGTAAGAAATATCCATACTTTTATATAGGTAATAGATATACAGTCTTTTTAACGAGCCATGCACAAATCAGAGCAGGAACCTCTGTAATCCCACCCCCGCCATATCTGAGTGAAAGCTCTTCCTTTAAGCCTCTTTCTCTCTCTAGGTTCTCTCTCTCTCCTCCCATTCGCTTCATCTGTAAATATTCTGTCCTGCCTTCACTTCCACGCCCTCTATTGGAGATCTGAGCTTTATTCAGCTTCCAACAGACGCTTCTTTCAGCTTTGATTTGCGTGCATAAATTATTTCAGGTATTCTTCACTTTTTCTGTGAGACGCACGCACTAGCTTTATCGTGTTCGATTCTACGTTTCTCTGGTAATTTTCTGTGTTTTTAGGCTCTTATATTCTAATTTGTGCATGAATCAATTGCAGACTTTGTGAGTATTTTATCAGGTTTTGCTGATGATTTATTCCTTTCTGAAATACGTAAATTGGTAGCATTTGGAACTCTTGTATTTTTTATTCTTTTCAAAAGAAAAAAAAAAAAAAGAGTCAGTGATAAGAGGATCAAGCATGTTCCTGAGGCATCTCCTGTTGAAATTTGCTTACTCCTAGTTCCAAAATAAAGGACTCTGTGGGAATTGATAAAGGCAAAATTTATAAATGAAATTTAGCAAGGTTCTATAAACTCTTAGTCGAGCAAGTTAGGGACGGATTTAGAACATTTTTCTATTCAGAACAATTAGTAAATTGGATATTAAACTTTACCATATAGCGGACAAAATTTTAGATGTGAATGCGAACTCTTATAATAAATTAATGATATAAATAATTTAATTACATATTAAAGAACATTTTCGAAAGTCTATGGAGCAAGTAACATTTTGCTTAATAATAGCTCATTGCTACCATATAATCATATCTAGTCATATCAGACCAACCTATCTTTGATCAAATCCTGATTTGCAGTCTGCGGTTATGGATCCAAGAGTTGAGATGAAAAACGATTCCTCTGATGTTCAGAAATCATCACATTCACCTGTTAGGAAAAGTGGTGTTGCTCATCGTTGGCAGGATCTTCGGATAGGTATATATTCGAACTCTTTACCATCAATTTTGTATCTCAATTATGGGAACATGTGACTGCACAGTGCAACGAAGTTCGTTTGCATCGCCTTTTAAAGGGTATTCTATATACTTTGGTAAATGGAGGGCTCTGTTATCTTCCACTCTTGAGCTTCGAACTGATCAGGTAGTTGAAAAGACCTCTAGCTCCGGTGCTCAACCCCGGAGTTATGGTCGTTTGCCAACCGGGAATACTATTAGTACGGCCTCTTCCTTCTCTTCTGACTGTATCCCTCTTATGAGAAATCTGTACTACATCGCTCTCGGATTTGCTATCATCAGAGTCTCACACCCTCTCATCCATACCATCCTTCGCATTTGTACAAAGCAAATTCCCTCCCGAGTGTAAAGATGATTTCTTTTTAACATTTATAAAATGGATGTCAAATATTGTTTCATTCCTTATCTCTTATTTTGCAGATATGAGCTGGCGCGACAAGCTTCCCCGCAGATCATCGAGTCTAACCCCTTCCGAAGGTTCTAGTCAATCCACCTCTGCTCCAACCATCCATTCTGATATGGCGATTGCCATTGCAGACCTAGCCAGGACTCTTGATCAATCTGGTGGTCAAGCGCTCCGTACTTCTGACAGCAGAAAATTGCCAGCCACCCCGTTCGAATCCCCACCTAATGCCAGGAGTCCCAGAATGTCTACTGCGTCCCTACAATCAAGAGGAGATTCTGGTGAGTCTTTGGTTTCTCAAGAAAGCCACTCCCAACCTTCCAAAGTTCGATCTTCACCTCAAGATCAGTTCACTCTAGAGCTGCCCAAGTCCCTCTTGAACTTATCTGCTGAGGAAGCTTGGCAGTTCACTAAGTTAGCGCTGACTACTGAGGATGACCGGCTTCTCAGCATTATGCCACTGGAGGAGGAGTTGTCGATGGGGGCTAATCATCTGGTTAAGGTAAAACGTTTGTTCTCTTATGTTTGTTAATGTATTGTCCGTTCAGGAATATAATTTTGACAATATTTTGGGACTTGTGGTTTGATGCACAGCTGCTAGTCTGCTTCAGCAGACTGCAGAAAAGGACTGGTGATGCGGACCTGACTCGCCAGCTTGTTGAGAAGGATGAAGAGTTGAATGCGTTGAAGCAGAGATTGGCCGAACATGAGGAGGTGGCCACTAGCTTGCAAACTCGTCTCAATAAAGCTGATGGTGAAATTGCTGCTCTCCTATCAGACAAGGAGAAGCTGAAGTATAAACTGATAGACACGGTTCATCACTACAAAGAGAAACTCAAGGAGGTCGGTGAACGGAGCTTGGTAGAAGGGATAGAACACTGCAGGCAGAACCTGCTTATGACCGAGGCGGGGCAAGGCTTTCTCCACCGGCTTTTGGTGGGTTTTCAGGAGGCTTATCTGCGCAGCAGCAAGAGCCTAGCCGACATGGCGCCTCATATCGGCCATTATTATGCTTACGGTTTTGATTCTGCTCAGCAGCAGGCGAAAGAACAGGGCTTCAATGGGACATTTGATTTCAACGGCCCTTTGGACAAGATTCCTGAGCCCCCTGGATTCGCAGGGGACCCTAACGAGCCAGTCGACACCGCCTGGTGGCTGCCTGTGATGCAAGAGGCCTTTTCGACGCTGAGGAGGGCAAATCTGCCCACTCCTCTTCTGCCAAGGGCTGATGTCCTGTTATATCCCTTAGTCGAGCCACCACCTGCTCCACCATCGCTACTGATCTTTGATCACTGATACTGAAGTTTTAAACATGGGAGATAATGACGTGTTTTGTCATTAAGGGTGGTCACCCATTGTTACTTGCAATTTACATGAATTGCTTTACATTTCTGCTGCAATTGACTTGCACAAATGTGTATATCATATCTATATATGACTAAATCTGATTGTGTAATAGTTTCTCTTGCCTTAAAACCAATTTCTGTTGAAGAGAATAAATTTGTACCAGTGTTTTGAGTGTTGGTTCTGTCCGCAGCCAAGTTGGGTCTTGCTCCATCCCCATCGTGTCTATACCAACGCCAATCACAGCCAACGGAAGATATTTTGATCTTCCTCCTACCAGGTGTCCATTGTGTGGTGGTGTTCGATTTCACACAAGTTTTTCTTATTTTTTATTCCCTTCCTTTCATTCCTCTTGCTCGTTTAAAAAAAAAATCTTTTGTAACATATTTTTTATTAATCATTTATCATTTTACTTAAATTTTCAACTAATAAATAATAACATTTCAATTTATAAATTCTTGTGATAATTTAACATACATGAATCACAATCAAACTTGCATCATATCCGGATTATTAAAAAATAAAAGAAATCATAATACTATTATTGTACGCGCATGAATGTTAAAGTATGGTTGAAGATTTTGCAATAATAATTCAAGAACACATATGTTTAATTATTGAATATTTATGAGAACAAATAAATCCCATTTATAAGAGGCAAAAACTTGTGTACCCCGGGGCTACGGATCTTAGATCCGTGCCCCCAGATCCGACCCGGCGCGTGGGCAGCCTCCACGTGCGCCCACGCGCCGCCACGCGCGCCCATAGCAAGTCTGGTGTGCGCCCCACACACACCTGATTACCTAGTTGATGATTCAGTGATGGGTATTACACCTATACTCTATTGGTATTACACTGATACCTTAATGGTATTACAGAAATGTCTTTATGGTATTACACTGATACCTTAATGGTATTACAGAAATGTCTTTTATGGTATTACACTGATACCTTAATGGTATTACAGAAATGTCTTTATGGTATTACATTAATACCTTAATGGTATTACAGAAATGTCTTTTATGGTATTACACTGATACCTTAATGGTATTACAGAAATGTCTTTATGGTATTACATTAATACCTTAATGGTATTACATTAATTCCACAATTTTTGTTCATCTCTCAACTTCAAATTTGAGTCATGCATACACCATAGAAACTGGAATGAGCTCTTCAATTCCTAGGCTATTTCTAATTCATATGAACTCAATACAAGAATATTAATCAGGGTATTTAAAGTTCTTGCCATGTGAACCCAACTCAACAGCTTCATCTCCATTTGAGCAAGATGCCATCATTCTTCTGAATTTTGCTTTGAATCCAAACGCAATGCGAGCCCAATTCAAGTTACAGCAAGGAAACCAGCAATTCTACTTCCCATTTTTCAATCCTCCATCTCTGAGCAACAAAACCCCAAATTTTTGCAAATCTTATACAAATGGAAATGAACATGATTATATAAAATTAGGAAGAAGAAGAAGAAGAAGAAGAAGCTTCGAAGAAGAAGAAGAAGAAGATCGGATAAGGAGAAGAAGAAGAAGAAGAAGAAGAAGAAGATCGGATAAGGAGGAGGAGGAAGAAGAGGAGGAAGAAGAAGAAGAGGAGCAGGAGGAGAAGAGGCAGAAGAAGGAGAAGAAGATGAAGAGGAAGATGGAAAAAATAGAGAGAAAAAAAGAAAATATATATATATATATATATATAATCCGGGTCGGGTTGGGGGCACGGATCCCCCGGGTGCACCTAAGTCTCACTCTTTATAAGAACTAATACTGGATCAATTTATTCGTATCACATAGAATTCTCTCTCTCTTTTTTAACCATAGAATTAATTGGGTACAAAAGATTGGTAGTGTAATCTCACATGTATAGTTGACCACTTAAAAATGCTGAATTTATTTATTTTTTGAAAACAAATAATTATATATACCGATAATTATTTCATCATTTGATAAGTCATAAATCTCTCTCTCTCCCCTGATTCCCTGACTAAAACCCTTCAAAGCGCTTCCAAAAACCTCTCATCAAAGTCTCATCTTCAATCCTGCAACAATGAACGGCGGCGGTTCCCCCTTCACCTCCACCGCCGCCACCCCCAACTTCGACAACCTCCTCCTCCAGTCCCTTATGTCTCGCCTCCAGCTCCGCCCCCCCAACCTCCACGCGCCGCCGCCCTTCGCCGCTGCTAAATCCCTCGAGGACCTCCTTTTCTCCGATTTGCTTCTCAACCTCTCCGAATCCGATTCCGATTCCGATGACGACGACTCCTCCTCTTCCAAAACTCAGCTCGCTAGAGAAGAGTCCAAGCTTGAAAAGGAAATCGTCCGCACCATCCTCGGTGGCGAAATCGAGAAACTCAAACCTAATTCCGGTCAGGCAATTACGATTGGGGAACACCACATCTGCGTGGGTTTTCAGGAGGAAACAGGATCTGATCATAGGGTTTGGGAGTGGCATGGACATATCATGTTGTTTGATGAGGAGAATGGGTATACCCCTGAGTATATTTACGGGAATTACTTCCAGAGGGTCGGCGCAGCGAACAGGAGAATGAAGAAGATTGAGGAGAAGAGTAGTGGTGGTGGCCATGATGATGATGATGAAAAGGAGAGGGAGGAGGAAAAGGTAGGAAATGTAGGATTGAAAGAGCTGATTGAAAGTGAGGATTCTGGCAGTGGAAGGGTTCTTCATAGGAATTTGAATGCAAACTCAGGGCCACCAAGGTTCGTATAATGTGCACAAATCCTTCTTTTTCTGCATTTAGTTTGCTGGAGATGTACTGAGTTCTTGTTATTCAGGATCAAATAGATCTTCGATAACTTACCTGAGTTGGTTAATTCTTGAAACTTTGATGAACTCTCATGACAAGAGCTTCGAATGACCTATCTTGATTCCATTGCTATTGTGAATTTAAGCCTTTGACACTTCTATGTTAACACTTGATGTGTGTGTGTGTGTGTGTATATATATATTATACACACACACTCTTTTCTTATTGATTGAGCTTTTAGTAATGCTTTATGTCGGTACATGGTGTTTATAAAATATACTTTAGTTTCTCACCTAGAGTTTTTAGCAGTTGCTGACTTTTTGTAGAGTTTCTGTAGTAAGTTCCTCATTTTGATTTGATATTTTGGTTGTTTTCCTTATATTTCTCTGTCTAGTAGCTGAACAGCAATAGGAAGTTCTTAGCCTTTGTCTGATATAATTCATTGATCGATTATTCACGCCATAAATCTATTGTCACTTGATAGCAGTTACCTGTGTTTCTCTCATGAATTTGTTGCCATTTTTGGCATGGGCCTATATGAACAGAAATAAAACAGCTAGTTATTTAGTTTTTGGGTGAGGAATAACCTAGAAGATTCATTACTTCTCATCATTTCATCCATGAATCATGACTCAAGTGTTAATTAATGATCTATGTAGTCAATGTGTGTGTCAAGATGTCTTTTATGATCATTTTTCCTTGATAACTGGAAAACATTACTCTAGACTTGTGACTTTATACGAACACGTTTCAAGTACTACACATCAAATTTAGAGAACTTCTTGACAGTTGAACACTGTTGTGAACTATAACCTTGGAATGCATATACTTTTGAGATAATTGAAAGGTGGAGAAAAAATAAAAAAGAAACATGAACGTTCAGTTGAACTTATGTTGGATCAGGTTTCGTTGTGTGCATGTATGTGTGCGTGGACTCCACTGCTTCGGTGTATAACATGTTTTTATGCATTTCGATTTCAAGTTTCCATCTGAGTGGCCTTATCGAGATCTGTATTTTCATTGTAATGGCAGGTTCTAGATGGAAGATTGAGGGGAAGCAGAATAAAGTTCGTTTTGTGGGATGAAGATAGAAGTCATGGTTAACTTTTGCCCAACTGAATGCTTCAGATACAAAGCCCTTTCTTCTCCTCTTTTTTGAAAAATTACATTACTAAAATAGTGGAAACACGTCTGGTTCTCGAGATCAGTATTTATGGAAATCGCTTCTTGCTAACGAGCTGTGACTACACTATATATGCTTCTTTCTGTTTGAAAATTTAGTAAATCAATGTTTTGAGGATGCAAATGGCTCATTGTGAATTATCTTCGTTGTGAGTTAGTAAATCGATGTTTTGATTCTTGAGATTCTGTCCTTGCCAGTGTTTGTTGAGTTCTTTTAGTACCAATCCGATCAAAAGTACATGTCATAGTTCAATTAAACTCTACTTAGTTGATCTTTTATCTCAATGTATTGAAATTATGTGATCAAAGGTTTTCATACGTGTTTCCAACGTTCCTTGAATAGCCCTAAAAGTTGTGTATTTATTTGATAGAAAATCCTATGTTGAAGAGGTGAAGAAATATGTTATCTATGTAGAAGCCCAAAAATAAAAAAATAATAACACATATTAACCCCATGAACAACCTCCAAATTTTCATTTTATTTGCTCATTTGAACTTCCAAAATTCGTGTCCATGCTTTCTTGGCTCGTTTAAGATCCAACATTCAGTCTGTCTTTTTTCTCCTAAATATGGATCTTTAAACTCTACTCATTCATACATAGCTCTATAATAGCATCAAAAACCTAGAAACCAGCAAGCAAAAAAAAAAAAAAAGAAATATCATCCAACCAGCAAGGCAACAACCAAGACGATACTCATCGATTCTTACTTATCAAGTCTTGCCACCATAAGCATGGTCAAGTCTTGCCACCATAAGCATAGTCGAGTTGATAAGGTTTGTGGTGGGCGAGAAAGAAATCCTCCATATTTACATCTCACTTCAGTCACTCCCTTATCAAAAGAATTAGTTTTTTAAGTATGGCAATGTGTTTTTGGTGTGTTCTACATTTCCTTTCATTTTATCCATTCCATGTAGTGGCAATGTGCATGGGTGGATGAATTCATATTAATCCTACTATGAAAATTATTCTCAGATGAAACTAACAGAAAAGGATTCAAAATAAAATCAAATTATTTTATCTGAAAATGCTTTGCCTCTTACATGATTTCCTTTCAATGCAAACCAATAATTTCTCCAATTAAAAAGAAAAAAAAGATCAGATTAGGAGCTAGTGAATTTGGTGACGGCCTTGGTCCCTTCAGAGACGGCATGCTTGGCCAACTCACCGGGCAAAACGAGCCTCACGGCAGTCTGAATCTCGCGAGAAGTAATCGTTGGCTTCTTATTGTAGCGTGCGAGACGAGACGATTCCATGGCGAGTTTCTCAAAAATATCGTTAATGAAACTGTTCATGATCCCCATCGCTTTGCTGGAGATGCCGATATCTGGATGCACCTGTTTGAGAACCTTGAATATGTATATCTTGTACGTCTCCGTGCTCTTCTTCACCTTCTTCTTCCTGATCTTGCCCTCGCCGGCGACGCTCTTCTCCGCCCTCGCCGGCTTCTTCTCCGCCGGCCTCTTCTCCGCCTTAGGTGCCATTCACGAGTGGAGCTGAGCCTTTTCAGGACTTTAGTTTCTTGCAACTAATCCACATGCTGTGCCTCTTTATATAGAGGCGAGATTATTGGGTCCTTGCCCTGTTTTTTGTTTGGATTTTTTCTACTTTATGATTTATCCGACGGTTATGATTTAATCAGACCTGTTCATATTTACCATTATGGATCATGAGCAAATTATATTAGGCAGATTATAATTTTCAAGACCTGAACCTCTTCCCTTGTTTGAAGGAAATACAACATCTACATAGTTCTTTCTTTGGTTCAAATTGATCGAGTTGAAATTGAAATATTTATAGAGAGGAACATCAACGGGTATATCATTTAGCTCGATGAGAATTTTCAACACCTATTTTAAGTATATGCATCATTCATTTAGTTTTTCTTTGGGTCGAATAGTCTTAATCGTCTATTACATTTGGTATTACATCTTGTGTTATATAGCATTTAATACATACAATGTATTAATTAGTGATGTCGTTAAATACACGTGGCGTGGGATGATTGATTTGGAATATGAAAGGTAACACCAAGTGTAACAGAACATCTCACTACGAATCGAATGGATCTACTTGGTATATATTTTGGAATGAAAAATAGATACATCTATCCAACCCTGTGCGGATTTTCAACACTTATCTCTCATCCCATTCTTTAAGGACATACACTCAACACCCATCTCTCCTCTTCTTTAAGGACATTCAACATTCAAATAGTTCTTGATTCAGAAGGATCAGGATGATATATATAGAGAGAGAGAGAGAAGAAGAATAATAATCAATGAATACATCATTTAGGTTGATGGGAATTTTCAACACTCAACTCTCTCAAATTTTGAAACACAAAACAAAACTCAAATAATTCTCTTTGATTACATCAGTTTGGCATGTAAACATTCTTCTTGGATAGGATATTGATTTGGACATGTAAGTTTTTAATTTGTGGATCTTAGGTTATCCTTATCTGTCTCAATCAATTTCACTTAGCTCACATTTGGACATAAACATGCTATGAGATCGAAACCTTATAATAAAAGTAGAATATCTTCATTGAATTGAAGTGAGGATAATCTAAGAAGAAGGAAGTAAAATGGTAACAGTAGAATTTACTCCTGCTATGAACATTCTTCACTACATACCAACAACACCTTATATAATCTAACAAACAACAAAACCCATCATCAATTCCCCATTATTCAAGCCTTCTTCGGAGACTTGGTGGCCCTTGCCGGAGATTTCACCGTCTTCTCCGCCGCCGCCTTCTCCGACTTCTTCGGCAGAAGAACCGGGTTGATGTTCGGCAACACTCCGCCGTGCGCGATCGTCACTCCGGCGAGTAGCTTTCCGAGCTCCTCGTCGTTCCTCACCGCAAGCAGCACGTGCCTCGGAATTATCCTGTTCTTCTTGTTGTCTCTCGCTGCATTTCCAGCCAATTCCAATACCTGAGATCAAATTCTAAACCCATCAGATGTGTTCACACACAATGCAGCTAGGAATAAACCCTAATTGTTCATCAGAAGTTTCAATAATCGATTTACAGATCTAAAAGCCAATTCTCGATCAATTCGTTCAAACCCTAATTCGAAAAGGCAAACCCTAATCGAAACCGAAATAAAAAAATATTACTTGAACCCTATCATTATCAAGGGTGAGATAGAAATTAAAGCACCTCAGCTGCAAGGTACTCCAGCACCGCCGCCATGTAAACCGGAGCGCCGGTTCCGACCCGCTGAGAGTAACGTCCCTTCTTCAGATACCGGCCGATCCTGCCGACCGGAAATTGGAGGCCGGCTTTCACGGATCTGGAAACGGGCTTCTTCTTCGGGCCGCCGCCCTTCCTTCCGCCGGCGCCCTTCTTTAATTTACCGCCGGTTTCCATTTCCTTTTAGCTGCACAGAGCAATTGATGAAGGAGAAGAGGATGTGAGATTGAAAGAAGAGTTGCAGAATTCCAGGCTGTGTTGCTGGTTTAAGTAACAGAGTGGATTTGGGTAGGGATGAAAAGGGGTGGAGATTTTGGAGCGTTGGATTGGTTTAATCGACGGTCGTCAAGAGAACTGATGGCGATCCGCGTGAATGGGATTGGACCAATCGGATGAGGTTATTACCAATAGGCCTATACTTACGTTATTTATAGAGCAATAAAAGAAACACAATTCTAGGCTTGTTTGGTTGCTTGGTTTAAATATCTCTCACTAAATTTCAATGTAACTTAATGTAATTTCCAACTTGAGCTTCTTCATCGATTACTACCTCATGTCACAAAAATAGGATTACATAAATTATAAAGAAGTATTTAAAATTTTAAAGGTAAACCCTTATGTTTTAGTATGTTGTATAGTGTGATTTTCATGTAGAAATGTGTTTATCTTTTAATATCAGGGGAAAAAGAATTTAATAAGATTGGTGTGTATATATATATATATACGAGTATCAGCACATGCGTTGCATGCGGAGGGTGAAATTTTTAAATTAAAAATATTGTATTATTATTAATCGACTTAAATAAAAAAAATTATAAGGATATACAATCTATATTAAATTTTAAAAAATCTAATAAATTAAAGTCCTTATATAATAGAGTCCTACTTATAATAAAATTATATATGATTTTGATTTAGAATTCTAATGTAAAATTATTTAAATATAAAAATCACAAATTATTATTATAACCTTAAATAAAATCAAATCTAATAAATTAAAGTCCTTGTATAATAGAGTCTTACTTATAATAGAATTCTATATGATTTTGATTTAGAATTCTAATGTAAAATTATTTAAATATAAAAATCACAAATTACTATTATAACCTTAAATAAAATCTTTTATAAGGATATATTAGGAAATCCATATTTTGTAAAAAATATTCACACTTTTATATAGATAATAGATATATTTATGTGATATTAGTTATATTTTTATATTGATATAGTCATACCTTTATGTATAATATATACAAGTGCACGAAAATCACATAAAGACGTTTGATCCAAAGATGCACTCAAAAATTTTGTGAAAAAAATCTTCATAATTTTCTAAGTTACAAAACATAAAGGTTACAGTATTTATATATAAAGTTACATATACAATATAAAAATTACACCAAAATAACATATCAACACCTAAAAAAACCAAATAAATGGGACCCGAGTCGGATTGCTCCAATTGTATGGATGATGTATAGAATTATATCAAGAACAAAAGTCCAGCTCAGCAAATGAACAAGTTTTTAAGTTTTAGTTCTTTCGACAGCTTGTAATTCTTTTTCCATAGCTCTTACCCAATTATTATCTTTACTAGCCCGCTTATATGTTTTAGGCTCTTGAATTTGAGATATTGCAGCAGTAAAATACCTATGTGATCTTGAGAGTTTACTACTGCTGGTAGACAAGAAAGCAGAAATTGAATATTGTTTACCTTTTGAAACCATGATAATATCGGCACTGGAATCAATATTAAGAAGAGAATTAGGCAAATCAACTTCATATACCTGTAAATATGCAGGGGATGCTTCAATCTATTTGACTTTGCACAAAGTTCTCTGCCTTTGTATTGCTATTAGTACTGATGTAACACATCTTCATGTGAAAAAGTTCTACTAATTCATCATGTAAATCAGAATGCAAAATGATACTATCATTTGTGGTAACACATATATGGTATATAACTTTCGGTATTATCAGTAGGAGAATATTGACTATCATCCAATATATCCGATACATTAACTTGTGTAGTTGCTTTCCCGTGAGAATAAAGATATATACGTTCATACAATTTACGTTCATACAATTTAACATCTCTTGAATTGAACACATTACCACTCTATAAATCAAGTAACTTATATCCTTTTGTGCCAAAAGGATATCCTAGAAGAACACACTTCAATGCTCTGGGCTGAATTTTATGTCTATGAGCATACAAAGTAGATGCAAAACATAAACATCTCAAGTAAGCATAATCTGGTGGCTTACTGAAAATCTTTTTAAAAAGAGTCTTATTATTTATCACATAACTAGGTTTCCTATTTATTAAATGAGCTGCTATAAGAATGCATCCACTCCAAAATTTTAAAGCCAAACATGATTGAAAAAGCATGTTTACTTTGTGTGTTTAGGTTGGATAGTGATTGTTTTCCAACCTAAACACACGTTTGGTAGCTATGTTTATAGCTCGGGTTTCAGCGCTGGGTTTGGGCTCTCTTATTCCTCACATTTTAAACCCACCTTTGTTGGTGGATTTAGCTAAGCCCAACAATACTTTCATGTTAAAACTCTTCTTTGCCCTTATTTTCATAGAAACTTGACAGTGCTGCCCTTGTTTTTTCATAAAACCACCACTTTACCCTTGCATATATCTCCCCATCCCAAACCCTAGCCCTTTTCCGTCGCTGTAACCCTCGATTTCCCACCATCTAGTGAACCCGATTGACGATACCTGAAGCTTGAAATCCGACCGATGCCGCTGCCCCTCTCTGATGTTTCAGATGGCGCCAAGGCTCCAATATCAACATCCCTAGTCGAAGGCTTTTTTCTGTCAATCGACCACGATTCTTTAGCAATCGAAGCCCAATCCTCTCGGAACACTGAAGCGATGGAGAAGCTTAAGCTATCTGACGGAGTTTGCAACGACAGCGATTTTAGTCGATTGAAGCAAGTCGATTTTTGTCTTCCATGAACAGTAAAAACCCGAACTTTTTATCAATCTAATCAAATCCGACCTCCAAAATAAATGACCCGAAGAAAATGAAGAATCTTTCATTGATAGCAAAAGAAAAGCTTACAATATATATATATATATATATATATAGAGTGACTTTAGCCTATAACTAATACTTGAGATCAGATAACATCTCGTGAAATTAACTATAACTAATATTTACTTGATGACTTGAATCTTCTTCATTTGCTGAGCTGGATTTTTCTTCTTGATAAATAATTTGTGCTTGATTCGTGAGTTACTTCTTTTATCTAAAAAAGAAAAGACAAAATTATAAATTAGATAAAACTAATAACAAAAATTTGATAATTTTTAAAAAAAAAATTTATTTGAGGAAACTAATATAAACAAACTTTGAAAATTTGTTTGTCTAGGTTTGTTGTTTCACAATCGTTCCTTCGCTCAGCAAATTGCTTGATCGATTGTGCAGAGATCTGCGATAAAATCGGGAAATCTGTAATCGAATAGCATCGAACGATGCATTCGGTGCCTTCCAACGATTTTCTGCCCTTCACGCGCCCCCACCTCGCCTCTTTCCATGGCGGATCGTCTTCTCATCGTCTCAAACATCTTCAGAAAAGTGATCGACGTGGTAATATTAGCAGTTAGCATTTGCCATTGGGTCGGTTTCTTTCATCGAGGTTTTCTTGCGCATTGTTTTCTATTCCGACGTGGTATTGCTGACGCAACATGAGAATAGTCTGAGTTTGTTTAGAAATTGAGCGATTCAATTAGCCGACTCTTATTTGATAACCTATGTCTCTGTTTGGAGGATCTGTGTATTGGGGTAATCTATGTTGATTTTTGCATCTCTTTCAACAAAACATTTGACTGGGATAATGTATTTGTTGCGTCTTGAGTTTCTTTAGGATGTGTGATTGCATGTTAGTTGATATTTCATAGCCTCATTGTGCTTATTTGTTGCTTGATGTGTTTGCTTATTGTAGCGAGCACGTTTTCTCGTCTTTGTAATCTATGTCAAGCTCATTGAATTTGTTTTTATTTGAGTTCATTGTGCTTATTTGTTGCTTTTCTGTGTCTCGGTTGAGAGCTCGTTTCATTTCCAAAATGTTAATCGAGTTCAATGCTTCAGGTGAATGAAAATGGAGAATGTAAGGTTTACATATAGTTAAGAAATAGTGTAATCCAGCCTCATAGCAAGTTTACTGCATCTATGAGCTTTTAAGTTTGTAATTACTAATTAGTATTCGCTTAATGCTTGAAAACAGTAACGGTGAAATAGTTGCCACTAAATGAATGGAGTTTAAGTTACAAGTGTCAAAGGACATTCTGATTATAAATGAGATTTGTGTGGTATTGATCGCATGACATCATTTATGCATCATTCTGTCGATCCAAAAGTCACCATTTCCATCTTTCCTCTTGTGCTGGTCCTGTTTCTGCATGAAGGTTTTACATAATGATTTTGTGTACTTATCTATCTTATTGGATTGTATTTGACATTCTGGTTCTAGACAATCATGCATTGTGTTTCCGAATATGATCTTCTTTAGTATGATGAACCTTTTTACCTGCGGCAGCTGCATGTTATGTGGATATTTGAGTTTCGAAGTCATGTGGCTCGTACATTTCTGTGCTTGTGACTGATCAATTTTGAATATTTGTATTTGCAGCTCGTCTCCTCTATTGATTCTCTTTGTAGATGGAAGTATATGTTCCTTGTAATACATCAGCTTCTCTAGATATAAGAAGCAGTAGCAGTGATTCTTCATCAGAACCACATCACTTAACTCAATATCAACCAAAGGATCGTTCTATGAATGACCTCAAAACATGTTTGCCGGGAATTTTGAATGCTGAAGATGTCGGAACATCAACTTGTGGCCTCAACCGATATCCTGGGGTAAATGATATTGGCAATGTGGTGAAAGAATATGAAAATAAAGGCCCAGAAAAGAATACAAGAAGTAATTTAGCTTCTGGAGATTTATTAGTTGGTGACAATGGAAAGCACTGGGAAGATATCACTGATGGCGTCACTGAAATAAATGGTTCCACTAAACCTTTTAATAAGTCCTATTCACGATGCACGTCACTGCCTGTAAGTTCTTAATTTCTCCTTGATTATATTATTTTCTGTCTTAGTTTATAAAATATATCATCTGTAAAATAAACTTTATCAAATAATGTCAGTGCTGGATTTTCTCAGGCTAGTTATACTAGTGTACTGACATCTTTTTAGTTGACCTAAATAAAATTATTCTGATGCTGTTATTTGATCATGTAAATTCCTTGAATGAAAGGTTTCAATCTGTCGGTGGGATTTTACTATTTCTATTGTGAAGTAGAACATGTCCCTCTAAAGAATTTCAATGGATATATCATAAATTTTACACATCAGGAACTAGACTTTATCACATCTTTAATTCATGAACATCACGTATTCATGTAATTACTTCGTGTTACTCCATTTTCTTCGCATTACTCGATTTTGAACTTCCTCAAAGTGTTGCTTCATAAGTGAGATAACTGTTCTTAATAGTTTTTCTTCATCTGTCTTTGTACGATATATATGCAATGATCAGGTGTTAAGAATATCCCATTAAGAGTGGCATCGTTTTCTTTTGTGCTTGATGCTATTGTCTCTCAGGTTCCTTTGAGATCTGCCATGAAAGGTTGCTGCGAAAACCAGGGTATACCACCCAAGAAGCTATCAGTAACCTGGGCTGCAGACGTGTACGATCCAATTCCGACATCCATATCACACGTTCCATCAAATAAGAACCAAAGCTACAACAGCAAGAAGTCTGGCAAGCACAAGCACAAGAGTAACGGAAAATCCTCACGAGGCAGCAAGGGAAAGGAAAAAAAGAAAGTTCGGACAGGTGATGTCTTTTACGCAGCATTGCTTTCTGCTTTTCTTTTATGTTATTTCAGTTATTTGATTTTTATCTCAAGTCTCTTAAGTTGGTAAGAATCATACCACGAGCTTGTATAACTCATGTGGTATCCCACCTCTGTAAAAGTGTAGAATGTGTGACTATCAGAGTTCGAACTCTAGATCAAACAAGTTTTTTTTGTCTTTATTCTCTCCCTTCCGCCGCTGCTCGTCTAAAAAAAAAAGTGGTAAGAATCATGGGTGTTGAGTTAAGGTTAGGGGTAATATTTAGTAGGATTAAATATTTAAATTAACTTGTACTTTTCGTATTTATATACTTTGCAATCTAAACTTTATTTTTTGACAAATTGCAATCTGAAGTTTACGAATTTTACAAATTGTAACTCCGACGAATTTTTTAGGCCAAAATTGAGTTTGTTTTACTATTTTCATAATTTTTAGGATCTTTTTTGAAAACCCGAAATTATTTTATTATAACTCATTTTAAACAAAAAAGATTTTTTTACCTTGAAGAAGTTGATATAAAATTTCTTTAATTTAACAACCTATCATATTTATCATTTTGATGATTTTAATTTGTGATTACATTGTATATGTGAAACCAATACACCAAAATTAATGTTTTAAATCTTGATGCATTTAAATTGATTCGTGGCTATAATAGTAAACTAAAACATTGCAATTAAAATATTCATATTTTGATTAAAAGTTATACTTTAAATACACATACAAAATAAGATGTCAGTGAATAAATATACAAATTAGAAAGTTAAAATAATATTTCTCGGTAGAAAAATGTCAATTATTTGTGAAAGAAGTGATAACAAACAAACTTTAAATATAATAAATTACACTAAAACTTGGGTGCACCCGGGGTACGGATTAGATCCGTGCCCCCAACCCGACCCGGCGCGTGGGCCATCTTCATGTGCGCCCACGCGCCCCCACGCGCGTCTGTAGCTATGTTGCGCACACCAGATTCCATTCAGTGATAGGTATTATACACATACTCTTAAGGTATTACGTGTATACTCTTAAGGTATTACACATTTATCTTTAAGGTATTGAGTTTAAAACATAACGTATTACATATGCACCTTTGAGGTATTACATATTTTACCTCTGAGGTATTACATATGCACCTTTAAGGTATTACTGCTTATAGTTTAAGGTATTATGTATTTATCCTCAAAATATTACATAAAATATATTTCAGGTATTACATTTTTATATTTACATTGAAGGTATTTGATATTCAAATTTTAGGTATTACATAAGTCTCATCCAGGTATTACATAAATACTTTTAGGGTCCATTTGGATGAGTGGATTTGAGGAGGGATTTGAAATCCATGGTAGCAAATCCACCGGTAGTGTTTGGATGGATATGGATTTGAAATCCATGGTTTTCATTTTGAGCTAATTTTGGAGTCATTTTGGTGGATTTCAAATCCACTCAAACTTGAGAGGATTTGAAATCCACTCATTTCAAATCCTGAATTTCAAATCACTCTATCCAAAAGGAGTCTTAAGGTATTACATATATGCTTCTGTGGTATTACATGTAGGTATTTGATACTCAAATTTCAGGTATCATATAAGTCTCATCCAGGTATTACATAAATACCTTTAAGGTATTACATATATGCTTCTGTGGTATTACATGTATGCTTCTTTGGTATTACATGTATCACATATTTATTGTTAAAATCTTACATACATAAATAAATTTAAGGTATTACATTTTTACCTTTACGGTATTACATAATTTTCTTTAAGGTATCACATTTTTACTTCTATGGTATTGTATACTTATATTATGGTATTACATGCATATGTTTGAGGTGTTAAGCAATCTATAATCTGCTAATTAATAGAGAAGAATAAAACTCCAAAAGACCAGAAAGCCACAATAAACTCCAAAACATGAGTCATCCAACCAAAAATTAATTAATAACAATACAATGTAAGCTCTAGTCTTTAAGGAGAAAGCAAGAAGAGATTGATAATCAACAAACTAAACTAAAAACTGAAAATTTACAAGAAGAAGGGAGAAACAATTTTAATTTGTTCAAAAAAATAAATTTGGGAGAAATCCCTACAAATACAGAAATCTGCCACCAAGTCCACTGGCTCTACCCATACTCAGCCATCTCCACCTTCTCAAAACCGCGGCCATCTCCACCTTCTCAAAACCGCTTATCCACCATCTACATCACCTGCGACCGCGACATACACTCCGTCAACCCTCTCGTCACAGAAGATCCTTCTACAACACCACTAAGTCCATGGTGATTGGAGCACGCTGATTTGGAGGGGTAAACACAGAGAGAGGAAAAAAAAAGAGATGATAAATGGAGAAGAACGTCTGTATTGAAAAAGCATTAGGGCTACAGAAAAAAAAAGAAAAAAGAATGTAATGGAGAAGAAGGACGTGCACAGAGAAGAAGAAGAAGAAGAAAAAAAAAAGGGAGAAGAAGGGAAGGAAGAAGAAGAGAAGGAAGAAGAGCCACTGTGGAAGAAGAAGAAAAAAGAAGGAAGAGAGAAAGAAGATGAAAAATTAGGGTTTGATTATATATAGTGTATCCGGGTTGGGTTGGGGCACGGATCTCGGGGCACCCAAATCCTACTCAATAAATTAAAATCTATCATGAGAAATTGTCCAACATTTAAAAAAATACTAGTTTAAAATAATTATCATGTAATGTCTTGAAAATGAAGCATATAGGACAAATAGTGTCTACTTTTAACTAGATGCCAAACAATTATTTGAATGTAGTTTGCCATCTACAACTCTGAAGAAAAACCATCTATAAGTCGATTGGACATCAGATTTTTTTAAATTCTAGTCAAGTGCACGGCTCTGATCAACTTATCTAGATGCAATTTTGATTTTCCTCGTTGACCAAATACTTTATTTGTCTGAAAATCATTTGATTTTAATAACATACTTAAATGAAAAATAATGATCTTAATAATACCTTCAAATATAAAATGAGATTTAAGAAAAAATATATAGCGTCATAGCTCATTTAAATAGAGGAGTTAACATAAAAACGAGATGTATAAACAGCATTGCAAGTGATTTATTATCATATAAATAATATTCAAACAAAATTGAGTTAAATTAAAGTAAAAGGTACAAAATCGGGCTATATAACTATGCCATTAGTAATATTTTTTTATCGGGTTTATTGCGCGAGACCCCCTTGTGATATAGAAATTTGGTGTCGGACCCCCTATAAGACGGAAAATGCAGGATAGACACGTGTGATTTCAAAAAATCGACACACGTCCCACATTTACTAACTGTTGCTTACGGCGTTAATTTTTGCCACGTTAATGCACGTTTTGTCCTTGATATATACTAATATGGATTTTTTTTTCTTGTACATTCTCACTTTCTCCTCTTCTACGAAAGAAGCAGATCTTTAACAGACAAGTCTTCTCCTTTTTCTCATCTCATTTTCCACCACCGCCACCGCCACCGCCGGCAATGGGTAGAGGCGCCGCCCTCACCGATGGAGTGGTGAGAAACATCATCCTCTCGTACACATACGTCGCCGTTTGGATCTTCCCCCTATCGGCCTCGCTGCTTACGGATTAGGAGCATCAATGAGATTAGATCTTGATTTTTTGAGGAAGAAAATGTAGACCATAGGGATTAGATCTTGATTTTTTGAAATTCTCTAATTATATTAGAACAACAGCAGCAGCAACGAGAAGAAATCATCAGTGATGGAGCCAAAGGTTGTGCATCCACTACACCAGATCGCAGAAACCCCAACCCACAAGCTTCCCTGCAACAATGGCTGAAAGAGGAAGAGCTCATCCTCAACCGTCTCTCTCTCAAAGAGGAAGAGGTGTTTCTTCTTGGTGGTGTCTTCTTGGACGACGTCGTTCGAAGGGGGCTTGGGTGGGGTCTTGATCTGGACGGGGAGGATCTTGCCGTTGGCGAAGAGCTCGTCGGCGGAGGAGATGAGGGTTTGGTGGATGCAGAAATCGAAGTGGAAATCGATGGTGGGGGTTTAGGAGGAGGGATGGGTGGGATTCGACGGCTTCTTTGAGATCGTGGGAGAATGAGATTCTTGGGCTTGAGATCTCTGAGCACACATCCACTGCCATTGATGGATGGGGATCGATCGATGAGTGGAGTGGATGATGATCAAGATTTATGTTATGTAGAGGTCAAAAAGGTTCGATTTATTATGTTTCTCTCTTTAACTATTTCATTCATTGTTTGCTATACAAGATTTTGATTAGAGTCGGTGAACAAGAAAACGAAGAGATTCTTGGTGTAAAAGTTTTTTTTTCAAATTAGTGTTGCATAGAATAGGTTGAATTCAAAATCCAGACTCTGGTATTATTATCATGTCACCTAATTTTTGAAAATTATCGAATAATTGATGTTTTGCATTATGTTTTATGAATTACATTATGCATTGAATAATTTCTTTTCTTTTAAAAAAATTGTTCAATTTTCACGAGTTTTTAGATTTTAATGGATGAGATATTAGTAGATACTAATTTAAATGATGTTTTTAAAAAAAAATTATATGATTATAAGTATTTTTACATGCACATACATATATAAGCAAAAGCAAGGAGGAAAAGGGTAAATAAGTATTTTTACATGCAAATAACAGACAAAAAGGAGGAAAAATCGCACTCCAGGCGCGTCCAGCACACAGCTGTCAAGTCTAACAGAATTGGATGTTTCGCGTCGAATTTATGAAATCCTAGATATTTTTCCTGCAATTTCTTTAACACAAGGGGATTTCGATAACACGAGGGGGTGTCTAGGATTTTATCCTTTTTTTTATCATCAGACCGTCATATAATATTGTCTTAAGAATTGGAGCGGCATAATGATAGATGAGGGGTAGGATGGTAATTTCGGAAGGAGTGCACGTAGACCATTTTATATAGCTGAAAGCATTTCTCTATCCGATATTTCCATCTTCTCCTTCTCATTTCTTAAGCTTCATTTCCATCCTCTAGGGTTGCGTTTTCCGATTCCGATGATTACGTCACTTCCCGTTTTATATGCAGATCTGATCCATTCTCTCTGAGATATTGTTTATCTCAGCTTCGTTGTTTCATTCCTTCTCTCAGCAAGTTGCTTGATCGATTTTGTAGAGATCTACGAAAAAAATTGGGAAAATTTTCAAATCGAAGAGCATCGAACGATGCATTCGGTGCCTTCCAACGATCTTCTGCTTTTCACGCGCCCGCACGTCGCCTCTTTCTATGGCGGATCGTCTTCCCATCGTCTGAAACATCTTCAGAAAAGTGATCGGCGTGGTAATCTTAGTAGTTAACATTCGCCATAAATTTTAGTTGATTTTAGGATCGGTTTCTTTTATCGAGGTTTTCCTGCGCTTTGTTTTCGATTTCCGACGGGGTATTGCTGACGCAACTTGAGAATAGTCTAAATTTGACGCGGAGATAGCTTTGTTTAGAAATTGAGCCATTCAATTAGCTGGCTCGTTCGGTTTTTAGCTGATTTGACGACGTTTCTGTTGGTTTGGAGGATTTGTGAGGGCGCTTATACACCGTTGGTACTTCATTAGGTAATTTATGTTGATTGTTGCATCTTTTTTAACAAAACGTTGACTGGATAATATGTTTGTTGCGATTTGAGTTTCATTAAGATACGTGATTGTATGTTAGTTGATATTTCATAGCATCATTGTGCTTATTTGTTGCTTATTTTAGCAAACGTGTTTTCTCATCTTTGTTGTCTATGTCAAGTTAATTGAATTTGTTATTATTTGAGCTCATTGATTTGTGCTTATTTGTTGCTTTCCATGTTTTGGTTAAGCTTGTTTAATTTCAAATTGTTAATTGAGAATAATGTTTCTGGTGAATCAAAATGGAGAATGTAAGTCTAAATATAGTTACAAACAATGGATATCTGAGATCTTAGGAGTTAAGTTTACCATATTTATGAGCTTTTTAAGTTTTTATTAATCATTTGATGCTTGAAAACAGCAACTGTGAAATAGTTGCCACTAATTGAATGGAGTATGAGTTATTATGATGAAAGGACATTCTAATTTCAAGATACATGTGTGATCTTAATTGAATGACTGTATTTATGCATCACACTGTCGATTCAAATTTCTCCCTTTTTCTCCCTATCTTTTCGCCTTGTGCTGCTCTTGTTTCTGCATGAAGGTTTACCTAATGATCTTGTACTTATCTATCATGTTGTATTGCATTTCATATTCTGGTTGTAGCTGATCATGCGTTGTGCTTCCCCTATATGATCTCTTTAGTATAATGGAACTTTTATCTCCAGGCAGCTGCATGTATGTGGATATATTTGTGTTGCATATGTGGCTTATACTTTTCTGTGCTTGTGACTGATCAATTTTGAATTTTTGCATTTGCAGCTCCTCCTCTGTGGGTTCTGTTTGTAGATGGAAGTACTTGTTCCTTGTAATACATCAGCTTCTCGAGATGTAAGAAGCAGCAGCAGCAGCAGCAGCAGTGGTTCTTCATCAGAACCACGCCATTTAACTCAATACAACACAGAGGATCTTTCTATGAATGACCTCAAAACATGTTTGCCAGGAATTTTGAATGCTGAAGATATTGGAGCATCAACTTGTGGCCTCAGCCTATCTCCTGAGGTAAATGATATAGGCAATGTGGCACAAGAATGTGAGAACAAAGGCCCAGGAAAGAATACGACAGGTAATTCAACTTCTGAGAAATGTCTTAGCAAGTGTGCTACATTTCCGCCTCTGCATGGGCCTACCTCATCTGGAGATGTATTAGTTGGGGACAAAGGAAAGCACGAGGAAAATATCACCGATGATGTCACTGATATAAATGGTTCCGCTAAACCTTTTAATAAGTCCTATTCACGATGCATGTCACTGCCTGTAAGTTTTTAATATCTCCTCGACTACATTATTTTATGTCTTTGTTTATCAATATACCATTCCTCTTTTGTGAAATTCATTTATCAAATAATGTAAGTGCTGGATTTTCACAGTCTAGTAATAGTAGTTTACTAACATCTATTTAGTTGACTTGACTGAAACTGTTCTGATGCTGTTATTTGATCATCTAAATTCCTTGAAAGTAGGGTTTCATCCTATGCTCTCAGTTCCAGAGGTACGTGTTTATCTGTCAGTTGGATTTTATTATTTTTATTGGGTTCCGGCTGAAGTGGAACACGTGCCTCTAAAGTATTTCAATGGATATGATATAAATTGAACACATGGGTTTATTACATTATTAACTCATGAAACATTACGTATTCATGAAATTAAGCCGTGTTACTCCATTTATTTATTTTTTTGGTTGTTGGGTCCATCATCCGTGCATCAGAAAGCTTTCTTTTGGATGAGGCAGGCAAGTAGAGTTTGCCTATAATCTTGAACTTCCTCACTGTGTTACTTCATTAGTGAGATCACTGTCTTTAATTGTTTTTCTTCATCTGGCTTTTTTCAGTTCCCAAGGCAAAGATAATTTGTACGATAAATATGCCATGATCAGGTGTTAAGAATATCCCATTAACAGTGGCATCATTTTCTTTTGTGCTTGATGCTATTATCTCTCAGGTTCCTCTGAGATCCGCCATGAAAGGTAGCCGTGAAAACCAGGGTATACCACCCAAGAAGCTATCAGTAACCTGGGCTCCAGATGTCTACGATCCGATTCCAACATCTGTATCACACGTTCCATCAAATAAGAACCAAAGCTATCGCAGCAAGAAGTCTGGCAAGTACAAGAACAAGAGTAATGGAAAATCTTCACGAGGCAGCAAGGGAAAAGAAAAGAAGCAAGTTCGTAAAAACAGTGGCGGGTCCACTAAGCTCAAGCCGTTTCTTGATGGCAGTGGAGGCGGTTTTGGTGAACCCCATGTGGGCACTGTAGATTTTGATGTCGAGAGACCCGACCCCTTCTGTGGAAGTAGCTTTCTGAAGAAATCAGTGGCAAAGATGCACTTTCCGGTGGCTGAGGCGACTTGATGATGTATGGATACTTGGTTCTTTACCATTGTAAATATAAATAATAAGAGGTTGAGATGTTTTTGTTCAGTGAAACTTTTACCAGGGAGATGTGTGCGATGTTTGTTTAGAGAGTTGTGTAACCGTGGATTATGAGCTTTTTGTGTGGACCTTTTCTCATGGTTTACTACCAATTTATTTTGTTGCTTTGGTTTTTGTCATGATTTTTGTCGTCTTATTAAGCGTTCTCTTTGGTTTTTCTTTAGAGTGAGTTTCTTATGAATTAGGTGTATGGACTGGTTCGGATCCGGGTTAGGGGGGATTGTTCTTTTTTTTTTTAAATGTTTGTGTATCAATAGGTTATGTTAGATATATTTTTACGTTATGTTAGACATACCTTTAAGCTATGTTAAATATACTATTCAGTTCAGATTTCATACCTTGTCTTTTTTTGCCCTTGATTTTTGAATTTTGGCATCTATCACTACGTTATGTTAAACATACATTTACGTTGTGTTAGACATATATTTATATATAGTTAGACATACCTTTGTATATGTTAGATATATTTTTGTATATAGTTAGGTCTATCTATATAAGATATGTTTAACATAATATAAAAATATGTCCAACTATACACAAAGGTAGGTCTATTGAAGTGAATTTTGAGAGCGTGAGTCTCAGACACATGGGAGCGCGTGCAGACGCGTGAGACGCACGTGGGAGTGCATTTTGGGACACGTGAACGGGTTGATCCGGTTGCACGGATACCGATGTATAAAAGTTCATATAAGTTTTTACCATTTCTCTACTGTTGATGTGATAAGACATTTAAAGTATTTATTAGTTTTGTATTTCATGATTTAAAAAGGCGAGATGTGTACATGTCAACAATGGGTATACTAAAAATTGTCTATAATGGACGATCAGGTCTAATTGACATGTACTTTTAATTATGCTAAAATTTGTTTCTTATGTAAATAATAAATTTTGATGTTTAAAAAGACCTTTATTTTTGGCCTTGCTAAAAAGTTAAATGCCACGCTTGCAGAATGACTCGTTTTATGGTTCATGGAATCCCTTATAATCAAGATCCACGGAATAGAGTTTGTTTAATTCACAAGTGTTCCAAGAATATGGAAGCAGAAGGATAACTTAACGCGATGGTTCCATCATATAGGTGGTTGTACCCAAGGAATTAAGTTGTGTACTCTGCATTTATCTTCACATAATCGTAACTAAGGTCACAACCCCATGCTTGTCCACTCCCTGAACCATCACCTGTTTAAGACAACGCAATAATCATCAGATTGAACAGCTGGAGAGAAAAAAAAAAAAACACAAAATGGAGTTTTATCATAATTGAGAGGTGATGGGATAAAAAGAGCAATAGATATAGCCTGTACGATGAACCGTCTCCTGTTTCATACAAACAATGCACGTAGTTGAAAACATCTCACGAACTTACCAATAGATATCTGAATTGCTACGGTTCCATGCTTCTCGCCTGCCTTCCTAAGATAATTACTAGCAGCAGCTCTGCAAAAATTCTCGGTTTATTAAGAGTGAAAGAATAAGAATTCAACCGCTATAACTTAAGGTCCAACACCGGTCCATTGGATGATAGTTATCTTTCATTACGTTGAGCTTGGATCGAAGCATTCACAAATGAGCTCAGAATCTATTATAGCTGATTTAATGATGGTTGTTATTTGGATGTATTGAAATTTGAAATCTACTCTAATTTAATTGCATTTGAAGCTTTCATTTCAAAACTCAAAGAGATACCTATCAAATGGCAGTGGCTGGCCATTTTCCATCAATCGAATATCGCCAAGTTGTATTCGGAGTTTGTCTGGATTGAAAGGAATTCCGGCATAACCAGCAGCACAAGCTATACGACCCCAATTTGGATCTCTGCCATATACTGCAGCCTATTACATAGATAATGAAACCCATGGCTAAGAAAGTCAGAGATGGAAGCTACTTGTTTAGATATATCAACAAACAAGTCATGCCTTTGTTAATGAAGAAGATGCCACCGATCGTGCAACCTTTGCTGCTTCGGCCTCACTCCCTGCTCCAGACACTTGCACCTGCAAATCAATATTCAAATATAAACAGGCAAGCTATATATGGGCTGATTTTTCAATTGAACTGCTTGACTCACAAAACATTCCTCAGCTGTATGTTTGGATTTAGGATTTTGAAATGAAAGGATTTCAGATTCACCCGAATCATTCAAAACATGGTTCAAATGAAATTGGTTGTTTCAAATATCAATTCAATCAATACCAATGGATTTGAAGTTATGAATTTCAATTCATACTCAAAACTTTCAATGCAAAGCCCAAACAGAACGCAGTAAACAGACTATTATTTTCTTGCAACCACTTATAGCACAAGACTGTTAACATGTTCCATGAACCATCTTAGGTGAGCACTAGAGCGACAAAGCATAGTCCTCAACTTATAGTCTTTAATGGTGAATATGCATATCAAGATAAGACATCCGTAAATTGGAAAAGGTTATAAAAACAATTATAGTAATTATTTTTGGCGGGTTGCAAACCTCAATTAAGCACGTTGCTCCTTCACCGTCGGAAGCTATAGATTTTGCAAGGCCTTGCATTACCTGACAAAAAAAAGAGAGTAGAATACAGCATGTTAAAACTATATCTCTCAACCATATAGACTGTCCAAGAATTCAGATTCAAATCTAGTAAGTAAAGAATTAACCACACCACTGAAGCAAACATTACATGTCTTTTATGGAGGACTTTCTACCATAATTATGACTACTTGGTAACTGGACTAGTTCCAAAGCTTTGTTGATAGTGGTTCCATCAATAATATTGATACACCCTCAAAACTGTAATACACATTAAAAAGCAGAAATCCCATGGATAATTCTAAGAAACTGACACAAAGCTGATTGTTCAGACCAAGAAAAGTGAACAGCTTTAGGGTGATGGTAGTTTCTAAATCAGATTATGTCGAGAGTTGAGACAAACAAGAAATTCAAAATTAATAACAATAAAATTAGGTTCGAAAGTAATATACTCACAGCATCAAGACATGCTTGCAGTTGTTCTGCATCAGAATGATCAAAAGAAGATATCTTATTTGCTCCTGAAAGGCCACTAGCCAAAGCAATAACACAATCATTAGTGCTGGTATCTCCATCTACCTGCCAAATTAACATCTTCATAGTTCAGACAGGCTGAGTGCACAAAATCTCATTTCAATCTCATTAAGTTAATGTCAGAACAGAGTAATTGTCAAGTAGAGTTGAGTAGGCTTAAAAAATAAACTGCAAAAACAGATACACATGAACTGTCTAACAAAAGATGGTGTTTTAACTTGGTTTGCCACAACGGTATCTAGATATGTATTTATGTTGGCCCAGCTTATAATTTACATGTTTGATCATATAAGCTAGCACCATTAATCTAATATACGCACCGATCCATCAATGTTACACAAATATGACTTCAGACATTTCCCCAAGCAATGCACGTTTTGATCAAGAGAATGACCAACAGCTCAAACAACAAATGTATCAACTATGAACCAGGGAATATAAGAAACTGCAGAAGGTTTACAGACAGATTAATATGTGGCTAGATGGATCCATCTATATGCAACGACAAGTAGCTCTGAACATTACAGGAGCTCGTATAGACATATATTTGTTGGAACCTTTCGGTTTCAAGAATATGAAATACTTCCAGATGCAGGAAATAGGGTCACATTGGACACTTACAGTAATTTGATTAAAACTACGGTCCACAGCAACTCGCACCATTTGTCGCCACACATCACTAGTAACCAAGGCATCGGTTGTTACAACCTGTAAAATTATAGTCATTACCATGTACTATTTATTATTATTTATGTAGAAGAGAAGATCGGAAATACCTACCCCAAGCATTGTTGCCATGTTAGGATGGATCATCCCAGAACCCTTTGCCATACCACCGACTCTAATTCGTGTTCCTCGAATCTAAAAAGTTGATAAAAATACAAGACAACCAATAGTGAAGAGTAATATCAAATGGATATAGATAAAGAACTGCCTCCATAAGAAACATCATATATTGGCATGTTAAAATTCAAAATCCAAAAACTAATTCAAGAGCAATGACTTCATATGTTAAGTCTTTTAACTGACCAGCAGTTCAGTGTCAATCACTTATGGGATAACAGGCACATGCAAGGATAACAGAATTTAACACACCTCGGATTCTATTGCAACACTTTTGCTTACAAGATCCGTGGTAGTTATTGCTACAGCAGCAGAGTCTGCCCTGGATGAAATGCAGTAATTCTCAAAATTTGTTGAGCAAGGGAACAGAAAAGGAGAAATAAAGAAAATCGAATAACATGAATTCAAGTATATAGTCAAAGGGAAAGTTTATATACAGTCATTTTTCATCTCTGTCTAATAATTCAGCATCGAGGAAAAAATACATTAAAAAAAAAGTCTATTAAGGAGCTAAAATCTCTCAGCAGAAAATTTGAACTATAATCCATTTGGAAATATTACCCATGAACAGTTGATGATAGGAGATTTATTAAATCTGGAAGGGACTTGAGAAGAGCCTCCTGTATGTGACAAAGAATAGAAGATGACATAAATACATTCATGCACTAAGCATAAGTCTGAATAAAGTATTGATGACTAGGACTTACCTTCTTGATACGTTTACCAATCACACCAGTGGATTCAATCAAAACTTGGTTCGGATTCAGTTCCAGCAACTGTACATGTTAGCAAGTTAGACTCTACAAGCAACATCTATCCAATTAATATATATTTAAAAGGACAACTTAAAATTGGATACCTCAGCCAAGGCATGAGAACATTCTATAACATCCTGGTAACCTGCATCACCCTATAAACAATTTGAAGGAAGCTTAGCTCCATCAGCTAGAAGTATTTATAAATGAATAGCAACTGGCAGTAAAAATAATCTTAACTTTGAGAAAAGAGAGTCATTTGACCATTTTTAACTTCCTAGACCCTCTGATTCGTTTCTTTCAAAAAGGTTTTTTACCATTTTTACTTTCATTTGACCAGGTAAGACATGTGGTTTTAAATGAGCAATAGCAATAGTATTAAAAAAATTACTGTTGCTGCATTTGCTTGGCCAGCATTTATTAGTACTGCACGAGCCTGAAATATTACAGCACACATATCAGTTAAGTCGTCCTCTCCCTCCCTCATCCGCTACAACCAACATGGATAGCTTGTTCAGTAACATACCGTTGACGACATTTCCAGTGCCTTTTTACAATATAACACAGGTGCAGCAGCAACAATATTAGTTGTAAATGTGCCTATAAAAATAAGTAGAATTGTTGGAAAGTTACTCAACCAAGACTCATAAAATTTGGTTTTTGTAGAACATAAGGGTATAATATATCAAACTTTCCACATAGAAGCAGGTTTTAATCATAGTAAAGCACGTGGATCACTAACTAAATAAATGAATAAATAATTTAAAATATGGAGGACAAAACCTGCAGATATGGCATCTACATCACAAGCGACCAGAGCAAGGTCCGGCTTCTCTCCTACTGCACGCAGTCCACCATACATCCCAGCAGCTTTGAAACCCTTTGCAGCTGTAACTCCGCCTGGAATCTAGAACTTTGAAGTACACATAAGTCTTGAACAAACCAGACAAAAACCACCTTAATTTGTCCAGTACAGTACAGTACAGGTTAAATCTGGCGAGAACAATACTCAATATCATGATTATCAAAAGACTACAGTAGTAATCTTTTCATCATCAAAGATGAAATGCAGGAAACTTGACTGTTTTACCCAGTTCAACTTCTAGAACCTATTTCAACATTCAACAGCACTGTATAAAATGAAGTGAAACTAAGTTCTTTTATGGAATCTAGGTGCATCTTACAGACTCAACTTTAACATGCAATGAATCTTCAAATTATACTAAACCACTGTCAGAACAAAGTATCAGATTCCAATTCCAAGACACATTATGCATACTTGTATTGACTAGATAAGCATGATTCCTTTCAATTGCACTTGTTATACACACATATATAAGTGCATTATAAACTCATCACACATACACATACCCACACCCACACGTAATCAATACATACAAACATCACATATACACATACTTCCTAAGAAGAGAATCAAACGCACTCTAGCAAACAAAAGCTCAATATGAATCACTGACCTGACTCCATGGCCCTTCAGGCAGCAATATTGGAGCTGCTGGTATGTAATTCGACACATTATCCGTAACAGATGCTGCGGAAAACACTCTGCCTCTACTCATTCTTAAATGATTTGCAGAGAAAAATATCTACAATATGAAGCGCCTTCATTATCGTCTATAAATCAACATTACATGATATAATTTACCAAAACCGAAAAAAAAATCATCATTCATTTTGTAATAGCTAATACTAAATTCAAATGCTAGCAATCAAAGAATCAATCAATGTATGAATTCATGAGCATTTTTTTACGATATCAAATAAAAGGAGAACAGACCTTGGATTTATGGAGTTCTGAGGAGCTGATGGAGATATGGTGAGAGAAACACAGAGACATGTTTATGGAATCGAGCTAGAAGCAGCGGAGGAATGGATTTGAGGGTTTAATTAGGGTTTCTACGAGTCTAATGCAGCTCGATTTGAGGGCTTTGCTCGCTCTGTTCAGAGAAGCAATCCACGTGCGGTGTTGGCGCGGTTTTCAATTATGTTGTTAATTAATTTTAGCGGAAATTTATAGCTATACATATCGAGAGAGAAATTATATACAATTATGTCAAATTATTTAAGAAAAAGTAATATATATCAGATTTTCATTTTTATTTGCTACATTGTTTACTATTAGTTTTTGTGTTGTATTTTTATTTTGATGAGATGCATGGAATGAGGGTGGGGTGCAATAGTTTTTTTTTTTTTTTTTCTATTTACAAATCATAATTCAAATCAAAATAAAGTTTCCATTTAAATTTTGTTTTTACTACAAGCTGTATCAAGAATATATTTTGTTTAGAAATTCGAATTTTTTATTTAAATTATGTATAGAAAAATATCAAATTTTAAATTTTGAAATTTAAAAATGAATTGCATTTCAAATTTCTGATATCATCGAGCACAATTATTTAAAATATATAACTTTAAAATTCAAGTAATGAATTTTAATTTATCACTACATTTAAACTAATTTGAGAAAGAATTTAAATTCATGATGGCAAATTCATTGATATTATTTGGATATTATTTGGAGGTGGATTGAAATCCATGAATTTCATTTCAAAATAATGTTAATGTCATTTTGAAGAATTGATATCCACTCATTTCGAATTTTTGGTTTTCATTTTTCAAGAGGTGTTTCAAAAAGGTGTTTGACTGTACCTCCACTTATCAGTATTCAAATAAATATATCCATTTCCCAATAATTCAGTTTAATTGTAGCAAGAGACAACAAATGTGTAAAACTAAGCAGAACACTAGCACAAATGCAAGGACACTAGACAACAACCTTGTTCTGGAATTTGCAAACATGCTTCCAGAAAGAAATAGCTCTATCTATTGCATCATGTAACCCAACTTAAAGTCCTAATGAGATATTCTCCAACCAAACTGAATATAAACATCAAAAGCCACTCCATCCAACAGTCTTGTTGCTAGTGAAGCCAGTCCCAGAAGACGGCCGGGGAGGAGGTTGGCGAGGCTGAGCTTCCCTTGGCCTGGCTGGGTCGACAAAAATTACCCAACCATCGAGGAACTTGGCGTTCATTCCTTCTCTTGCTTTCTCAGCTTCTTCTATGCTTTCATAAGAAACAAAACCGAATCCCTTTGATCTTCCAGAGCCTCTATCTATGATGACTTTTGCTGGATAACCAAACCAACACAATACACGAGTTTAGGAAATGGATTTCGAGAGAAAAATCAAATTAAACCCATTAGTGTAAACTGCATACCTTCCTGAAGCCTGCCAAATGGAGCAAATGCCTCACGCAATTTTTCATCAGTTGTGGTTCTTGAAAGACCTGGTCATGGGGATTAAGAAACCAATAGTCATTGTTTACACATCTTTTGAGAAAGCACCTTCATTCATGAATAGAATTTCATAATCCACAGCATGTCATCTGGTAGCCACCATGACCACCTTAAATCTCTATATTATAATAATTAAACATTTTTTTTCAAGTCACAAGTCAAAACTATTTCAAGAATACAAAGCGAAGGGCAAGAGATAGATGGTCAGTAATCCCAAGCATCAACTCATCTTACGACAATCAAGAACCAAACAAGGCAATACAATCTCCCCAAAACTTTCAAAGAATATCATCCTTCCTTTTTCTCCAACCTTAAGACCCTGTCACACTTCACTGCCTGTATTTTAATGGCAAAATCAGTCTTATCATTTTCCTTTTTCTTTTCAAATTCAAACCAAAAAACTTATTCACACTTACTCCAACCATTTTCTCCTCTTAAAATCTGCTTAAGGAGATATTTTAATACCTTGTCATATTCTTTCTGTTGGATGTTATGAAGTTCGAGAATACCTTGTAATACCTTGTCACACTAAATCCTATTCTAGAAGCTGCAGTGTTTTACATCTCACCAAAACTCCTCAGAGGATTAAGTCGTAATCTGCTAAATGAATTGGAAATCAGACTTGTTCTTTTAAATTCCTGACTCTCTCGTCCTCCACATTTACTTCCTCCCTTGCTTCCAGGTATGAGTATCAATCAGTTGAAGCACACACAAGCCCGCATTTTTACAATAAAGCATTAGATAATACATCTAGTTAACTACTTATCATTTTATTATATCAATACAATACAAGATAATAGAAGCATCTCCATGCACCAATATTCATATGCGTAATCTCCAGTTCGCAAAACCTTGAAGGTTAATTCTAGTGAGAGATCATTTAAATACATATGGATGTGTGTGTGTGTGTGCGTATGTGTGTCAATCGATATCGATTCAGTTTCAGAAGCAGGTTACAACAAGAGAAGGGAGCACATAACAGAAATCTCTGCCTTCATAAGATGCATACAAAACGCACATTCTATTAATTGTACAAAATCAATGCATCATACTAGATTCCTTTTCAATTCAGCATATCCTCTACAGAGTAAACGAACAAGAAAGTTTGATTAGATATGAACATCACATACAAAATGCATATCAGTTATGGAGTAGTGAAATTTGATAAACACAGAAACAGTACACAGCTAGAAATCCCGCAAAGTATCACGCGTGAAAGAAACAGTTGAATTCAATTAAAAAAAAAAAACAAACAGCAGCAACAAGATGAAGAAGCCATACCGCTAACAAAGAGCTTGGGACTGGTTAGAGTTGCAAGCGTGGAATTAAGACGAATCGAAGAGAATTGCGAGCGTATATTCAGGGAAGGCGCAGACGATCCGTTCAGAATGCGACGAAAAGCAGATGCAAATGCCATGATTGTTGGTCTGAAACTGAGAAATAGAGATTTTGGGTGTTAAGTACAAGGTTTGAGGGAAATGGGGAGAGAATCAAAAACCCTAGCAAAACCCCTCTTTACTCGGGCGAATTCTAGATTTTTTATTCAGTGTGCGCGAGACCATGGGGTCCAATGTCCATCGCCCATGTTAACCGTTTATTCTTTGTGAAATCTTTTATTCCAAATTAGTCCCCCCCCCCCCCCCCACACCTCCTCCTTTGCTAACCATGTTAACCATAGGTTTCGCACCATGTTAACCATAGGTTTCGAAAACACGATACGCGATTTGTGATATAATATTGGTAAATACTAGCTATTTGATAATATAGTGTGACTAATTTTAGTATATTGAAAACTATACATGATCCAATTTACTAAGAAAACTAAGAAAATCTAAATTTTCTAAAGATAATCCAATTCATGATACTATATCGATATTATAAACATTGAATTCACTAATTTATGATTAATACTAAAAATAAAAGTATCAATCATGACCTTCAAATCAAAATTGAAAATTTTACCTGCAAAGTTTGTAAGTTTTTTAAAAACTTCTTTATACACAACATTTCTAGTTGAAACATTTTTTTTATCATCTATGTTACAAACTAATATCGTCACTCATTTAAATTAAATATACTAAAAAAAGTAAAAACGAAAAGAATTAAAAATCAAATTCAATTACTTAAATTAAATACATGTGTGTCAGAATATATATATATATATATAAACAATACACGATAAAATTAGAAATTTTACGTAAGAACTTGATGCAAGCACTGTCAGTTATATATTTTCAACCTTTTATTTTAAAATAAATTGAATTAGAAAAAAATTAATTAATATCGTATAACATCAAAGATGTCAGATAATTATTCCATTATAAGTATCATGTAAATTAATCTATATAGCACGATATTGTTCATTACAATTCAACCCCAACATTAAATCGAAATGTAGTTGTAGTGATCATGATGATGCCAATATAATCTATTAGAAACTAAGCATATAATTTAAATAATTAGTTGAGCCATTTAACGTGCACTCTCATACAAAATATACAAAGTCCTAAGTTTAAAGTAAAAGACGAAAATTTTATTTGATTATGAGATATTTATAATTGTATACTTAACAATATCTTCAATTCTTCAATATATTGACTGATATTACATATTTAAAATATAAATATTAATTTAAAACATATTTAGGATGAAATATAATTCAGACCAAAATACATATTATATATATACATATATGTATATACACACATCTTTTAAATGTGTTATATATATTTATTAATTTACATTAAATATGATATAAGTTATCCCCATACAAATTAATATTTACTAATGAAATTATTGTTTGAATATCTATAGTTGGTATTTAAGAAATTATTCAATAAAAATTAATTTAATTAAGATCAATAAAATGAGAATAAACTAATACAATATTTATATTATTAAATCAAATAGATTAAATAGTAAAAAATGCAAATACAAATATTTGTTGACGTGACACTTACAAATATTAATTTAAAAAATACTTACGATGACATTTAATTTCACACTAAATATATATTATATATATGTATGTATGTATATACATACATCTTTAATAGTGTATACTTATTTATTAATGTATATTAAATATGATATCAATTATCCCTAAATAAATTAATATTTATATTGAAATTATTGTTTGGACAATATCTATTGATGATATTTAAGAAATTATTCAAAAAAAATTAACTTAATTAATATTAATAAAATAAGAATAAACTAATACATATTTATATTATAAATTGAATGGATTAAATAATAAAAGATACAAAATAAAAAAAATTGTTGAGAAAACAATTGTTGATGTGGCAATTTTTGTGGGAAAAATGGTATTTTTGTAAATATCTCTAATTTTTCCTCTATTGTTGTTATAGTATAGAAATATATAGATAGATTTATATATTTATTTTTTCTTTTGAGTTTTTCTATACAATAAATATAAAATTAAATGTCATAAATATTTATATTTTTTAAATTTTTTATTAATAAATATAAAGTGAAAGTTCTTAATGATTTCTCAAAATAGAAATATTTAATAAATGAGACATTTAATATAGTTATTTTTGGCAGAATATTCCACTTTTATATATCTATATATATATAAAAGCAGGATATTCTGCTAAAAATAACTGCAATAAATTATCTACCTATTAAATAATTACTATTTTAAGAAACCTATTAATTGTTTTCATATTGTATTTATTGTAAGAAACTCAATACAAATAAATAAATACAAATAAACATATTTATTGTATTTTAAGAAACTCAATACAAATAAAAATAAATAGACCTATTTATTGTATTTTAAGAAATTCAATACAAATACATAAATATTTAATTTAAAAAATCAATTATGATACTCAATTTAGTATTTATTGTATAGAAATTTCAAATAAAATAAATAAATAGATAAATAAGATGAAATAAGAGATTATATATTTATTATCTCTCATCTTATTTTTAAGTACTTATTTTAAAGGGTAAATTACAAAAAATAACTCCATCTATCGATTTTTTTTCAAATTGTAACCTAATCTTTTTTTTTTTTTTTCAGATTGTCACCCAGTCTTTCTGCGGTTTTGTCGATTGCAAATTTTCCGGCTAAATGAAGATTAATTTGTTCACTTTGCAACCTAAACATTGTAGTTTTTTTAAAATCTAATTGCAACCTGAACTTTATGTTTTTATCAGATTGCAACCAAGAATGAAAATTTCGATTCCGGTGGAAATATAGGTAACTTAAATTCACGAAAATATCGATATCGATGGAAATATGGATACATGTATTTATTGTTATTTTTCTTATATCTACCAATATATTCCGATATTTTCTCGATATTTATTGATATTCCATCGATTTTTTATCGATATTACATATATTTCACCAATTTTGACCAATATTTCCTTGATATTTATTTTATGAATATCGATCACACTTATATAACATAAATGTCACACTCATATATATAACATAAATGTATCAGTGTGAAGCGAAAAAAAATCATGATTTGCGATTGGACAAAAAATTAAAGTTTGGGTTGCAATTGGATTAAGAGAAAAAGTTTGGGTTGCAAAGTGAAAAAAATTAATTCATTTGCCGGTGTAACGCCCCGTTTCTTTAAAGAATAAAATCTCACTTGGGCGTTACCCCTTTTAATAAAATAAAGATACACGAATTCAAGGAAAATAATTACGAAATAAAGTTTCGGGGAAAAATTTCAACGGAAGCGATTTACTTAAAATTCTCTTTTCTCCAATTCATCTTCAAATAATTTAAAAGACAGAAATACATGAACGTTTTTATGGATATACCATTGTAAAATTAAATAAATAAAATCCTTTAAAGAAATTCTTTTTGAACCTTGATATCACCGGCTACCAACAATCACCGCTCGCACACCATGTCCTGCATACTTTAAGCTGAAAACATTTTACACATAGGGGTGAGTGCCAGAAAACACTCAGTGGAGGTGAACACATGCACATATTCACATTCAAATATTCAGCATTTAACATCAAAGAATAACACATAACCTCTTCTGGAGTTTATAAATCCAGTATATATATATATATTTATATACACAGGTCCGTCAATATAAGTCCGTCAAAACATAAGTCTATCAATATAAGTCATCAATATATGTCCATCAATATAAGTCATCAACATGTCCGTCAATATAGTCCGTCAATATAAGTCATCAACATGTCCGTCAATATAAGTCATCAATATAAGTCATCAACATATGTCCGTCAATATAAGTCATCAACATGTACGTCAATATAAGTCATCAATATAGTCCGTCAATATAAGTCATCAACATGTCCGTCAATATAGTCCGTCAATATAAGTCATCAACATATGTCCGTCAATATAAGTCATCAATATATGTCCGTCAATATAGTCCGTCAACACACGCATGCGCATTCACAATCATTTTGCACATAATCCAAATCTAAACATTTATCATTTAAGCAATCAAAGTTCACTCTTCAAAACATGTAATCACCTTTCAACAATCACAACTCAACATTCATCATTCAACGTATATAAATCATCAAGAATATATCAATAACGCAATAACATTCGTACCATCTTAAAATCAATCAACTTCAACTCATATATTAGGAGAACGCATATATAATCAAGTATGCAATTTATAAAGCAAATAAGAATTTACCCCCACCTCGATAATCAAAAGTTGATTGCAATACGTTGTCACCCTTCTTAATCCTGTCCTTCGTCCGGAAATCCTACATAACGTAGAAGTCCGTCTTAGCGTCTAATTTAAATGTATATACTTGGAATAACTAGGAGAATAAATCCCTAAACGGAAAAAGGATTCATGATCCTAAGTTTAGAATTTAATCAAATCTAGAATTTATATGATTGTAGTCTCGTACTAGGGTTTTCCTAACCTAATGATGGTTCGTCGTATTTTTCGTATCATTTTAAACGTCACTCTAGTCTCTTTTATACATAAATTATAAGGTTTGTGATCATAATATTAATTTCATAAATTTAAGGTCAAATCTGTAATTGAAACTATATTTAGGGCTCAACAACAATTAAATAAAGTTGCAGGGACTAAACTATAAATAGGCTAAAGATAAGGGATTAATTCATTAATATGCAACAAAAATAAAGCTTTTGCAACAAAGTCCCCGGAGAGAATTGAATTTCCAAAAATCAGTCCCTAACTCCCCTGCTTCAACCCGTCGGCTGCTTCTCCCCCCTGCACGGCCGCCGCCCGCTCGCCCTCTGCACGGCGCCGCCACTCACGGCGGCG